>LPNX011155951.1:183994-246258 GCA_001517045.1 Pseudotsuga menziesii
CAAATAAATAAATAAATAGTAGGAAGCCAAACAGGCTGAGCAGAAGGTGAAACCCAACCTCCATGTGATTTGTATAAATATAGGCATTTGCATTGGAATAATAATCAATCGGGAGTTATTACCAATAGAGTTGAGCAAAAGACTAAGGGAAATCTGTACAGGTTGTTGAAGAAATAAACTGGTTTAATACATTCTCAGTGGTCTGCTCCTAAAGTGACCAAGAGAAATCACTAGAAAGGGAGAGATCATCAAAGTCCTCATCCCCAAAAGAACAGTTTAACCACCATGAATTTTTAGTCATTGGTTGTGCTGGGGGGTATAAAATAAGTCTTTGTGTGGACAACCCATTGGAAATAGTCATCTCTCCATCCCTACATCCTATAAAATAATTTTCGATAGCTAACTATGGTCTTCCCAAAATAATAGGATGTCCTTTAGAAGGATCCTTTGATTCTATGACCATAAATTCGATAGGGTATTCCCATGAGGCTACTGATACAACAATGTCATCCAGAACTCCAGCAGGTTTTACTGTAGTGAGGTCTGCTAGTTCTAGGATGGAAGGAGTAGGTCGAAGAAATTGTCCCAAATGTAAAGCTTATAAAATTGCGGTGGTCATCATGTTCATGGTGGATCCTAAATCAATTAATTTATTCTCTATTGCGGTGATGTTTATAATTATAGTCACTATAGGGGCTCCTGGATTTGTATATTTTGCAATCTGGGACTGACCTGTCATACATTCAGACATCTCTCCTATAACATGAATTGTAAGAGGGTCCTTTTGCTTATTTCCTAGGCATTTAATACATAGCTCCATTATTACCTTACTATAGATTGGTATATCTTTGATAGCTTGTAATAGAGAGATTTTAATACATATATTCTTTAATTCATTCAAAATGTTTTACTTTGGATGAACTACAGGTTTTTCTATTACTATTCTTTCTGGAAATGGAGGAACTCTTTGCTCCTAAATAGTTTTTTGCAGAGGATGGGTGTGTACTGGAACCTTTGGAATGTTCACATCCTCCAAAATAGCATCATTCACGGTTTCACTTGAATCTTCTTCTTCTTCATTTGGTTCTTGAATGATTACTGATGACTTGGGCTTATTATTCACAACTCTTCCCAATCATAATTGAATTTCATGTATAGGTATAGTCGAAATAAGGTATGATGGAAGAATTTGCAACTCAATGTTGTTAAGAGCTTGAGTTGGTTTATTATTAGGGTTAGGTATCAGTTGTGCAGGTAATAATGTCGATTGAGGAGGATTTTCATTCTGAAAGTGATGAGGTTGTTGTGTCATAAAAGGAACTGGAGGTACAAATCCAGGCGACATTTGCTGGAAAATTGTTTGATTCTAAGGATAAGAATGATTAGGTTTAGGGACAGGTTGTTGTTGACGATATGGTTTTCCTCTCCATCCTTGTGAACAATATTGTTGTTGTGGTAATTGAGGAGGAGGGTAGTGAGGTGGCCAATTCTGCCAACTTGAATTGTTCCATTGTTGAGGTGGTTGATACGAAGGATAATAGAGTGGAGGTTGTGGTGGAAAGTTCAAATATGCTGGTTGGTCTCTAGGTTACCAAGGAGGCCTCCTAGATGTTTTAGCTACATCGCCACTCTTAAAGATGGCTTGCAACCTAGGAAAGGATGGGAAGTTATTTGTTGGATGCTCTTCTGTACAGATGTGACATACGAATATGTTGTTTAATGGACATTCAATTTGGGGATGTTTCGTTCTACATCTTGGACAAAATATACTCTTTTTTGCTCGTTCTTCATCCTGCCTATTCTTAGCTTGTAAAGAATCTATTTGAGAACCCATTTCTCCTAAGATATCATTTTTGAAATTCTCCAATAGGTTTCCAAACTCTACTCTTGTAACTCCACCTGAACTAGGAACATTTCCTCTTACATTTCTACTAAAAGGCTCTCGAAATTTTTTTGCAACCTTCCCCTTACTCCTAGAATAATTTTTACATATCTCATCGATTTGTGCAAATGTTTTATGAGAAATATCAACAGTTACCATGAGATTAAGACTTTCTAACAAGTCCTTGAAGATCCCCTTAAGGGAAAGTGTAAGTACTACATATTCTCAGAGCTCATTATATTTAGAGTTATGTAATGTATAAATGAACCTTTCGAGATAATCCTCCAGGCTCTCGTATTCAAGTTGTTGGATCTTGAATATATCATGTCGAGAGTCCTTAGGTTTGCATTTTTCTTGATATTTTCACAAAAATGAGGTTTTCATATCATCCCAAGTCTTGATAGTGAATTCTCCTAATCACATGAACCATCACAAGGCAGAATATTTTAGTGTAGAGGGGAAGATTTTTAGTTTGTGAGAATCTTGTAGATACTTATAGCTCCTACAAAGGATATCGAACTCAAACATGAATCTGTCCGGGTCCTAATTACTTTTTCCATAGAAAGTAGGTAAGGAGAAAGGAGGGATGTTTTTCATAGTTACATCCTGCATTGTGTCTAAAATAGGGAACCCAAAGGTAGCCTCAGTTCAATTTTCCCCTTCTCCTTCTTCATTTCTAATTTCATCATGATCTTCGTTTTCTCCTCGTCTCTCCATATAAGCTGGATTCTTAACGTAAATATACTTAGGAGGCTCCTTTCGAGGTGATAATGGGGAGTCCCAACATTCTTTCTCATGAGAGATCTTCCTCTAATCAACCGTGTTTTTATTAAATCCTAGAGGGATAGTAGGTTCTACTGTAGAAGTTTCAATTTGCGAGATGACTAAATCTACTAAGGTTCCAAAGAGAGCTTTAACTTGAGCAGGATCAACAAATTCAATGAAATTCGAATCTCCTACTAATGAAAACGTTTTGTTAATTGGATTTGAAACTAATGGAGGGCTGGAGGTTTCTAATGGTTGATCCACTTCCTCAAGAATGGGGTCCTTAGGACCTTCTTTCGAGGTTCCTTCTCCTTCTATGGCTTCCCCAGTAAGATATTCTAAGAGAGACTCCTTCGGTTTCAGGGTATAATTACTTCCTATAGGCGTCTTTCGATACCTTTCTGGTGTGTTAGTAGTTAGGGAAATACGTCCCCTATGGTAGTTAGTAGGGTCTTCAATAAGTTTTCCGGTCTTAATAAATCTACCCTGAGGATCTCTAAGTCTACTGATGAAAAACTTTTGAGCTAAAGAAAACCTATGCTACTACTATTGTTGGATTTGGGGGTTCCTGTTATAATAGATGTGCAGGTTCTTACATATCGTCTTACCGCTCCCTCACTACCAACCTATTGGTAAACATCATAAATAATTCTAGTCTACCTTACAGAACAACTCCCCAGAAACGGTGCCAAAAGTGTTGGGTGTTATAATGTATAAATTAATTCACCTATTCTTTAATTATCGACTGAGGTTGGTAAGCTTAGAGTTGACACAAAATATATGCGAAGGCAGAGGGGTTCTTATGGTGTCATGGAAATATTTTAACAAACAAAAGATCGAAAGAGATTTCAAAATGAAAAACCGAGTCAAACTCCTAAGAATGTAATTATTAAGGTAATTAAACTGAGACACAATAATAAACTAAACAATTGATCATTTATTTTATAACTTTTAAACAAAAGTACAATCAACAATTGACTATTCAAATGGGAAACTAGGGTGCAAGGAAGAATTAACTTATAAGCAAGTATAAAACTTAATAAGAGAAGCAAGTAGAAAACTTAATAAAATAAGCAACTAGAAAACATAGTAAAATAAATATCTCTAGGTTCTGTCCTACAAGTTCTTTCAACAATAACACAATGTAAAAGAGACAACCTAAAAACATACTAAGGATAACACATATAACACTGAATCTCACATGCAAACAGATAAATCAATCCAAATGGCATAAACAAAAAACAATACAACAGTAAAACAAAATTAAAAACGATATTCAAGAAACAAAAACATAAACAACTTAACACATATTCAAGGCGAAAAGAAGTAAGGAAAATGATAAAACTTTAATAAATAACCTAAAACAATTAAACTTTAACTTTAATGCTAAACAAAACTACCATCTAACTATTACAGTAAAAGCATACTTCAAACATTAAATAAACAAAACTGAAAACAATCTCAAAACATATTAAAAACACTAAAAATGAAACGGTGGGCTGAATGGCAGACTGAATTGTGGGTCTGAAAGGGGTGGCTGAATAACAGACTGAACAGGCTATCCAAATAACAATCTACACAGTTAAAATAATAAAAACTAACCTAAATGAGCTAATCTTCAACTGAATTCATGCAAATGTAAATCTAATGCATAGAGGCAATAAGTAAACCTTCTTATTAAGCAAATTTAACAATGAAATAGACTTAAACGAATTCATAGGAAGAAATAATTGCATATTAATAAACTGAAATTCAAGTTGCATAATTAATAACTTATGATAGAAAAGAAATAAACAAAACTAAATCTATTTAATTTGATAAAAAACAATCTCTTCTATCTAACTTGCAAATAAACTAAACAATAAGCTGGAAATGAAATGACTGAAAACAAAGCTGAAAGCAAACTATGCACGCAGTTAACTATCTAATTCAGAAATAAAATTGCATTACAAAAATAATAAAACAAACTGTAAATTAAACTAGCTACAATAGAAAAGATGAAAGAAATAAACAAGAAAAGAAACCTCTAGTTGATGAGGGGCCCTCTCAGCAATTAGAGGTGGTGCCTGGCTAACTTCTACTCAAACACAATCGTTAACAGCGAAGCATACAACTCTTTATTGAAATGATGGAACAGAAATACAGTGTGCTTAAGAACAAATCAAAGCATGAACTGATAACACTGTGAACTAATTCTTCTTCGCTAACTGAGCTCTCACATAGAGGATGGTATATATAATAGTTTACAAAGATGAGCAAGTCGACCCTTTAGTGGTCGACTGCTCTCTAAATTTAGTCAATCATAAAGGCACATAACAGATTTGAGGCCAATGCATAGGCATCCTCCCTTCTTCAGCGCGGTTCTAGTCCTCTTTACTGGACAATGTACACACAGGATTCTCTTCAGTGTGAACGGTCTTCAGATATGGCGCATGGCTCCTTCCTTAGCACAACAGGTGGGCTGGTACTGGATAGAAGAGAACGTACTATTGAATCTTCTAGAGAGTAGGTTAAATGCATCAACCCAATGCGTGGATTGTTGATGTGGTGGCAAGCGAAAGAGGATTCAGGATGGTGAATTATCCAGACATGAGCTTCATTACCCAGATGCACGGACAACAATTCGTTTGCAGGTTGTTTCACGTTTTAATGCCTGAAATCATTTCTCAACAGTGCGCAGTCTGGTTAACAATCTAGATGGAGATCTAAACATCAAGTTGGGTCGTGAGTTGGATACGTTGGGTGTCGATCTAGGGTGAACGAAGTGTCTATTTGTTAGCGCGCTTCAGGACCACAGTCTATAGCAACACGTTTCAACATCTGGCAAACTACCAGCGAGTTTCGTGCAGTGGGCTGGATGACAAGCTGGATGTCGAGCTGGATGTGTTGTGAGTAAGGCAGGATGAATGCATTCTTGTTATTAATTTTTCCCAAAAATATTATAAAATCTAAAAACAAATATACAAATCCATTAATACATCAAATTCACTTTAATAATGTCATTTTTAATTAATAAAACCATAAAATGACAATGATAAAAGGATTTTATATAAACCTTAAATACACTCATACCTAAGGCTGAATAGTGATCTGTGTGACATAAAATATGCAAAAGATAATAAAACATGTGTTTAAATGAGTAATTTAATTGCCAATAATGATAACAAATCTAGGATCAACACATATCTTTATTCAACTAATCCCCAAACTTCTAGACTAATGGACATCAGATAACTTTTCATTCTAATCATCCAGAAAACAAAGTCTTCACCATCAAATATGGGAACTCTTATTGGCATCTTCATCTACAAATCCATAATGGTTTTAATAGGATATTCCTTTAGTGGTTAAACTGTGGTGAAGGAACCTGGCCCTTATACCAATTGTTAAATCATGTCCTGTCTCTGAGAGAGGGGGGTGAATCAGAGACTAAAATTTAAACAATTTTTGCAAATGTAAAAACAATTTTGAACATAGTAATTTATCGTGGAACCCTAATAAGATAAACCGCCAACAATTTCCTCTTATCTACAAAATTTTGTTTTTACAATTTACAATAGAAGAATATGTCTCTTCTTTTAGATCATCACCAACTGATTAGGATGCACCCACACCCTTATTCACCAGCACCAACTGGTAGGAGGAAACAACCCCACTATTTAGTCAGATATGATTGAGAAGGACCACCTACTCCCTTTGTAAGAACCAACCTACCCTAGCACCACCCTTCCACCCTTAAATGTGATGAACCATGCACACATATTAGAACATTGGTGACATAGTCATTTGGTCTTCGTCTCCTTGGATCTAGACACAAAAGACAATTTCCTTTCATGTTAAATTTTCGTTTAAATACTTTCCTCTTGGATCGTGCTTGTTGGCTACAGATACATCCATTCATCATCTAAACTTCAGCCATCATGCCTTTGCACCATACACACCCTTTCATCTTTTCCTCGTCCTAGAATCCAATTCTGTGACTCTATTAACATTTTTTCTGATTCTTCTGCACTTTCGATCCTATAGATGGTCATTGTGCTCTTGAATTTCCACCTCAACCATTCCGCACCATTGATCACCTTCAAAATTTTTGTGACCGTCGATCTGAGGTGGAAATTAGATATCAGATGTGCCTATTCAAATATCATTTACGGATTTTGCACTAACCTTTCCACACAAGTTTTTATGCACTGTTGATCTCCTTCAGATCTCTTTGTGACTGGTGACCTTCCAAAATGCAGGATGCGTAGTGCGGGATCTCAAAAGCGCTATTTTTGCACTTATCTGCCTTTTGCTTTTCACACTACCCTTTCCGCGTCATCGATCTCTCAGAGAATTCTTCCTGAGCATCGATCTTCCGGATTGTGGGATACGGAAATCAGAAACTCAACGTTTCAAAAACAAGCTTTCGTTTTCCACACCATCAATCTTTAGTGGACGTATTTCTGACCATCGATCATCCGGATCGCGGGATGCAGAATTCAGAAACTCAATGTTTCCAAAACTTCAACCTCGTGGTTCCTCACCTGCACTTCCTCTCTTGTACTGTGGAATGCGGAAGTCGAAAACTTAATGTTTCCAAAACTTCGACCTCATGGTTTCACATTTTCACTTCTGCTCTGGTACTGTGGAACATAGAAGTTGGAAACTCAATGTTTCCATAACTTCGACCTCCCAGTGCTGCACTCGCACTATGAAATGCAGAAGTCGGAAACTTAAAGTTTCCAAAAACTTATTTTTCACGATTATCTGCTTTTCTCCTTTCGCTTTCAATCTGAACCGTTGATTTTTTTTTGTGGATCATTTCTCAGCCCTTGGATCTCATTTTTTTTGGAACTTCTATCCTATCCGCATTTCTTGCAGATCTACTATCGACCGTCGATCGTATTGCGGACTGATTCTCATCTGTCCGATTTCAAAACTTTGCTAAACTACAATATTTCCACTTGTCTTACGCAGAACTCTTCTGTGACCGTTGATCTAGTTTAGAATTATCCTTAGTCGTTGATCTTTGATCAACCGTGGAACATTACCTCGTCCTTCTTGCACTTAGCAAATCTTATCCCTAACCATTGGATTTCATGTAGGAAGTTTTCTGACTATTCATTTCTGAACTAATGCATAACTTTACTCCTATGCACGATTTCCTTACGAAACTTAGCTATAGTTGTAGATTTACCTTCTAAACCATCAATCTACTTGAATCTTAGCTGCCAATCCTTAATTGATCTCTCTACACAACTCCTTTATTTTCAAACCTCTGGCTCTTTCATCTTCAACACATAGGATTTATTCTCCATGGGCTTCTTCAATTTCCATCAATGCCAACCTATATTGCCATGTTTCCAACACATTTGATGGAACTTCCATTTATGTGAATTATTAAGGGAAAAAAAAGACTCATGGAGTTCATTTTGGTGACAGGGGAAAAGGTTTCATTGTAGTCAAAGCTTAGAAAAATCCTTTATCTACCAATATTTCCATAAGTATTTAAATACTTCCATCACATGCATACTTATTTATATAGACCCATTTACATTTGAAATTTGTTTTTCCATTTGGAAGAGGTACAAGGTCCCAAGTATCGTTCACCATTAAGGAATGATATTCTTCATTCGTAGTTGCATCCTAATATGGATGGCATGAAGCTTCCACAATTTTTTATGAATCATAGGTCTCCAAAACATGATCCAAAAGAGAAGAGGATAACTGGAACTATGAATGATTTCAATGCTAATCTCTAGTATCGCCACCAAGATCACTAGTTACTCACATGTTTTATGGACCCATCCAGGAAATGATTTTCTTGTTGCAGGTTCATGTTCAATGGACCCATCTGGAGGACTATCGGCATGCGGAGGTGGATTTTAATTCTTTCTATCATCATATGAAGAATAAAATAAAGTAGGATCAGTAATAAATAAGTTGGGAATAGAAGGTGGTGCAAGGGCCAAACATCTCTCACAAGACAAAGATGGCACATACACCAAAGCTTTCAAGCCAAGAAATTTTCATCAAATTTAACATGTCTTATACTAATAATGTCATTGGGTTTTGGTTGGAGAAGTATATAACCTTTTACATCTTCAAAATATCCAACAAATATGCACTTCTCACTCTTAGACTATAATGCTTTCTATTTTTAATTGGGAATGTGAATCCATGCTTCACTACCAAATAACATAAAAGTGGCTTACATCTAGTTTAATATTACTCCATTCTTATTTTTGTGTTATATATTTTAGATACTTGGTGAGAGTATTTCCTTTAACATGTGAGTATTTGTCTTAGCAACACCATTTTGTTGTGGTGTATATGGAAAAATATGTTGCATTTGAATTCCACGTGATGTGCATTAATTTGTAAATTTCTTTTTTAAGTATTTGAATCCATTAATTGTTCTTAACCTTTGTATTTGATGTCCAAATTGTTTTTCTACAAGGGCCTTGTAGTCCAAAAATAGGTCAAAAAATTCACTCTTAAATTTTAAGAAGTAAACCCAAGTGTTTATGGAGAAGTCATCAATGAAAGTTAAGAATTATTTGAAACCATAGAGAGAAGAAGAAGGAAGTGTACCACTCAAATCACTATGGACAAGCTGCAAGGGGGTCGAAGTGTGCCAAGATGCATGCTTGTCAAAATTGTCCTAATGATGTTTGTTGAGAGCACACCCGAGACAAATACCATCGCTGCAAGAAATAAGAGAAAGACTAGTCACCATTTTCTGATTACATAATTGTTGCAATGATCAAGAGTTGAAATGACCAAATCTCTCATGGCAAAGTTTTCTCAAGTCATTCCCGTGAACAATAAAAACTAAGGGAAAAGGTAATGACCCAAAGTCATTGAATATGCACAACATGGTAATGTCATTAAATATTTTGGTTCCTAGGATATGATTAGGATATTTCAGATCCTTGATTACAATTTGGAAAGGTGTAAACTATACAATATTTCTTTCACCAGAATGAGCGATTTGATAAATTAACAACAAATTATAGGAAATACTTGGAACACATAAACATCTTTGAACTGACCATGATCGAGCTGAATTATTCTGGATCCTACATCATTAAGAGATTTATAATCACCGACAAATATTTATTTGGGATTACATTCATTTATAGTATACAAATGGATTTATCATTATCCATTTGATAATATTCTCTAGAATCACTGAACCACTCATTAGAAGAATAAGAAGGTGCATTCAAGGAAAAAACCATAAGTAGAAAGTGCATGTCCATGAGAAGTAGATTTATAATATGAATCAAGGTTGATGATATGCTTATTCATTGTTGCTTCCAAGGTTGTAATCTTCTTGAAACACTTAGATTCCATTGCACATACTAAACTTGAAGAAGATTAATTTTCCTTTCCCATTTACAAGTGAAATAGATTAGAGTCTTCCTATCCTAATATTTTGTTTCCAGAAATACAAAGAAACTCAAGCTCAGAAAGACAATCAAATCTCAACAAACATGCATTGATCATTACAATTCAAGATAAAGATAAATAATTTCATTGTAATGAGTGGTATAACAACGTAAACTAGTATATCCATAAATGAGGGTGGATGAAAATATGAAAAGGGAAAAGGGAATCTTAATTGGAAAGCCAAACATACTTTGATACTTCAACAATTAAACACGAATTTTTAATTTCCTACCTTCATATTTCTTTATGAACACCATAGTCAAACATTGATAGGAAAAATAGTTTGTAGTATAAACATGCTCTTAAGATATACCTAAATATCATATAACATCAAATAACAAGTATCAATCCATAGATTAAAAATTTGGAGTAAGCCTCATGCTATTCCGAATACTCTCAAGGCATACCATGCATAAGTTATGGATGATTGCAAGAATCAATATAAGCCTCTTTCATGTTTGGGTTCAATACCCAACACCAAAGATAATGCTAAAATATTATCCTAGGTCATCCAATTCCATAACCATATTGATGGAAATAGAGAATTTGTATTAAACAAACAACCAAAAACATTGAAGCTTCATTATTTTATACACAAAGGAATGCAATCAAATCCACATTCACACCATAAATAACGTGTATTAAAATATGTATGCGTGCATTTTCAATCAAGCATTCATTTCATGGATATATTGAACCCGAGGTTTTAATTTGCTTCAAGAAATTTGTATATTGAATACCATATCAACCTTAAAAACTAATATTTTATATGTGGTCTATCAAATTTAAGAATGACACCATCACTCCACCTTATCATGACCTCCAATTCTGCCATCAAGGGCAAGAATCACATCATGATATGCATAATCATAAGCTCACCTAGAGGTTAACAAGCACACTAAAAAAATCACTAATCATAATAATAGTCAAACCACCATATACAATTCATACCAAGATGTGAATTCAACCTCTTTTATGCACTACCAATAAAGAAGGGAAATAGGGTTTGGGATCAAGTATATATGCATTGGAAAGAAAATTAGTAAGCCTTCAATTTGTTCCTCATAATTCATGAGTCCAAAGAAACAATGCATAAACAAAATATAATTCGGGTTGTCACTCTAAAAGAATATGCGTCATTAGACATATTGTAAGGAGAGGAATGGTTAAACTCGAAACACAACATTGCTTTAAATAGAGAAAAGTCCAAGCCTCAAGAGGGTCTCTATTTATACAAAAGCTATGATTCTAATGCATGAATGCTACCAATATTCTACCATGCGTTTGGACTATATAACCCAGTATATAACAATCGAAACAATGCGTCTGGACTATAGACTATATAACCCAGTATATAACAACCAAAAACTAGAGGTGATATAATATTTAAAGCATAGCTTGGCTTTTTCATCTTATATACATCAAAAAGATAAGAGAGAGAAACTCCACAAATAGGATTTTTTCCAACACTTAGAAAAGGGTAATGAGTGGAAAAATGAATGAAAAAGGATATGCCATATAGCCTTAGCCACAACCACACATCCACAAATTTACCATGCAATCATTTCATAGTGACAATATGTTGAAATATTGTAACTTCAAAGGATATTCTAAATGTATTTTACTGATGTACCCCAAGGGAGATGTTCTATTCCTCCATAGGGATGTTATTATTATAATTGGTCACCATAGATTCATGAGGTAAAGACTCCATTTTAAGTCATTTCAATATTACCCCAATGAATAATATATAATATTGTTTTGAGTATTTCTAGGTGAAGTCAGCCCAATCAGTTACATGGGGACGACTTGTTAGGGTAAAAGTCAAGTGACGTAAATTGTATAAATAGAGGAGTTGTGTTCCTCATTAGAACAAAGACTCACTCACTTCTATAACTCATATGAGAGAGAGAGAGAGAGAGACATACCAGCAAGAAGGATAATACCTATTTTGGGGTTTTATCTTAGACATCTTATACAAAGGAAGTTTTGTTGGGTTGTATTCCCCCTGAAGGTTTCCCAGGATAAATATTGTGTCTATCTTATGATTTTGTTTCTTGAAGTGATTCTACATATTCCACTTTTATGAATTTGGAGTAAACACTAATGATATCTAGTTAAGAATATGAAATCTTAACATGGTATCAAAGCTAGCCTAAATAGAACAACTTTCACAAGGTGAAACTCTCTCTCCTCTCTCTCTGGAAGAAATTAGGTTTTCTGCAAAGTTTGGAATTTGGAAGATCTGCTTGCATCAGAAAGTTGCACCTCCCTAGAGTGCATCTATTGAGCACAGGATCAAATTTTTTTGGGTGGTTGAATCTCTGGGAAAGCCAAATCCTAGTTTTCCCTGAACCAAAAAACTGTAGAAAACCAGAACCAAAAATTTTGCAGAAGCTACAACCTCGCAAGAAAGTTTTGAAGGGTAAAGATTTGGGATGTCCAGAAACCAAGTGGAATAACCAAATTTCCTCATTCAAGCAATCTCCTGGTAAGGAAAACTTTTCATTTTGATAAATTTCATTTTTTAGTGACCTCCTGGATAGGATGGCCCCAAGCACTAAGCTTGAGGACAAACTGGAAGGCATAGAAAAATTCCTAGCAAGGAAGTATAGGATTGGTATCATTCTTAAAGAGAATGATCTTGAGAATTACATCAGGGATGAAGTTGCAGAACCAAAAGAAGATGAAGCTAAGGAGAAGCATGGACAAGACCTAATCAAGGAAATGAGGATCATTGTTGATTCTAGCAAATATCACTTGATCCCTCAAGTGTCATCTAATAAGGCACCAAATAAAATGTATGATGCACTTTCCAAATGTTTGAGGGAAGGAACATCAACAAAAATATGAATTTGAGATCTCAACTGAAGGGCACCAAGATGAGCAAAGGAGATTCAATTCAAGATTACTTCACAAGGGTCTCCCAGTTCAGGGAAAAGAAAGTAAAGTATTAATTTTTCCATTGTATGGGAAGATTGCATTCAAGAAGAAGCTAGAGTAGCTAACAGAGAAGCTCTACTCAGAGAATATGATCAAGCTCTAGATATCCATACTAAAGGAAGAAAACAATAAAACTTCAAGAAGGGTAGTCATAAACCTTCAAAGAATAAGTTTCAAAAGAAAAGAGTAAACAATCATAAGAAATATTACTCAAAGTATCAATGCTATAACTATCATAAGATAGGACACCTTGCTAGAGAGTGCCCATCAAAGAATAACACCAACAAAAGACATCATGATCATCTAGATGAAGATGAGGATGAGGAAGAAAGACCTTGAAAGAGACTAACAAAAGAATAATATGTACTATTCTCTATACTCTCTGGGTCTATAACACCTGGAGAAGATACATGGCTTATTGATAGTGGTGCTTCAAAGCACATGATAGGCAAGAAGAAAACTCTGTCAAGACTTGAAGAAAAGAGATATCCTCAAAAATTATCATTAGGATATGACTATCAATATCCTATCAAATGTATTGGTGAATCAAGCTACTAGATTGACTCTAGGACTTCCATGAACATGAAGGAAGTACTATATGTACTAGGTTTGAAAAAGAACCTACTTTCCATCTCAACACTAGATAAGAAAGGATATAGAGTTGATTTCATAGATGGACAAGTACTTATGTCGTCCAACATAAATACACTTGAATATGTTGTGGTCATTGATGAAGAAGAAGGAGGACTGTACAAACTTAAAGGAAATCTAGACACAACCCTTGTTCATGAGACTACTATCTCAAGTGAACTATGGCATAGGAGGCTTTCTCACATCAACTACAAAGAACTGCCTTATCTAAGCAAGGTGGTAACAGGGTTACCAGATTTGAATATTGATCATGAGATAACTTGCAAAGGATGTGCAAGAGGAAAGAACATCAAGAATCCCTTTACGAAAAGTGAAACAAAGACTAAAGTTATGTTAGAATTTATTCATTTCTATGTATGTGGTCCTATGCCCTCCACATATTTAAGTGGATATGAATATTATGTCACATTTATTGATGACTTCTTGAAGAACAAGAGTGAAGTGTTTGGGAAATTCAAGGAATTCAAAGCCTTGATAGAGAACCATTCAGAAAGAAGAATCAAGACATTGAGATCAGATCATGGTGGAGAATATACTTCAAAAGAATTTGAATCATTCTGCAAGGAGGATGGAATCAAGAGGGAACTAACAAATCCCTACAATCCTCAACATAATGGTGTTGCATAAAGAAAGAATAGAACCATTATGGAAGCAATGAAAACAATGATTCATGACTAAGACCTCCCCATGCACCCATGGGTTGAAGTAGCAAGAACAGTCGTGTATGTGTAGAATATATTTTCTCACAGTGCTCTTGGATTCAAGAATTCTAAAGAAATGCATACAGGAAAGAAACCTGAAGTGAGCCATCTAAAGCTATTTGTTTGTCCAGTATATGTACATATTCCAAAAGAGAAGAGAACCAAGTTGGATCCTTCTGGAAAGAAGGAAATATTTGTTGGATACTGTGAAGTCTCCAAATCCTTCAGGATATACATTTCAGGATTCCATCATATAGAGATTAGTAGAGATGTAACAATTGATGAAGAGACAACTCTTAATAAATCTAGAAGGTGTCATCTTGAAGAAGTGTGTGAAGAGGATGCACCTCCTAGAATGGTAGAAGTTGAACCCTCTCCTGAAATAGTAGAATTCGAAGATCATGATATGCTAGAACCTCAAGAACTCCCTACTATGGATATATATTGAAAGAGAAAACTTACTTGGGTAAGAGAAATCATACAAGAATCAGAGAAACATGGAGCTCCAGAAGGCTCCACAAGGACAAGCAAAATATCAAAGTCATAGTCTATTTATGTAGCTTTGATGTGTGACCTTGTAGATGAAGAACCCAACAACTACAAGGAATTTTCATAGAATAAAGAGTGGGTGGAAGCAATGGTGGAAGAATACCAGTTAATAATGAAGAATGATGTTTGGGATATAGTACCCAAACCAGAAAACAAGTGTGTGGTATATTCGAAATGGATCTACAAGATAAAACATGCTACCGATGGAAGTATTGAAAAGTACAAGGTAAGATTTGTGTCTAGAGGATTCTCTCAGAAAGAGGGGATTGATGATGAATAGACTTTCTCTCCAGTAGAAAGGTACACTTCCATCAGAACCATCATGGAACTTGCTTCCATGATGAACTGGGATCTACACCAGATGGATGTAAAGATAACATTCCTGAATGGTATGATTGAGGAAGAGGTTTGCATTGAACAACCACAAGAATTTGAATTCGAAGACAATGTGACTCATGTATGTAAGTTGAAAAAGGCTATGTATGGACTAAAGAAAGCTCCTAGAGCTTGGTATGGTAGAATAGATAAATTTTTGACAAGATTGGGATTTAACTAAAGTAAAGTTGATCCTAACCTTTACATGAAGATTATGGATGATGAACTTGTCATACTATTACTGTATGTAGATGATATATTTCTGACTGGAAATGGGAAAGAAATCACATAAATCAAGAAGAATCTAGACGAAGAATTCAAGATGAAATAACTTGGATTGATGCATTATTTCCTTGGGCTAGAAATGTGGCAGATCCTTGAAGGAATGTTTCTAAAATAGGGAAAGAATGTAGTAGAAATATTGAAAATATTTGATATGTTGGATTGTAAATTCATGGCCACACCCATGGAAACCAACCTAAAGTTGTTATCTGATGAATCATCATAGTTAGTGGATATGACTCAGTACAGACAGATTATTGGGTCATTGATGTATCTGATGAATACAAGGCCATATATATTCTTTGTTGTGAACACCTTGAGTCAGTATATAGTTAAACCTAGATGGTTTCACATGATAACTGCAAAGCACGTGATGAGGTACCTAAAAGGTATGGTAGACTTTGGACTTTACTATGTTAGTGATCATGACTACATATTGTATGGTTATACGGATTCATATTGGTAAGGAAGTGTCACGGACGAAAAGAGCACCTCAAGTAGATTTTATTGTCTGGGATCCACCATGATCTCATGGTTTAGTAAGAAACAGTCAAGTGTTTCTCTCAGCACAGCTAAAACACAACTGAAGCAGAGTACATAGCAGCTTGCTCTGCTAGTTGTAAAGTGATATGGATTCAGAAACTAATGTCAGGACTATTTGACATGGATTTGGGTACCACAATGATTCTTTGTGACAACCAGAGTTGTATAAAGATGATAGAGAATCTTGTGTTCCATGATAAATCAAAGCACATAGAAATATGATACTTTTATATAAGGGATTTAGTACAAAAGGGAGATATAATTCTCCCATATGTGAGTATGGATGAGCAAGTTGCTAATGTGATGACCAAGCCTCTATCTCGAGTAAAGTTTGAATATTTCCATGATAAGCTCGGTGTAGTCAGAAAAGACTTTCCTCTCAAGAAGGAACAATGATGATACTACAAAGTTTCCTTACAAGAAGGAATGCTGAATATATGGACTCTCTTCAAAAAGGAGGAACAAGTCGAAGATATGGAATCTCCTCGGAAAGGAAGAATAGGACAAAGATATGAACCCTCCTCCAATAAAGGGGGAGCAGGTTGATGATATGGATCTTCCCTGGAAAGGGGGAGTGATGATAAGAATGCCATTTATGGCAGGATGACAGTGAAGCTCCAATATGAAAGAGAACAAATATGCCTGAAGATGCTGAAAAGGTCCAACATTCACTTGTGGACGATAGTATCCTGTCTTGAGGATGGTCTTGCAAAAAATAACACTATGTTCCTCAAAGTGGTCCTTACTAGCTAAGGATGGACCTGCAGACATTACTCTCGCATGGAGAGTACCCACATTCATTTGTGGATACCGTATAATAACTCTCGCTTAGGAGTGGTCCTAACTTTAAAGTTGAGGATGCTTTACGATGAGTCCTTACGAACGATAAGGCCTGCATTTAGGTGCGTTCAAGATATTCCTTGTAGATGTTACTCTTGCATGGTGAGTGTACCTACATTTATATGTGGATGTCGTAGTATAACATTCACTTGCAAATGGTCCTAGCTTTCATGCTGAGGATGTCCTCTGATGATTCCTTACAGATGTTGTAGTATAACACTCACATGGAGTGGTCCTAGCTTTCACATTGATGATGTCCTATGATGAGTCCTTACGGACGACATGGCCTACATCTAGGTGCGGTTGATATCTGCAGTTGCAGATGATACTCTTGCATGGAGAGTATGCCTACATGTACATGTAGATGCCATAGTATAACACTCGCTTGGAGTGGTCCTAGCTCTAACAGGTTGAGTATGGTATACGATGACTCCTTGCAGAAAATATGGTCCTGTATTCATTTGTGGATGAATCAGTTGGTCGATACTATGAACCCTCCTCATTAAGTGGGAGCATGTTGATGAGGATTTCACCATCCTTGGACCTATGTCCTAAAGTGATAGGGATTGATCATCCCACAAATAGATCATGTTTACTATAGGTAGTGTGGTGGAAAATGATCAAAAGGGTCGAAGTGCAGCTGCAAAGGATCAAGAAGATCGAAGTGCAGCTACAAAGGATCGAGAAGATCGAAGTGACACTGAAAAGGATCGAGAAGATTGAAGTGTTGTTGCAAATGATCGAGAAGATCGAAGTGTTGCTGCAAAGGATCAAGAAGATCGTAGTGCTATTGTGAAGGATGAAGAAGATTGAAGTACTTCTATGAAGGGTCGAGATGATCGAAATACTTCTACAAAGGATCAGAAGATCGAAGTGTTGCTACAAAAGGATCAAGTGAGCGTGTACTGCAAAATATGTTGAAGAGTAACTGTTCCAGTTACTAATTGTTGAAAACTTCCTATGAAGTATAGATGTAAAATTGGGTGAAATCATGAAGTTGGGTGTCTATTTTGGGGGGGTCTATGACAAAATCGAATTTGTTTTTACATGTTTCTCAACTTCGAACAAAGAAAAGTTGTNCCCAATATTAAACTAACAGCCACCACTGCGCAGAAACGCCACAGCGGACCGTAAAAGCACCGCCACAGAGCCGCCCGAGCCTAAACGAATAGCCACCACTGGGCAGAAACGCCACAGCGGACCGTAAAAGCACCGCCACAGAGCCGCCCGAGCCTAAACGAACAGCCACCACTGCGCAGAAACGCCACAGCGGACCGTAAATACACCGCCACAGAGCCGCCCGAGCCCAAACGAACAGCCACCACAGCAACCCGAGCCTAAACGATCAAACGGAGCACCACAAACGTAATCCTCATCCACCGTGATCAACATGCCCCTGCAAAACCATGATCAACATGCCCCTGCCAAACCATCATCAACATGCCCATCAACATGCCCCTGCCAAACCAAATCATCGTAATCGCGGGCGTAAAAAAACGTTCAATAGTTATCTTCTGTTTGTATATATAAAAACTTCTTTCGGCCGAATAATTGTTCGGCCGAACAAACTTTCGGCTGAATAATTCCTCGGCCGAATAAATGTTCGGCCGAAAAATTATTCGGCCGAAAAATTATCAGACCAACGGTCTTAGCCGAACGGTATTTTCCCGGCAAACTGTGCAAGCCGTTCAATACGAGGCACGGCGTCAACTTTTATCTTTCGGCCGAAAAAACAAATATTCGGCCGAAAAATGTTAAATTATTTCGGCCGAAAAATATTGTTAGTTCGGCCGAAAGATGCTAGAATATGATTTTGGAAGCGCATTTGTCACGGAATAGACACCCAACTTCATGATTTCACCCTATTACCTTGATACCGCTGAAGATGCTCTCTATCATTACTCCTATAGTTGATGATGATGTTTTCAGTAGAATACCCTTCTTGTTAAGGGGGAGTGTTGAAATATTGTAACTTCAAAGGATATTCTAAATCATAGTTTACTAGTGTACCCCAAGGAAGATGTTCTATTCCTCCATCGGAATGTTATTATTGTAATTGGTCATCCTAGAGTCATGAGGTAAAGCCTCCATTGTAAGTTGGGTCAATAGTACCCCAATGAATAATATATAATATTGTTCTAAGTCTTCCTAGGTGAAGTCGACCCAGTCAATTAAGTGAGGTCATCTTGTTAGGGTAAAAGTCAAGTGACTTAAAGTGTATAAATAGAGGAGTTGTGTTCCTCATTAGAACATAGACTTGCTCACTTGTGTTGCGCATAGGAGAGAGAGAGAGAGAGAGAGAGAGAGAGAGAGACCAGCAAGGAGGAGAGTACCTATTTTGGGGTTTTATCTTATATATCTTATACAGAGAAAGTTTTGTTGGGTTTTCTTCCCCTTGAGGGTTTCCCAGGATAAATACTGTGTATATCTTGTGATTGTGTTTCTTTCAGCGATTTTGCATATGCTACTGTCGTGAATTTAGATTAAACACTAATGATATCTAGCTAAGTATATGAAATCTTAACACAAGAAAATATAGGTCCATTCCATCTTTCAAGCTTATCTTGTCCATAACAGTTATTTTATGCACACTAAGAGTCTAATCCTTGATTCTTTTAGCTTCCATTAAAAACCCACAACCATGCACATTAGATTAAGGCCAACTACTTCAACTAGTAGCCACATTGCCCAACAACCCATGCAATGCAAGCTCAAGTACACCACATTGCTTAGCATTTTCTTCATAGAAAGAATATGTTGACATAGGAAAATGACTGTTGTTAACCTCACAATCTCACTAATAAAAGTGTCCAATTAGAACTTACTCCCTTAAGGTGAACCCATTAGTTTGCAACACCGACTCATGTAATTTGGGTTTTTATGAATTAAATGAGATGCAACTAATATTCCATGCAAGAATGCAACATGAACTACAACTAGTTAAATAGTAGCTAGTAGTGGTAACAAGAGATAGATGTACAACATAGAACAAGGAAAATATTTCACCACTACTATCCAAAATGAACCTGAATTAGATCTCCCTAACTGCCTTCCGAAGTGAAATGGTATGACTACTAATAACACTTCTCATTTCAACTTGCTCAGTTGAAAATATTATATGATCATCAATAGACACTTCATCCACTTTTTGGATGTCATCGACTAATGCGTTTTTAGATTCAATGCTTTGAACAACATTCTCTTTGCATTGGTAAAAAAAAATGTCTACTTCTTCACAACACTAGTTTGAAGCAAATAACATATTCTTATAAATTGTATATTTAAAAAGCACAAATCATGTGTGCCTAACTAATAATGTCTCGTAAACCAAAAAAAATAGAAAACATATAAAAATTGTATATTTTTAATTGTTGCGCCGAGAGGCGCTCTACAGCCCAGTATGGGGGAGATCTTGTAACGTGATGTAACGTTAGTAATGTTTGTAACATGTCCGCAAAAAATAATAGTGATAGTGAATATTATGGGAGAGATCTTGTAACGTTTGTCACAACGTTTGTAGCATGTCGAAAAAAAATAATAGTGATAGTGAATATTATGGGAGAGATCTTGTAACTTGATGAAACGTTTGTAATGTTTGTAACATGTCTGCAAAAAATAATAGTGATAGTGAATATTATGGGAGAGATTTTGTAACACAAAATAAAAAATAATATCACTCACTTTCGTAACGTTATTTTTATTAATAAAAAAATAAATTTTCTAATAGGCCAAAATAAAACGATCTAATATGGGGGAGATGTTGTAATCTTCCTACCTAACAAAACAATAAAAAGGTAAAAATTTAATGATCGGTAAAAAAATTATGTGGGTCAAGAAAAAAAACACAAAATTGAATTATCTGCAAAAAAATGGGGGAGATGTTGTAATCTTCCTACCTAACAAAACAATAAAAAAAAGTAAAAATTTAATGATCCGTAAAAAAATTATGAGGGTCAAGAAAAAAAACACAAAATTGAATTATCCGCAAAAAAATGTTGGCCTTGCACATGGTTTTAAACCATGTGCAAGGCATTTTAAACAACCCATGGTTTTATTGTACATGGTTTAGGAGGCTTTGCACATGGTTTTTAAACCATGTACAAGGCCTCCTAAACAACCCATGGTTTTATTGTACATGGCTTAGGAGGGCCTTGCAAATGGTTTTAAGACCATGTGCAAGGCCTCCTAAAAAATGATGTGGGAAAATGATGCAATGTTCTTTCCCTACAAAATAAAAAATATTATATATGGACCTTAAATAAAAAGATGTGTCTTTTGATTTGAATCAAATCAATGAATACCTAAGAAAAAGTTTCCACCTCTATAAAAACCTAAGATTTGAATCTTAATTAAACCCACTCAAACTATACCATTTTCATATTCATATTACAATACCTATACAAAATAACATACCACTCCACTACCTAACCAAATAAATAAATTCCTGCCACTCTATTAAGCACTACCATACCCCAATAAATAAATTCCAGAAAACTTAAATATAAAAAGATATTTGTGGAGTAGAAACCATTACAATGCTCACATATTTAGAAAATGTTATCTTCACTTTATCTCGACACTTTGAAAGAGGATGAAAAGCACGAGGAATGAATGAAACCAACCTTATCTACATCATCTAAAATCTAAACTTCCGATTGGCTCCTCTTCCATCTATCACCAAGAGCGCTGGATGACTGGCTGAGAAAGTGGACAGCCGATCCCTTCATCATCTCGATTTGGTGAATTTGCTCTTGGCTTCGGGTACGTCTCACCTCTCATCGACAGAGGACTGCATGCATCAATGGCAACAATGGCAGTAGCAGCAGCAAATGTGACACTAAGGTCTCCAGTTGCAGGCCTTGGCACTTCATCTCTCGCGCCATCAAAGCCTAGTGCCAAGCTCCAACTATCCTCTGGTATGGATTAACTCACTATCCTACTAACCTTCAAAGAACTCGTTCTCATGCTGTCTCTGCTGTTTTCTGGTCAGTGAATTCACATTGCATGGTTTCGATAGGGTAGCCTTAAATTTCTATTGCAATTTGTGATTTTTGGTGAATAATGTTTTTATGGCCACCAGGCTTTACAGGACGCACCACAGCGAGAGAGAATAATCCTCTAAGACAGAAGGGTCTTTGGGCTTCAAGGATTACATGGTTGATACCCCCATCACTCATTATCGTAGTCAAATATGCAAATTTTCTCTGTCATTGAAGCACCCAATTGTCGCTAGTAATAAAAGCTGTAATAATAATATTGTTGTGCAGCTTCCAGAGGAACTGGCTGAGGACAGACTATTCAGTTATAGGCTTTGGCCTCATTGGATGGCTTGCTCCTTCAAGCATTCCAGCCATAAATGGAGATAGTTTGACAGGGCTTTTCTTTAAGAGCATCGGTGAAGAGCTCGCCCACTTTCCTACAGGCCCTGCACTCACATCTCCTTTCTGGTAACCACTTCCAACTCCAACTTCATACTTTTATAATTTTGTATAGATCCATCTAATCTTAACTACGGCATCATTACTTTCATAATTATTTTTGTAGAGATCCATTACATACTTTCATAATTTTGTATAGATCCATCTTAACGGCCATACCATTACCAAACGCTGAAATCGAAAAAAAACAGATAAAAACTTTTGATGCTTAAAAAGCAGAGGCGAGGTATTCTTAAATGGAAAGAATGTGTAGTTTAGTGAAGTTTTCAGTGATTTGGCTGTTTATGACTTATTATAACTTAGGCCTGGTTTGATTTGGCCAACAGGTTATGGTTGATTTGTTGGCACTTCGGACTGTTTGTGTGTCTGACCTTTGGACAAATTGGTTTCAAGGGAAGGAGTGACTATTTCTAAGCACGTGATTCCTAATCCCAGATCTTGAAGACTGGAGTCTTATTTTGATTGTATTTCTGTCCAGGACAAACTTTTGTGGGTATTTTTAATGCTGCTCTTATATATTGTATGATTTTCTTTTCTGGTAAATATAAGCTTCAAAATCTGTCTATGCTAAAGATGGAATGTTTTACAAACAAAATCTGTGTCTAAAGGTATGGCGATGTTGTTAAACAACGTGACTCTAACTTTCTATGTTAGTCTTCCTTGTTTTGGTTAGCTATCCAGAATAGCACAGGTTCAATTTACAAATTCCCTGTGTATAATAGTGTTACTTTTTCACAAACAATTGAAGCAATCAATTAAAGCCATAAATGGTTGTAATCCTTGGATTTTTGAAAATTGAGCTTAGTGGCAGTAGACAAAACTGCAGGGTTGCAATCTTTTTCAACTACAAGAACTCTCGTAAATTAAATTCAAGAATGGCTATTACTCAAGTTTTATAAGAACTCTCTTAAATTCAAGAATGGCTATTATTCAAGTTTTATGGTGTAGAGAGCGTAGCTGCTCCTACATTTTTTAATAATATACTGTTTTATAAGGCTGTAGGCATACATAACTCCAGTCGCTATCTGTAAATTCTTGCTCGAATTGGCATTTCTCTATTTGTAACTTCATATGATTTTAGGCCTTTGCAAAACTTTCCTTCAAATCTTCCATGGCATTACAGTCTTTGATAAACGAAACTCTAGCATGGGATGATAGACAAATCCTTTTTTTTAATAGTTTCATAAGTGCATAACCTTATAAAATTTCTCAAGGTAATCTTTGACAGATTAAACTCTAACAGTGAACAGTTTCTAACATGGGATGATAGCAAAATCCTCAAGTTTAATAAGTTCATCATCTAGCAATTGTATGTCATTTAGTATTATAGTGACTCTTTAGCATGTACAAACATTGGAGCCATTTATTCTTATACACCCCTTTATCATATACAAACATTGAAGCCTTTTATTCTCCTGCCATTGTGCTTATATGTTGCAAAGCACCACTTAGTTCAGTATTCTAGTTTGTCCCTAGATTTGTGTCCAGATAGTTCAGTATTCTAGTTTGTCCCTAGATATAAATTATAGAAATTACTCATAAGCTTTGGGCTTTAATCACTCCCTAAAACATTTGGAAATATATGCAAATTGTATAAAATTTTTAATGGATGTTTCAACATTGTTGTATGGTCTTTGTGCTTAATTGCTTAAGTTTCTTGATGTAATTATGTAAAATCTCACTTATTAGTAAACTAAGAAAAATAAGTGGTTAACAATTGAGTGAACAAAGTTGGCCTTAATGGTCACACTAAGTGATCAAATCCGCCATGTTTATAGGTGGGTGGTGGAGTAAGGAAGGGTTCTAAAGGTTCGTTTATCGGTTTGTGTTTGTGCTTGAGTGGAGCTCAAGATGGAAGATAGACTAACACTTGTGGACAACAATGTGTGCTTGAGTGAATCTATTAGACACATGGTCATGGACATGTAATGGAGATTTTTTGGATAATGGAAAAGATGGATATAGAGTGGGTTTCTTTCTAGGTTTTCAACTCTAAAAATGTGTCTCCTGTGTGATTGGTATGTTGTTTTGTTTAAGTTGTTGATTTATTGTTCATGTTTATGGATATATTTGAGACTAATGCTTAAGTTAGAGACATGAACATGGACATGGTTAATGGAAAAATATTAGTGAGTTATGTTATAGCTAGAGATTGGAGTGCATTGATATAGTTAGAGTTTAAGATTAATTACAATTTATTCAAGTGTTGTGCATTTATTGATTATGAGAATGGCCAATATGTTGGTTGTTAGGTAGTCAAACATTTTGGGGGGAACTTCCTACGAACTTCCTGGTTACCAAAAAATAGTGAGCAAGAAACCTAGGTGAGGGTAACGCCAAATTTTCATTTAATGGAATCACGTTGAATAGTAGGCAATTTTAGAATAAATAGTGAATAGTAAATAAAGGATAAACAATGATATGGTAAGTTGAGGACATGAACACCGGTGGAGAAGAAGGACAAGGGCCGTATCTAATTTTTTATTAAATAGAGAAAATAAGGTTGCATCTAGAGCATGGAAAAGAACAAAAGCAAACAAAGGATAACATCATTCTATTGAATAGTGGACAAGGACTTTACACCTTAGGGAAGACATAATTCCTAACCCAATTTATGATTAAATGTCAAATAGTTCCTCTAACTCTATGGCTAACTAGACAAAGATGGACAATGATGCCCCTCTAGAAGTCAAGGAACCATAGATACAAAGAAGAAATTAATGAGAATAAATCAAAGTATTTGGACAACGAGAAGACCTCTTATCTCCGTATTTAAAGGAGTAAGTAACATAGTAGAAAAATGAAAGAGAAAATGAGGTTATATGTCAAATTAGGGTAATAGAGGAATCAAGAACCTATTGATTGATAACCCTCTTAATAGGAACCCTATGAACATAAACATTGAGGATAGAGAGAGATAATATGAAAGAGAGTGATAAAGAGAAAGATAAAGATAAAGAAAACACAAAGAACATAAAAGAGAAAGACAAAAGCTATGTGGAAGAGAGAGAGAGAGAGAGAGAGAGAGAGAGAGAGAGGAAAATAGACACGTAATATGGAAACCAAAGATACAAAATGGGATAGAAAGTGTGGAAGAGGGAGAAGCTTGCAAACAAATCTATAGATAATTTCAATAAATCTGTTGAGTCGTCAACACAAAAATTATAAACATATGCCATGAATTTGTGTTGGACCTAGGTAAATCTTGGGATATTTTGGGTACCAGTTTTGAGAAGGTGGTCGAAGTGTGAAAGACGCTGCAACGAAATGGGTAGGAAAAGAAGTCAACTCCGAAGAATCAACCGAAAATCAAGGAAATCCAATTGTTTTGACGAAGTCCAACCAGAAGGTTGGTCAGGCGATTAGGAATTTTTTCCACTTACATTTATGGGATCAGGTAGTGGGCGTGGGAAAAAGGGCCAAGCAAAGCCTACAAATATGTAATGAGTTGGGAATTTTGTGGTTAGACAAATTTGAGGAAAATTACGAGCTTTTTGTATTATGTCAAAGAGAAGTGAATGTATTTTTTTACCAAAGTATCATTTGAGCTCGAGTCGTAAGTATGAAGGTTGATCTGCACGCTGTGCGCACAAATATTTTGTAATAGATATGTTGAGGAGATGTCTGCAGGTTGTGTGTGCATACTGAAGTGCTTGAGTTGCGATTCTTTAATAATAATGAGTGCTTTTGTGGTTTTAATTCCCATCTTGGGTTTCCACGTTAAATCTCTAGTGTCCATTGTTTATGATATGTAAGTTGATTTTTTATTTTCTTATTAATGCATCAATGGATAAATATGAATGGATGAATGGATGAAATATTAATAGAATGAATATTTATGCTATCAGGGTTTTGGTTAAATGTCACAAGTTGAATATGGAAATAACAGTCGTAGTTGTTGAGTTGTTGAAGTTATTTCTATCAAAGTTCGTTTGTATTCTATGATGATATTTACCTTCCTTACTACAAAAACTTGGGTGCTGCAGTCCCTAGTGAGACTTCATCTGCTCTGCAGGTGTTTCCGAAAGGGATAAAACCCTTTTTGGGTCGATATCTTGGGTTTTTATTGGTATGAGGATGTTTGAACCTTGGTTGTGTTAATATTATGCCAATTGGCCAACAATTTGCATAGAGAGAACAAATTTGGAAATAATGTGGACAACTCCTATGACAATATATACATCTATCCTCATGTACTGTCACCATGTATATCAAAGGTTCTCGGGGACATATCATTATATATATAAGGCTAATTAGATAATTTTAGCACAAGGGAATAGCCAAATAAATATTTAATTTCATTTTTTCATGATTTAATTACAACAAAATCCCTTTAATTACCAATAAATTAAAATAAATTTAGTAACTATTCCAACAACTTATCCAAGGGATGGGAAATCTTACTAATACTATTTAACAATATCACATATCCCTTCCAAGCCAAATAAAAAATAAATTCCATCTCTGAAGGCCATTTTCACTTAATCATGATTAACTAGTAATTAGTGTTCTGGTTACAGCACTTAACGACACTTAGCGCATAATCGACGATACTTTGTTGGATTTATCTTATTACTGAGAGGGGGGTGAATTGGTAATTGCACAGATATGTGTAATTTTAACTTATGCCTATTTTCACAAAATAATACTTTTCAAAATTCACAAGAGCAATAAAAAAAGCACATAAATACTTGAGAACAATTGTATATCTATAAAAATATATGTATAATTACATTAGTGAGAGATTGCAATCTCCAAACATGAACACCCACTCATTTCATGTGGTGACCTAATCCCCAAGTGCAAGGCTATGGGAAGCTGGCACTTACTTGCAAAAGCTTCAATCTGCAAGAGCACCAACTCATGATCTTCAAGCACCGAATCGAACAAATATCAGTCTGACTTGTGGAAAACTACACTCTTTGATTATGGAAGCACCACCTTTTGTTTGTTCTCTAGCACCAATTGGAAGGAGGCTACGACCCCCTAAGTTTTATTTTCACCAATAGAAAGGATGCACCAACACCCTGATTGTATCCTCTAGCACCAATTGGAAGGAGGCTACAAGCCCCTGCTCCTTGCCCTGTCTAAACTCCCTAATATGAAATAAGATTGTATGAGAAAACTGCAATTAGATAAATAGCTTATCTTCACAATCCATGACTATTGTTACTTCTTCGATCTGCATATGAATAGACAATTGCCCAAAATACGATGTGTGATATTTACTACATCTACATCCTTTTAGTTTATCTATGTTCTATGTTTGAATAGAACTTCTATCTCAGTCACACTTGTTGTTATGTGATATTCGTCTTTACTGAGCAAGAACTTCACACATCCAAAATACGAGTATCTTTTTTCTTCTAGCGCACGTATTCACTACTCAACACTAAATTATTTGCGCACTTTGGCTCCGTTGCATAAAGATACTTTCGATGATCAACAATCCATTGATACCCCAAATAATTCAAAAGCTTATCCAAATTGTTATGCCAGATATTCATTCTTCACAAGCTTACTTCACCTCATCCATATCTTTCTTATTTATAATATTTTTGACTCAAGATATGCGTCCACTTGGTGAATTTTCTTAACTTCGGATCACACCCCACTGGATTGTGTTTTCAGCTTGAGTTAAGATCTGCGTTGGCATGCCACTTTTCGTAATTCATCTTTGTGTAGTGTATGAAACATATATGCCAACATCTTTGTGGGACTTTTACACACATTG
Source organism: Pseudotsuga menziesii (assembly GCA_001517045.1). Classification (NCBI taxonomy): domain Eukaryota; kingdom Viridiplantae; phylum Streptophyta; class Pinopsida; order Pinales; family Pinaceae; genus Pseudotsuga; species Pseudotsuga menziesii. Next base: position 212,135 of record LPNX011155951.1, read on the forward strand.
GTTTATTACTTATGTTTAATTTACAAATCTTGCACCACATACCATATTCTGTGGGAATTTTACACACAAATTTGTTTCTCTTAATTCATAAGTCTCACAAATGGTATTTGCACATATGAGCCATTTCCAATGTTCTTCTTTAAATATTGTTAAATGTCAATTTGCGACCAATGTTATGGTGGGATATTTTCTTTCATATGAATTCCACATCCTCCCATATGTATTTCTTCAAGATGGCTATGTGAGAGGAAGTCTTTTAGCAATTCAATCTTATTTGTTTGACTTCTGGTCCATCTGATATTTGATCCTTTGATATTTGATATTTTCTCCTTTGAAATCAGGTATTTTTTCCTTTGAAATCAATGACAATATTGTTGGAATATGTACAATACTAACAATTAGTATTGATAACTTTTAACAATTTAAAACCACTTTTAACTTATTCATTAAAATAAAAAATCAACAAGATACGCAAAACACAACATTTATCGTTGAATCCCAATTGAGAGAACCACAAACACTTTCTATAACTGCAAAATTATATTTACAATTGTTTTTGCAAGCTACAACTTGCTAGAGACACCAATCCCCAAGTTTTTCAACTACAATTGAAGGATTCTACAACACCCTGGTTTCTACCTGCTCCAACAGACAAGGATGCTACAACACCCTGCTTTCCATCCACTATTGGAAGGAGGTTACAAGCCTCCCTAGCACCACCCTACCTCCCTAATTTGATCTTTTTTTTTCAATTTTGTTACTGATTATTCTTCACTTCATTGGCCCTTGTCTTCTCTTGTTGTTACATTGATATGGATTAATGAGACCTCTTTCTTCCACTTCAATCTTCTCTTTAAATAATTCTATCATCATGTCTTTGAACCATTGTGTATTTTCATCATTGTGTCCCTTCATTAAAACCTTTTCACCAATGCATCTCCTCATTATGTAAGCGTGCCTTTTCATGAATTGGAGCAAAACATCCTAAAACCCTATTTTGGTAAACCTATAACTTTGTCTTCAAGCACCATTTGAGAGAAATAAGACCATGGCTTCTGCAAAGTTCTTAGGTTCTGCCACTGATATTAAGGATTGTTCATTAAACAATAGTTTCCTTCTTGTACTGAAACTCTCCCTAAGTATATGATCCCTTCCAATGCTAATTTCAGGGTTCTCGTCTAGGTCATGAGAGATTTTTAAAAAAATAAAAAATTATTTTTCAGTTCCACCATCATCATTATATTCTTATTCATCATCTCTATCAATGTATTCTTTTACATATTCATATTTATTTTCATCATAATGGATGTCATTCTTATCTACAACACTATCATATTTGGAAACTTCATTGATGCTTGGAACCTTTGTTTCCTCTGAATATTTGTAATCTAACTTTCTTCTCCACATCTTTCCATGAGGTACCCTACTCATGGATCTTCTATTTCTTTTTCTTTTCAAACCTTGATATTTTCTCTTGATTTTGCAATCAGCAGCCTTGTGACCAAACTTGTGACAACAATGACAATATCCATAGAATGTTCTTCTATTTGGGGAATTTTTTATCTTTCTGCTTCACAACTTCCTTCTTTTTCCATCCCTTCCTTTGTTTTTGAACCTCTATTGTTTCCTTCTTTTCTGTAGGACTTATCAGCTTACATTCTCTAGCCATATGTCCAAAGTTATTACAAGAGTAGCAATGATAGATAAAGATCTGTTTATACCTACTTGTCATTGGTATTCTAGGCATCATATTAGTTCTATCTTTATTATGAGAGGAGGGAACGTATTTTTTACTATCCTTCTTTCCAATTGGATCCATAATTGCAGCACCATAACTCTTCTTGTTATATCCCAATCCAAATTTGTCACTTGATGGTATTTGGCCACTTAGGATGTCATCTAGAATCTTCAAGTTGTTCTCAAAATTTGACCTAATAGATTCTTCAACATCCTTCTTTTTAAGCTGAATAATTTCTTCCTCAAGTCTTTCGGATTCTTTTGTTTTAGTGATTTCTCTGAACTTCTCATTAATGGTATCTTGATTTATGCACTTCTTTGTATTTTGACAATTGTTCTTTCAAAGATTTGTTCATTCTTCTACATTTTTCAATTTCCTCAAGAGCACTTATGAATTCAGTCTCTAGGTCTACCTCTCCTTCTACACTTAATTCATCATAAGAAGTTTGAGTTTCTATTCCCATGAATAGAATTTCTCCATTTTCACTTATCTCTTCATTTTCATTGTCTTCCATGGAATATAAGTTTTTCTTCTTTTTATTAAATTTCTTCTTATATTTAGTTTACTCTTTTGATCTTTCTTATGACTACAAGGTTCATTATCATAATTATATTCTTGTTTTGGGTAAGGACATTTTGTGGGAAAATGTCCAATTCTTCAACAGTTAAAGCACTTTAGTGGTAGCTTTTCTTTGTATTTGCTAGTACCTTTCTCAAGTTTCTTGATGAAAGAGATTCTTCATCATCTGAGTTCTCTAATTGGTTCTTGGGTAAAGCTTCAGTTTTATTTGACTATTTTGTAGCTTTAAATGTTCCTCTTTTCTTGATGGTACATTGTGTCATGGTCTCATCTCATAGGCAGTGAATATCCCATGTAGCTCATCCATTGTCAAAATTTAAATATCACCTCGATCTTGTAGAATAGATACTTCTGTGGTATATCTTATTGGTAGAGTTCTTAGTACTTTTTCAAATACCTCTTTCTCCTTTATTTCTCCTCCTAGACCTTTAATAGCATTGGCAATTTCATCTACTCTTAGAATATATTCTACAGTATTTTCTGCTTCTTTCATCTTTAGACTTTCAAACTTCCCTTAGTATGTTTGAAGTTTGTATTTTTTGACTTTGGAAGCCCCTTCATAAGCAATTTTTAATTTTCCGCAAGCATGTTTAGATGTCTTACATTGTATGACTTTAATAGACATTGAATCTACTAATCCTTTTAAAATTGCATTGGATTCATATTCATCTAGTTCATCTCTATGTGTAGGTAGGATTTCTAGTATTTTATACCCTTTTTCAACAAAACTCCAAATTTTGCATCCAAAAGACATTAGATGGCATCTCATTCACACACTCCAAAAATGAATAGTTATTTCCTTTAAATAATGAAGGTCTGTTAGAATCTAACCCTTCTTGATGATCCATAGTGGTTTTTAATAGGATCTCCCTTCCATTGGTTTAGAATGTAGTGAAGGATCCCACTCTGATACCAATTGTTGGAATATTGGACAATACTGAGAGGGGGGGTGAAAAGTGTTGATAAATTTTAATAATTCAAAACCACTTTTAACTTATTCATTAAAACACATAATCAACAAGATACAAAGAACACAACATTTATCCTAGAATCCTAATTGGTAAAACCACAAACACTTTCTATAACTACAAAATTATATTTACAATTGTTTTTGCAAGCTAAAACTTGTCGGAGACACCAATCCCCAAGTTTTTTCAACTACAACTAAAGGATTCTACAACACCCTAGTTTATGCCTGCTCCAACAAAAAAGGATGCTACAACACCCTATTTTCCATCCACTATTAGAAGGAGGCTACAACTGCCTTACAGGATTGCAGTCTTCCCTACCACCACCATACCTCCCTATTTTGATCTTTTACTTCAATTTTGTTATTGATTATTCTTCACTTCATTGGTATCTGTCTTCTCTTGTTGTTCCATTGATATGGATTGTCAATACCTATTTCTTCCACTTCGAAATTATATTTAAATACCTCTTTCATCATGTATTTGAACCATTGTGTCTTTTCATCATTGTGTCCCTTCATTAAAAACTTTTCACCAATGCATCTCTTCATTATGGAAACATGCATTTTCATATGGTTATATGCAAAAGACAACAATATAGATGTATATATCCTCGGAATAATTTAATTCATCAAATACAAAAGATGGCATGTATTTTATAGAGGCCCCTTACGCAAATTAAAAAGAATTTATACTTAGTCAAATTTTTAGAGTTTCATCAAGCTGTCATACCTTTATAGAATGGTGTCAAATTGTAACAATGACTTCATGAGAGGAATAGAACACCATAATATGATTTTTCAACCTCATCACACATTCCACATGCCATGCCATCACTTCCTTTGTTATTTATTTGTCAATAATGAACTCTGATTTTCCTATACTTAGTCTATTTTCAAAGTTTCAACAAGTTTTCATACTTTTACAGAATGGTGTCAAATTGTAAAAATGAATTCATGAGAGCACTAGAAAATAATCATATGACTTTGCAACCTCATCATACATGTCATGGAATTTCCTTTTTCGTTAATGAACTCCTTTGACATCAATGGTGACCATACTCAACAAATATATGTTCGACAATCTCCCCCTTTGTCATTGATGTCAACACTGTCTTGAGTGACTGTACTTGTCACAAACCCCCCCTAAAGATATCCTTCAAAGGATTCTTGTTTGATCATGCTCTTATATTGCACACCTATCTTCTGGTTTCTTTACTCTGTCATTGCTCCCCCTGTCATTGGGAACTTCCTTTTTCATATTCAGTATCTTCCTTTCAGAATATTCTTCCTCTTTCATATTCTATGCCCCTTTGACATCAATGGAAAAGGGACCGTCTTGTTTGCTATCTCTCCATGGATTTGTACTCAATGCTTCTAGTATTCCAAGTCATAGATAATTCTATTGTTTGCGCCTAATTTGATGTAGCCTACAAGGATTTTTGTCACAAACTGTGGACAGGAGGAGTTTTATTACCTTCAATAAATTTTCCTTATTATCACACATATTTCAATCTTTCGCGTGCATGGTAAAAGTTGATGTTCCCAATATTATTTCCATGTGGTTTATTCAAACTAGAACCTTTGATCTGACATCATTCTTATGAATCGCGTTTTTTCCTTTGACGACCTATGCATTAAATTCAGCTTCGACGTATTCTTCTTGGATTAGACAACACATGAACTCATAAACTTCGACATCCCTTCAGTTTATGTTCAATCGTGTGATGAATTACTTCTGAATCCTATAAGCTGGCAGTGTTTTCACTCTATTCACCACCATAGTTTATACTTTATTTAGATTTCTCTAGAATTTGCTTCTTGATTTGTTATTCCTCATATTGTGTTTTCCATCCTTTAATCTGTGTTCGTCGTAGTGTCTTATTTCTAGAGCTTGGATAATTCCCTTAACAACCTTCTGTGGTGGTTTTGTCTCAGTAGGAGGATTTGGGATGGTCATGGACAAACAAAAGCATTTTTAAAAACCAGGTAAAATAATCCAATTTCATTATGCGGTGCCAACGACCACAATTCAACCAGACTAATTTAGAGACGTTGTCCAATTTGAGTAGGAAAGTGGATATCCTGGAATAGCAACATCAATAGATGTTCAACCTTCGAAGTCCTATTGGGGACAAGTACGCTTCCTATGATTCATCATATTTGACATTGGATCTTCTTCTTATGTTGCAGTCACCTAAGTCTATAGATTTGGATCCCATGGAATTGGACTTGAATCTTTCACCTCTTCCTATTAGTCATGTTGAATAATTTGACCTCAAGTTGCACCTATGATTCATCTCTATCTTCTGTCATCTTTTGTTATACTTAATTTGTGTCCTTAATTCCCAATTGTGGCATGATGTAATATGAGCTTTGAAGCTCCAAAATTTTGTAATCATATTTTGAACATAATACAAAATATTCCCTTTTATGTAGTCATTTTGTATCACCTGTACATTTATTTCCTTATTGTTTTATGCATAGCAATTTCACTTTGATAATAATAGATACATACTACGAAATATACAGTAACAATTCTTCAAATGAATTCAATGTATACTCACTTACTTAATTAATCCTTGAATTTATGATATACCTGTTTTGGACTCAAGGATCTTTCCTAACCCTTCCAAGTTAGCAATGTAAGAAACAATCACTTGTTTTTGGCACTACATAGTTGTTGTATACATCATTTTTATACTCCTAAAACATCTTCCCTATCCATATCTTTTTGATGGGATGAGTTGTATTGTTGTTGTGTTCATTTTTGACACACTTGTGAGACACATTTATTTTCCAATCCTTTAAGCACATACCCGACCTCTGTTCTTGGGGTGAAACAATTTCCACAAACTTGTGCCACCACAGTTTCCTTTATTGTTAGACTTTCATGAAACATTGCGAGGTCTTGTGCCCATATTTATTATACACATAATATTTTAGAGTGTGAAAATATTTCGTTATATGTCCAACAAAATTACATCTCCAACATCTTATGGTATTTTTATATCTGAAGGTGTTAGCATACCTGGGATTCTCATTTCTTGGAGGTGATTCAAATTTTCTGTGAAACATAGCCTATTCCTTGGAACCAAGTTCTTATTTGTCGCACATTCCATCCCCAACCATTACAAATCCAATACCAATATTATATTTTGGATATATTTGGCAGCTTACGATTTCATCTACGATAGTCAATATTTTTTTGAACTTGTTTTGAATGTAGGAGTCAATACATACTCCAACTTTCCCTTGAATTGTGAAAACAGCTTTATCTTTCAAGTGTGAAACTTTTGATTCTTTTAGCGCAATTTGTTTCCATGGAAACCGATTCCCTGATTCTGACTCCTTCTAGGACTTCTCTAGTGTGCACATATTTTCTTCTAGTTCCTTAATTATTTCTTTTGCGCAAAGAAAATCCTCATCTTTAACTTCAAATTGTTTGTTCAATGCTTCATGCATATCCCTAATCTGTTTACCCTATTCGTATGATTTTTCAAGTTGTTCCTTTAGCACTTTGTTTTCTTTTCTTGATGTCTTCAGATAATGTAAAGTGTTGCCCAGTTCACCTTCCCAGTCAACATCAATAATGTCCTCATCTTCATATCTTGAAATTCCTTCAGAGCAACTGGACTTTCAAAATTCATCAATAGTCATGTAACTTCATTATAGAAGTGTTTGTTGTTGATAGTTTTCTCCGACTTGAATTATTCGTTTGAGTTGTTTGATTTCTTATTTTCATCATACTTTGGAGAGGGAAAGTAATTTCCATTGTACATCCATTCTTTTCCAGTTTTAGATATACTAGATGGAGCTGCTTTAGTTGATTATTTTCCTACTTTTGCATTCTCATCTTGAATCATGGCCACGAACAATACATCCCTATGACTATCATCATTTTCTTCTTCATCTGATGCACTATTTTCCTTGGTGTACAATATTTTCCTATGCCTTGGAATTTTTTGTTGTTCACAACTTTTTTCTGTTGATGATTTCCTCTTCATTCTTGGTATTCTGACTCTTCCTCGCTTTCACTATCTCAGTTTTCTTCATATGTAAATTCTAAAGCAAAATTTTCAATCCTTCCACATTTAAAACACTTAAAAGGCAGTTTTCCTTTGTACTTACCTTATCCTCTGTTAAATTTTCTCACAAAGTTGGGTTCTTCTTCGTCTGATATGTCAATTGTATTCTTACATTCATTGTTGCTATACTTGGACTTCCCTATTGATTTAAATGCAACTTCCTTCCTCGTTACATTCTCGGGTTCTGTTATGTTCTCATCTCATATGATGTGAGAATTCCATATAGTTCATCCTTGGTCAGGCTGTACAAATCACTTATGTTCTAAAACTGACACTTTTAGATTGTATAGGAAGAGTTCTCATGATCTTTTACATGACTAAATTTTCTTTGATCATGCCTCCAAGTCCCATGATAGAGTTTACTATCTCTTCCACTCTTAGGAAGTATGTAGAAATATCTTCTTCCTCCTTTATTTTGATACTTTCAAATTGTGCTAACAATGTTTGTAATTTGGCCTTCTTGACATTGTCATCACCTTCATAGATACTCCTTAACTTATCCTAGAATTCATTCATAGAAGTGAATTGCATTACTTTGGTAAACTCAACAAAAACTAACCCACACAGTATGGCATTATTTTCTCATGCATTCCATTCATATTGTTTTCTATTTTATGGTTTAACCGCCACTGCTCCGAAGGTTGTGTGCCCATCCTTTTATTCTGACTCATATGCAACTTTTGAGAATTCATATCCATCTTCCATTGATTTCCAAACATCCATACCAAGTGACTACAGATAAAATTCCATTCGAATTTTCCAGAATCCATAGTGTTAGAATAATCAAAACCCATTCCCATACTAAGGATATAATATTTAATCATTTTGGTTAAATTCCTAGGTCCTACACTAGCAAGTTGGCATCTACTTTCTTCCTTATGGTCAAACTTTCCAAAAATTTCTACAGGAGCACTTTGGAAATAGTATGGATAGATTCTGACAACCGATTAGACTACCTAGTTTAGTAAGTGCACATTCCTACCTTATCCAGAATTAGACTTCTTTTCAGTAGCTTTTAAGGCAAAAGGTAAAGCTAGTCTTAAGGAAACTGCCTTGTGTTTTGTACAACTCACCCACCTTTTTATCTTCCAAAAGCATTATTTTATCCACTTTCCTTCACTTATCAACGGATACATCATTCATCCTATTCGTGAACTTCTTTACATATTAGGAAAGTGTTTTATGCACCTATGGGGGTATTTTGACTTTTTAGTAAGTCTGCTTTTGTGCTTATTCGAATAGCATCCTTATGCATTCAAATATCTGATGTAATTATATATTTGGACAGCCTATGTTTTCATAAGGTTGGCTGAGATAAACTTATTCAATACAATTTTTTATTATGCTCCATTTACAGTCTCCAATCTAAGTGAATCTATGCATGTTTTGTGAGTTCAATTGATCTAAGTGTGGGATTAATTTCCACATGGTATCAAAGCCTTGGTAGCTCAATTTTTATACTATTTTATTTCCTTTGCATTATTGACATCACTCACTAGGAGCACATTCTGTCTATTCAAGGGAGCAGTTGCTGAAGAATGGATCAATCTCACTGTATCATTTTGATTGCATTCAATTACTTTGAATGGAAGGAACATATAGAGATTATGATGAGGAGTAGAGTCCTCTACATAGTGACCATGGAAATTGAGGCTGATCCTAATGCATCAATAGATAATATTAAGTGGCACACCAAAAGAGATGAGGCGTATGGTTTCTTACGTCTCAGCACTTACAAAGACCTTCTTTTCCATCTTGATGGATTGACATCACCAAATGAAGTATGGGAGAAGACTAAAAAATTATTTGGAAAGACATATGAAATGAGGGAACATTAACTGGAGAGTGATCTAAATTCACCGAGTCCAAGCAGCTTTGAATCCTTACAGTTCTACTTCTCCAAGTTCAAAGCACTAGTTTTGCAGTTGAAATAGTGTGGTACCAAAAAGAAGGATGAAAAACTAGTCTTAGCCATACTTTCGAAGCTTTGCCCTGAATAGGAACCAGTAACAACTATATCAGGAATGGTCAACATGCAGATACAAGATAATTGAAGAATTGTTGACTTAGGCTAAAACTTCCTTCAAACAAGAGCATAACGCAAATGAAGACTCATAGGAAGTATAGACCCATAGATGCATATTGGGACAACTCTGTGACACGGGAGGCATCAACAGAGGATCCATAAGGATTGGAAGCATAACCATTCGGTGGAGGAAATGCAGAAAAACAATTACAACTCCTAAAGTCATACTAGTAACCCAACCAATGGATGAATGTACTGTGCTTTGTTCAAAGGAGACACGACACGACGACTGCCCATAGAAATTACTATCATTTCCCATCCATTTTTTATGTTTTATGATTATTTTGTTTTTTTCATATTTGAAAAGCTTGAAAAAATAATAAAATTTATTATAGTACATTAAGGAGGAAATGAGTGTCACGGGAAATAGAACTAGCTCCAAGAAGTGGAACATACCTATGCTCAATGCAAGGAAGCATATGCAGGATAAGGACATTCTAGGGGATGTCTCCTTCGGGTAAGGAATAATCAAGCTAAAAAAGATATATGGGAGGCTATGTTTGGCTAGGATGGAGACAAGCTTGGGCTATATGGTTTATAAACTTAAGGAGGGAGACGACATAAACCTCAATACGGCAAGCGAACCTATGAAAATGCAATTACAACTTGATATAAAAGGGACTCCTAATAGGATATGGCTAGCATAAAGTTCAAGAAAGAACATGAAGTTCTTTACTCGAAGACATGGTGGGACTCAAGAGACTCCCCGGCCTAAAGGAGGATGCTCAGCATGGGAACCAAGTGGAAAAACAGGATCCAACTAGGGTACCCACAATAAGGAGAACTCTACCACTTACATGAAGCCACTTCTAGTAGTAGTATGAGGGTTCCATGGCATCATGAAGTGGGTTCGTACCTATGATAAGGTGATATTGTCATAGGATAATGCAGGATGCATGCAAAAAAAGTGATCCTATCCTATATGCTAGTTTAGTACTATACCTATAATAGGTGTGAACGGGTCAAAGTCTCAGTGAAAGTGAATCATAAGAGGTTCCTACACAACAAAATTAACCCAAACAACAGAAAAATGGTTAATAATAAGTCCAAACTATAGGCCAAGTGGGTCAAAATTAAAAAAAAATTGATAAATGGTAAACAAGATGACATGTTTACCATATCGTTTGTTTTTTACCCAAAATAGTGCATTTGGATCGACTTGGACTTTGAAATTTCAAATGATGATTTTGGAATCTATGCGCCACAGAATCCAGAGCCATCAGGACCAGGTAATTCATAATCTCATTCTCCATCTATTCCATGCATTAAATTTTTTCATTTTGGTGGTGTATTTTTATGCATTGAGCAACCAAACTTGAGGATACCGTCCCACGCATGTCATAGTTCATTGGGTCACGTATAGGGCTTGATGTACGTAGAAAAAGAAAATCCTAGACGCATACATATGCTACTGTCATAAAGAATAGTTGCGTGCAGGGTGGGGTATGTCAAATTCTATGGTGAAACCTCACAAAAATGGGTGTTTTCTTAGCAGGATGTTTTTGGAATGGAGAGAACGCAAGCACGAAGATGTTGATAGGGCAATCCTTGGTGACATAAATGCTCAACAAGCATTAAGAAGGTGTGGTTTTTACATTTTTTGGAAACTTAGGGGTTTGAGGGCCCAACCAAGACTCCTTCAGATGTTCATTGATTACTGGGATCCAAAAACAGAGGCCTTTATACTAGATGGTATGCTACTGAGACTAGAAGTAGAGGACATCTACTTAATCACAAGACTATCCTGTTGAGGTGAGGTAGTGAACTTAGGAGATCGTGGAGTGGGTGGAGGACTCACTATTGAGGAGTACATAGTTGTTTATTACATTCCTGACAAAGAGAAGATTGGAAGTCAAGTTTTGGTAAACATTATCCAGAGTCTTAGTCTCAAGGTGATAGTTTTGGTATTGGCCAGGATAGCAAGTTTGGCATCACTTCATCATGATTCATGGCCTCTCATGTTCTACTCGATAGAGTGCATGAGACCTATTTTATATGAATGGAGCACATCAATTTTGAGCACTATGAAACAACAACTAACAGACTGCAATATGGGTAGGATAAATAAATTTGGGTACACCAACATTCTGAACACATTCTTCTTCGAGAGGGTATCAAGCCTCGACTCTAGAGTCGATGTCCCTCCTCACAATCTATGGGATCCATACCAGAATTATTGGGCGAAGGTGATGTGGAGGCTAAGAGAAGGTAGGACACCTTCTCCATTCCCAACTAACTTCTTCCATTGGTGGTGATGAAAGGTCATAGCCATAGACGACTACCACTATGTAGGGATAAAATTTTGTGGAGATCCTAACATGCCCCTGCCACCAGGGTCTGCATCTGGAGATATATGTAAGATACCATTTGTATGGTTTTTTGAATTATTAATTTTTTTTGTATTTTTTAAATGTATTTAGGAATCAAAAACATGTTTTTGGCAGTGACAAGTACTGATATTAGGTAATTGTGCAGACGTGGGTCTACAATGACTAGACAGCGTCCCTCAACATTGATGGAGGGTACAATGTGACAAGTTTATAGGTGCAGATGCAGATTGGACGCTCCAAAACATACATGGAAACACTTCCCAGTTGACTCATGGGATACCGATGGTGTAAGTTGAGGACTTTCCCAAGGCCATGCCGAGACACGTAGTAGGGGTACCCCGTCTGTGGGTTAGGTTGTTCAGGAGGTTAGACAATGTAATCATAGTTTATCATGATGATCACCCAAGACCACAGGAATAGATGCCTATGTAGACATTTTGTATCGGTCATGTGTATTTTGGAGGCTCAACATCCCATTTTTGTACTATGACACCATTTTTTACTCTATTCGGTAATAAAAACTAATAGTGTTCAGTTTGTTATATTTACAATTTTGTTTTAATGTGAATGTGATTTAAATGTTTTATGCTTTGTTATGGATGTGGCAAGTGCCAATCTAATGAGTAATTTGCATATGAATTGGCAACATGATTATAAAATCTAGGTATGTGAATGTATGTAATGAAATCAAAATGACACTCCAATAATGTTACCCTAAAGAACCTTCTCATTAACGTAGGATCCCTAACCTGATACAAACCATTTAATTGTGACACCACTAACTGGGAATCGAGCTGAACTTCAAGAGATCATATACCATTAGAGATGGAATCACGCAATAATTCAATCATGGCATTGTACTCATAAACATTATTAGATGACAGTCGAAGACACACACCTCCTGAAGACACCAAATGACCCTCAAGTGCATAGATAACCCAAGCGGATGATGCTAGGTTTTAGGTGTGGCGGTTGGAACCATCAATGAATCCTAAATAGATCAAAGATCCCGTCGACATCTCCCACAATAGAGGAAGCATGTCAACAAAATGACAATGATACCAGGATAAAAATGAACTATACAAGTTGTACAGTAATATATACAAGGTATCGGCCTCGACCAAACATTAAGCATAATATTTCTTAAGATAGAGCCTATTTCGGGGATCTTCCGAGGCATTCCCTTCATAATACTCTAGAAGATAGGCTCCTTTTCATAGGACATGCTTTACCACATAAGGGCCATGCCACATATGGTTAAACTTACCCTCCCCAATTGGTTCACTAGTTTGATCCCATAAAAGGACCAACTCACCTTCACTAAACTGATGGGGACAAACAAACTTATCATACTGAGCTTTAACACGATGCTTATTTACCTCTAGAGCCACTATCGCATCTTGGCACTACTCATCCAGGTGCTCTAAGTGGACCAAACATTCTTCTAATTCCAAAGTATCAAGTAGGAACTCTATCGCAATTTTTAATGAAGGAATCTCGCACTCAACTGGTAATACTGATCCAGGAGGATCCAAGAAGGAAAAATTTTTTAAGTCCTCCAATATCAGCAAAACTAGTGTCAGATCAAAGGGCTTGTCGAGACAATTCCAACAACGTTTGTTTCTCCTCAAACGGACTCCGTATGAGAAAGTTATCGCGTTCTGTTGTATTGATGAAACAGGCAAAATGGGGGTGCCACGTGGCACCACTGGCAGGGTGGCACGTGGAATCCATATAGTATGAACAGATGACGAGGTGTTGACATGGACCAATGAGGCTGAGACATGTGGCAACTCCCGGTTGGCTAATGCATGGTTAGCGAAAGTAAAAAAAATGCCACGTGGATGATAAGTGATGATGTGGCATCGAGTTGGCACCTAACAAGGCGTTGACATGGACCAATGAAGTTGAGACATGTGGCAACTCCCGGTTGGTTGATGCATGTTTATGAAAAAATATTACCAAGGACTCGACCTCCTAACCTCTCCAAAGGTACGCCAAAGTATTCACCTCTAAGCATATTAAAAGCCCACGGGAGAAATGGTATAAAGCTTATATTATGGGGATATATAAGGGAGGACATGTGGATCTCATGGTCCAACCCATCCCATTCAACGTGCCCACTCTTTAACACATGATTTGAATGGAGGGTGGTTACAATCACCGCTCCCCTCCTCCCATTGAACATAGCCACCATGTGGGACGCGCCCACTATTTAAACACATGTGTTAATTAAAACTTTGGTTATGGCTTTAAAGGGGTTCGAAAACATTATACCATGTAATTTGTTTCAACCTATACTTGGTATAGTTTTAAACTATAACCAACTATATGGTTGGAATATTAAAAATAGAACACAACTACATAGTTTAATAAAAGCCTAACCAACTTGGAGGTTTTCAACCATATGCCCAATTAGGCAAATTGGTTGTAACTAAGAATTCATGAGAAACATGTGAAGGGGGGTCTTCTCAAGCTATATAAACCCTCTTATTCTCCATTTTCCAGTCATGTTTTGTAGTGGATACTTTGTAGCTAAAGGAGAGAAGGGAGATTGCGTAGCTCTGCAGGAGGAAGGTACGAGTGTTTATACTCGTTTTCCACCGTCTTTAGGCTTCGGAGTTGCTAGAAGCAGTCTTGTTGTGTTTTGGGCAGCGGTTCTCTTCCTGACCATTGTCGCCAAGGTATCATTGTATCATTGCCATGTATTTTAACTTATGCTGAGATTATAGATCGGCCCTCCTATTGAGAAGGAGGCTCGAAGACGTAGTCCATCCTAGACGAACTCTGTTATCAACTTGTTGTCTTTATGTGCATATTGTCTATGTTGTTTGGTTCTCTTCTTATGGATTTGTGAGCTTCATTCATGCTCTTTATGCAATTCATGTTAACGTCGTAGAGTAGCAAAGATCTTGTTTTCGGATCAAATACCGACTCCACATCGTGTACTAGCTGAAAAGGAGAGAACCCGGTGGCAGTATTGACTATGGTTCTATAATCCCACACAGCATGGTAAAGCATGATATTCCAGTTAGTTTTGCTTTGTGCAATGGCTCTTTGTAAAATGGCCTTAAGGGACTTATTAACTGCTTCAACCTGGAATTCACTTGAGGGTAATAAGAAGAAGAGTTCTCTTGCTTATACCGTAGTTTATATGTTAATTATGCCATCATCTTATTCTAAAAGTGTGTTGACATGAAACCAGTCGATAGGGTTTCACTCTCTATCGACACCTAAACCATCACGATATCCTTGAGCACCAACCTAGACAGGTTTTACCCCATCCGGCAACACCTGCAGAGTAGATGAAGTCTCACTCGAGATGTTCGAAGGAGAGCTAACGAAACCAAGTTTCTATAGTATGAAGAAGGACCATGTGTCTACTTATCAACTTAGCATAGCATTATTCAACAAATCTAATCATTCATATTATGCATTAACTAAATCATGCCATCATTCAATAGATCGCTTTAACATAACTAAATCACAGAAAAACATAGATGTGCAATCAAATCTAGCAGTATATCATCATTCATAGCATAGAAACATCGCATCATTCACAGATACACAATGCATTCACATTTGGATCGCAAAAAATAGGAAAATGGGAAAACAGGAAAATAGGAAAAGATAGAATGATTCTTCTCAATCTTCGTCATGTCATATTACGCTTCCCAATAAAACACAGATTCTCAAAATAGTTCTTTATTCACATACGCAGATCCAAAAAGATGTCATTCTCAAAACCAAGAAGAAGCTCTCAGAAGTCCACCAAAGCTCAGAAGATCTAACACTTTCACTTCTACGTCTACTTATAGGCTTGTACCTTCACATTGGTGGTCCACTCAACCAACTTCCTAACTACTTATTGAAAAAATAATGACCACAATCCACATAATGCAGTCCAAAACTAAAAAATATGACCAAAAAACATAAAATATTGTAAATATGACTTGCGCTTCATTTTCCACCTTGCGCGGCATCTTTGACCCTACACAGCATCCGCGATGCTGCACAGCTAAATTACCCAAAAACTACGTGCCAACAGGCCCCCAACACAATATTTTGGCTCGCCCTCGAGTCACGCCAGCTGTTGTAAATAGTGTGGCCGATGATGTTCACCTTGAATTCCTCATATTGCTGGGTGATTTCCTTGATCTGTTCTTTTATTTTATCAACAATCTCCCAGATTTCTGTCAACTCATGGTCTAATGGATGCTCGGTGATCTTTGTTGTGAAATCCTTTCTACCTTCCTGAACTACTGGTAGTACTAAAAATTCCTTCACCGAGAGTTGTGCGCCAACATCTTGAAATGTATCTAACTGTGTCGAGTGCCTTTGTTGACGATCCCTGGCCTTCACAACCCATTGCTGTAAATCCTTCAGCTCCTCTGCCTTAGTGACCTATATAACTGGCGGCATCGCTTTTAGCAACATCATCAAAGTTTCCAACTGCCCTCGGCCTCGTGCAATTGTAGGGTCAGTTGCTCCAACTACTCATACTGGACTACACTTCCCCAAAATTGTGTAATCGTGTCAGTTACTTGCTTCTCTTCTTGCTCCATTTCCTCTAATTGTGTTGTCAAGTTCTCCATGGTGCTTTTCCTCTTTGTAATTGTGCAATGACTAGCCCCAAGCTACTCTGCTTTTGCCACCTTGTCAAGCTCCATTGTGCTCTTGAAGATGTGCTGACAATAATTATAAATTGCTACCTCTAAGCAGACTCTGTTGTCCTAGAGGTGCGCCTTCTCCACCGTCAAGAGGTCCTTCTCCTTTTGCATCTCCTCAATTGCCGTGGAATTCTCCTCGATCAGCTGTTCTTATTCCTTCTTCAACACGTCAATCTCTTTGCATGCTTCCACCTCTATCTCTTGCGACCTTAAGAATTGACCGCTCATAATTTGTTCCTTGTCTGAAAAATCCTAATTGGAAACCCTCTACATGTGCACCAATGTTTTTTGTCGACAGCGTATTGATGACTATGGAAATATCTTGTAACTATCAAAATGAGGTGTTGAGATCCTCATTATTGGTCTCGATCTCATGTGGTAGAATTTTCACATTCCTTATTTGCGTCCCAGTGTTGATTGAGCCAATCCTCTGCACAGTAGCTGCCTTTGGTGCCTTAGTCAAAACTGCATCAAGTAAAGATTCAAGGCGAGTTTTTACCTCACCAAATCCATTTGTTTCTTATTTCTTTAGCTTTTCATCTGTCACATATGTTGTGGTTGTAATGGCCGCAATGAGACGGTTCAATTGCACCTTAATCACTGGCGTTGCGCTACTTGTCGCACCCTACTCTTGTCTCTTTTTCATTCTTGAATATTCAAACACTCACTCCACTTCTGAATCAGTAGGGGTTTGCATCGACGCTCCGTCAAAATCATGGTCACTCTGTGGGTTAGGTAATGGATCCACCAGTGCATCAACTGGTGAACTCATCGACACCTCCTCAATAATGACCGGTTCTCACTATTCTAGGGGCAATCTGCCATAATAGTCTCCAGATCCACGTCAAAAACTTTATATGTCATGGGAATCCATTGTTTATCCGGGTCTCGCCACACTTGCACATGAATGGCATGTGTCCCAATCGCGAACCAAAGGACTCGGTGATATTTTACCACAACTTCTTTTGTTAGTCACATAACGTTCACTACTGCATCCTGCAGTGCCTCCCATTATATCCAGAATTGAATGACACGGTCCTTCAGTTGCTCTGTTTATTTCACAAACCAGAGGTTCTAGTATCGTACACCTTTACAAACTTGCATTGCATATACGTACACCCCATCATACTCGTCCGATTCCATCCAAACCACCAGTGCAATCAAATCAATAACTAGTTATATGAGTACGGTCTCTGTCCCACCTAGACTACGAGTGCATCATCCATCAACTGGTTCATCAAGAACAATAAACAATTCATCTGCACCCCTTATGCACGCTTCTCCATGCAAGAGATGACCCCTGAATTTCACTGGTTGGGTTTGTTCAATTTGACAACCTTGCTAGATAGAATCCTTACCACAATGCGAATCGTCGGTTCATTTATACTATCAACGCAGTATGCTTGTTCGACATGCTGCAGGTTGTATCTTTCCTTCAGCTGTGCAGCCAACCTTCTTTTGTTGTCTCTCCCCTTGAAATACTATGATGGGTCAGGCCCCTTGTTAGGCATCCCCGTAATATCTAAAATAATTTCCATAGTGATTGCGACTGGCTGGTCCAGCCACAGAATCCCTCCTTAGAAGCACGCCAACAGTTGCCTCATTCAACCACCCAAAATGCGGCATATTGATTAGTCCCAACAATCCCGATATCTTTAACCCTCGTGCCTAGTCATGTGGAATTCATGCTCTTTGGTCGCCTCCCATTTGTGTCATGGGTAGATAAGGTTCTTTCGCAATATCCATTTATGTGAGCATATCATGGTCCTCATACTTCATCTGCATCAGCGAGCACACAATGTCCCTGGCACAAATCATGCCCTGTGGAATCACTGACATATTGACCGAGTATTTCTTATTCTTTGTTGTCATTGTTGGCTTTGCACTAGGCCGACGGGGAGGCACATACCTAGGGATATCTAGGGTGGAGACCCTTGGGTGGGGCGATGTCTCCTCAGCCCCTAATGTTGATGGACTCGTCTGTGTAATTGCCTCCTCTTGTGCTCGTGTAGACGTACCAGTCTGCCACTTCTTCTAAACTGGGGACTTATGTCACTACGCCCCCCTCTTCTTATTGTTGGGTATATGTTATATTCTTTGCATGTGCGTATAGAGGGGAGGTGCGCATGTCAGCACTGCAGATTTTATGGCTATTTATAGTTGTTTGTGGCTATTTTTAGAATTTGTCTAAAAATATGTAACTTAATCCCAGTTAAGGGATTGGAGTCTTTTTCTAATCTAGGTTAATGGATTATGGTATTTGGATGTTGTGGAATACCTATATTTTGTATTGTGAGGATTTCATAATGGAATGAAGAGAAAATAGGAGGTGTGGCTCCAAGGTTTTCTGGTTTTCTCAGTTAAGGGTTTCCAGGGTAAATATATGTGTTTATGTGTGAATGATGTGTTGTGATCTCTATTTTGCTTAAAAGAATTTGTATGCTTTGCTTCTCTGCACAGGTTTAAAACTTACACTTATTTGGAACAAATGACAAACCCACCGGCATACCGTTAGATTTTTATCATTTAAGCAATATGATCTTAGGATCGTATCTGATAGAATAACATGCATAGCAATAAACACAAGATACAAGAGACACAAAGAATTTTCCTCGGGGAAACCATAAAGGAGAAAACCACATAGCTTCCTTAGAGATAGAATGAGCACTAATGGCAGTAGTAAAACCCAAAGATATAAAATATGATCTCCAACAGTTGTTCTCTCTCTCTCTCACTTGAGAGAGCTTCTCCTATCTCACTCATGTGCCCCAGTGATTGAGTTTGTGTGTGATAAATAGAGAGGCTCACTGTCAAAACCCCAAATTTTCTGAAAAATTTAAAAAATTTTAAAAGCATATAATTTTCATAATCACAGTAAACTAATTATTTAATTAGTTATATGTTACCAAAATCATTATCTTAATTATCTATTGGTTATGTTTAGCGATAGAACAGTTCTTTTCAGTTTACTGACTTTGTTTCTCTTTGCGACCACAAGGTGAGACTGTCATGCAAAACTAGGCTTACTTAGATTTCGAGCTAATGCAGAAAGTTTTCTTGTTCTTACAGACTACATGTAAGAGGTTTTGGTGCTTCTTGTCACAATTCTAAAGTATTTAAATACAAGTTTGTCGCAAAAGAAAAGCTCAGTAAGAAAATAAATGTTAAACAATTTCCAACGCCTGTTGAGGTACATTTAATAACTGGCCTTCTTTCTAGTAGAAGTAATGTTGGGCTATAGGGCAGACCCGGGCTTTATACCATTAACTTCGCACCAACAAAAGACCCACAGTGTTGGCCCTTTTGGAAACAACCTGCGAGCAGGTTGCAATCTCACCCGAAATAGCTATGGGGTGTCGTAGAATCAGGTTTTTGCAAGCAGAAGAGGGATATTACTTTACCTTTAGTTTCTAACACTTATAATCATACAATGCAGAGCTTTAATAGTTACTTATTTAGCTTCGTGGTTAGATAAACAAACAGTGCCTTGCTTAACCCTTTACTGGGAATTCCAGCGAAGTTAGTATTTAGCATTGATCTTGCTTATCAGTTATATATTTATCAATGCATAGAAGAACATAACAACAACACAACAAAAACCACAACACACGATATAACGTGATTCACCCCCAGTTTAGGGGTTACGTCCACATAACTGTGTTTTATTCAACTCTTTACAAAAACCACAGTTCTGATCTGTGCACTCAGCTGCAGAGTCCTCAAAGCCTTGCACACAGCTGCAGATTTCCTTAGTCACCCAAAACCCTCTGCGCACACAGCTGCAGAGTTCGTCCACGCACACAGCTGGGACTTGACCTTCTTACAACAAGCCTTAGCTTCGCATCAATTCATCTTACATCAAAAGCCTAAACTGACTTCTTTACAAGAGTGCTTATTTATAGTGCACTTATTACAAAACCAAGGGCTTAAACCATGGGCACCCCGAACCCTAAACCCTGGACTTAAACCATGGGTTTATTACAAAAAGAAGGTTTTTAATCAACCTCGACACCCCTAAGACTGTTTTGAGTCGTAACTCCACTTACAACTTCCACAAAAACCGCGGAGTTACCAAAATTAGGGACCGTTAAGGTGCACGCCCCAATAGGCCCCTAAGACTCACCAGTGTCCCGTCCCGGGACACTCATCTACTTTTCTGGTGGTAGAATCTTGTTGGAGAAACATAGTGCGCTGCTTGTTGAAGCCATACATGCGGTTGTCGGCTGCTTGTTCCTTTCCTTCGTAATATTTATGCTGGTTAAGGCCTTCTAGATCTATCAGCAACCCCATCCTTCAATCTGCTTGCTGAAAATTTGACCATCCACAACTTAGGGTCCCCAGAATTGTGTGTCAAGGTGCATAAGACAAATAGCCACCTCAGTTCTTCCAAACCAGGAGGATACATCTTGGGATGTTTCATATTTTTCCTATGAAGACCAGTGCTTTTCTTCATGCGGCTTAGAGCGCACTTCTTCCTTTCTTCCTTCCTCTTAGAGCGAACTTCTGCCTTTCTTTGTGCCTTGGTCGAACATGGCTGCATGGGTGGATTGCTTAGAAGGTTCAACAGAACTCTCTCCCTGACCACTTGTAATAACTCTTGGACTTCATGATCATTCGACATAGTTCTAACTGAAGAAACTCAAAGAAATTGACAATGCAGGAGTTGTAGGCTAGTGTAGCTTCTTATAGAATCCCGCAACAGAATCTGTCATCATGGTACATTAATGACGTTGAATATGATGGAGTGGTGGAAATCTTGTCCACACGGCGCCAGATTTTCCCAAAATCTCATCATTGCAGGCAGTTAGGGCAGTTCTAATGTCGGCGCCGCCAAGTCTAGTTTGTTCCATCCGTCACATTTTAGGCTGCGACACACCTTTGATATTCGACATAACCACTAACTTCAGCTTCGCCTTGATAAGTACCTTCGACACAATATGCACCTTCAACCCATCCTAACCTATACGGCAACCAAACTTCAACCTTCAGACTTTGATAGTCTTCAACACTTCATAGCTTTGAGAACAGCTTCATTATAGTCTAGTACCCAATTCCAACTGTTCTTGGTACTTAGACTGTCATTCATGTTGTTACTCCTGATCAAGGGGTCCCGGTTTGTCCCTGTACTTCTTTAACCTACTTCCATTCACCATGGAAGGTAAAATTTCTCCATTCAATTTAGCTAACTGGACTGTGCCACCCTTAGTAACTCTCTATACTATGTATGGTCCTTTCCAATGTGTCTTGAACTTCCCCAGGAATTTCATGAATTTACTGTCATATAAAAGCACAAGATCACCATTCTGGAACTGCTTCTTCTTAATGTGTCTATCATGACATGCTTTTTCTCTAGCTTTCTGTACTTGCTGCTGGAACCCTACAATGAATCTGTCCTCTTCAAGTTCTAGTATCTTTGCCAGCCTTTCTTTCATCATATCTAGGTCATCCATCTCTGTAAAAGTATATATTCTGAGGCTAGGGACAATGTACTCCATGGTCATGACTGCTTCTTGTCCATAAACCAACCTAAAAGGTGTATGGCCTGTCAACTTCTTGCAGGTGGTTCTATAAGCCCATAGTACTGCTAGAATTCTAAGGTCCCAATCATTTCTGTTAGCATTGCAAACCTTCGTCAGAGCGTGTTCAAGGATCTTGTTAAAGGCTTCAACAGTTCCATTTGCTTGAGGATGACAGGTAGTACTCTTTTGATGATATACCTGAAATTCTTCAGTCAATACTTCAATAGTCTTATTTAAGAAATGTGATCCTTGATCGCTCATAAGAATTCTAGGACACCCAAATCTTGACAAGATGTTATCGAAGAAAAACTTCACAGTTGTAGCAGCACTACAGGTCTTGATTGGTTGAGCTTCAGCCCAACGAGTAAGGTAGTCAGTTGCTGTAATAATCTATCTTGCTCCGGATTTCTTTGTAGGGGGATTGATAGGTCCAACAAAATCAATAGCCCATTTATCAAAGGGTTGTAAAGTTACCTGCGGAACTAGAGGCATCTCATCCCTCCTGGATGGTTTGCCTGTTCTCTGACAAATGTTGCAGCTGTGGCAATATTCTCTTGCATCATTATGAATTGTGGGCTGCCACAATCCGCCTGTCAGAATCTTCTGTGTTGTAGCTTTTCCTGTGTAATGACCTCCTGCTGCGCCAGAGTGTGCCTCAGCCAAAATTAATGGCTTTTCATGCTCCATGACGCATCTGCGCAGTATTTCATCTGGTCCCATCTTATATAGCTATCCTGCTATTAAGGTAAAGTCGGCTGCTCTAACCACCAGTTGTTTCTTCTGCTGCGTTGTCATTTCGGCGGGTGCAAAACCTGTAGACAAATACTGAACAATATCCTGGAAATAATCATCAACCATCTGGATGGAAAACAACTAAGCATCAGGAAGACCTTCGTCCAAACTAATGGGCTCTTCTCCTAACTCAAGTCTCGACAAGTGGTCAGGACCTAGGTTCAGTCTTCCAGGTTTGACTACGATCTCAAAGTCATATTCCTGAAACGGAATCAACCATCTGCATATCCTTCCACCTAGAATAGGCTTGTTAACCAAATACTTCAAAGCAGAGTGATCAGTGAACATCTTAAAATGAGATCCTAATAGATAATGTCAAAACTTCTGTAATGCATAAACCATAGCTAAACCTTCTCGTTCTGTAGTAGTATAATTTTTTTCTGCTGTGGACAGTTTTCTACTTGCAAAAGAAATAGGGTGATCGATATTACCTTCACCTGACTGAGCCAATACTATTCCCAGAGCAATGGAGGATGCATCAACATGCACATGAAACTCCTTATTCCAATCAGGGAATACTAAGATAGGGGCAGTTACCATCTTTTCCTTCAAAATATCCAAGCTTGCTTGACACTCAGGTGTCCATTCAAACCTAATATCTTTCTTCAACTGCTTTTCCATAGGGGTTGTTATCTGAGCATATCCTTTAATGAATTTCCTGTAATAACCAGTATGACCAAGCGTAGTGTGCAGTTGTTTAACAGACTTTGGAGGTGGCAAGTTCACAATAATGGCTATCTTCACAGGATCCATCATCAATCCTTGCTTAGATACAATGTGACCTGGCAGAATTCCAAAAGGGGCACATAAGATACACTTTTTCAAGTTCAAGGAAATCTGATGCTGTCTACATTTGTCCAACATAATTCTTAAACTAGCTATGTGGTCTTTTAATAACCCGAAGATAGTCCAATCATCAAAATAAACTTCTAAGAATTTATGTATGAATTCCTTAAAAGCATAGATGACTACTCTAGAAAACATGGCAGGTGCATTCTTCAATCCAAAGGGCATAACTATATACTGGAAGGATCCCATTTCTGTAGCGAAGGTTGTCTTATGTCGATCTTCTGGAGCAATTCGAATCTGATGGTAACCTGAAAATCCATCAGTAAAAGAGTACACTTCTTGACCTCCAACATTGTCTAAAACTTCATCTGTAAAGGGAGTGGGGAAAGGATCATGCAAATAGGAATCATTCAGCTTCCTCAGATCGACACAGATTCTGATTTCTCCCTTAGTCTTCTTTTCTTGCACCACCATAGGACTGACCCACTCGGACTCTTCAACAGGCTCAATGATTCCTACAGCAAGCATCTTATCCATCTCCATTCGGACTTTTTCCTTATACTTAGGGTTCAGCCTATAAGGGCGTTGTTTCACAGGCTTCGCATCAGGTTTCTAAGGGATCTTTATCACTCCTATATCACCAAGGATACCTTTCATCTCTGAGAAGTTTGTCAGAAATAGATCCTGATATTCATGGAGAAGTTGGGTCACCTTGCTTACCATTTCGTCATCCCAATAATATCCAATGGTAGCATACTTAGGGTTTTCTTCTGACCCAATGTTTACGATCTGCGTCTTCAGGGGTTGAGTCACTTCAAGTGCCTCAACTGCTGGTCCATGTACTTCGCAGTGTCCTTCTGACTCAGGAATGTTAAAGTTGTGCGGATCGTCATCCTCGTCAATTGTGAGGTTATAACATTCTACTGCATTGGCTTCCTGTTCCTTCCAATCAGGTTGGTATTCTGCTATTTCTTGATCATCAAATACTTTAGTATGGATCAACCTAACAGCTGCGTCCAAAGCAGGAGAAACCTCATTAATAGAAAATGTCAGCACAAAACTATCAACAATCCCAACTTACAGTACCGTTGCAAATCTCGACCTCCGCATACCAATTCTTTTCTATAGGTTCCAGGGTGTGCACAAACCTATGTACCCATTCTTCATGAGGTACATGCTTCCATGCCTCGTAGCATTGCTCCAAATGTCCCTGAGGACTAGTCTTACCATTAAACCTGCTTCACACCTCCCGAGGTTGGTCCCTGAATCTTAGGTAAAGGGACTTCTAGCACGCTTCCAAACTATGAATGTACTTTTTGTGACCATTCCACCATCTGGTTGCTGTGGCTCTGAATGCTGAATCCAGAGTCTCCATTTTCTGTGAGTCTGGTACCTGCTCTGAGAATTGCATAATAAACTCTTCTGGGTCTGTCGAACCATCAAAAATAGGTAAGGTTCTTGTCTGTGAGCCAAGCCATCTAAGAGACTTGGTAATTTTGGCACATCAAGGGCCATGTAGCTCATACAGTCTATTCTTCCAATTCTCTAGGCCATCATCTGAATCTGTCATGCAGGAGCTGTCACACTGCCAATCCATGATACCTTCGGCAGTAGGATCAACATAATCTTCTTCCTTCGCTGTGATATTGTAGATGTGGTCCAAAACATCCTGGTCTTCATCTCTTACTGGCTCTATGTATCTCTCTCCTTGAGAAGGATCCAATGGGACTATGACTCTCAGTCCTTTCCCTTCGAAAGTCATCTGTCTCTTCTTCAGGTTGAATACTGCATCATTATATATTTCCCATTCAATGCCTATTAGTGCTGGATAGGGGTTGTTGTCATTAATTATTTCAATTACCTCAAAGTCTGCTAAGGTACTGACTCCATCAATATCTACTAATACACTAGGGAGTCTTCCTACGGGCACAATCTTCTGCTGATTGGCTAATCTCAACTATATAGGGGACCATTCCAGAGTAGGTTTTCTCATTTGTTCCCATGTATGTTTAGTTAAGACATTTACCTCTGATCCTAGGTCCATGATGACATCAGTCATGTCATATTCTCCTATCTGAGCATTCAATCTCATTTCCCTACCAGTTCTTCTGACTCTATGAACATTTTTTTCCTTACCAGAACTTCGCTGAGGTTCGCAAGAATCAATAACTTTCTGCAACTCATTTAAAGCATTCTGATTTCTCAAGAGCTTCATACAACTCTGTAAAAAGGAGGACAATGTACTTACTTTATCTATCGAAGCTTCTTGCGGCTGCGATTGCTGCTGATGTTGTTGCGCAGGTGCTACTGATGTGTTAGGAGCAGCAAAATCTCTCTTGGCTTCCATGAATGTCTCTTTTTCTCTTTCAATATCAAATGCTGGGAATTTCTCTGGGGCGTTACGAACCCAAGCCTCATCAGGCTGTTTCTCCTTATTCTGTACTTCCATCGTAGCTTCACTCCGGGTAACAACATTAATCGCTGGGACAGGTCGTTGCTCCATGGAAATCATCTAAATATTCTGGGTAGGGGCACTGTTTCTTTCCTGAATCTTAGCTATCAACTGCGGGCACTGCTCGATCACATGATCTACTGCTCGGAAATACTGACATGTCGTAGTTGGGTTCCGATAGTCTCTTGCTAGATGCCCGGCCTGGTTACAGTTGTAACACACAACCTAGCCTCTTCCTTTTTCGGCCATACCACCTTGACCACGACCTCCAAAATCACCTTTACCTAATGCACCACCGTGGTAACCATAACCATCATTGCTCTGTCCCTCATTTTGTACCCGATAAGCATCGTAAGTTCGTTCTCTCATGAGGTCAAAGCTGCGACACTCATCTTTGTTGTGTCCCACTGATTTATAGAACTTACAATAAGGGTTCTTAGGGACTTGCACATACCTCTGCAGAAGATAGTAGTCTTCAAGTCGATGCTGGCCCGTTGTTTTATAGATCTCACAATATAGAACACTAGGGTTGAACGGGTTTGGTGCACCAGAATTGAGGAAATTTCTTACCGCAGGACACTGTTCCTTGTCATGACCTTATGTCCGACATTGTGTACACCAAACCTCTTCGCGACCGGTTTTTCCTCTCTTCATATCGCGAAGCTCCAAAGCCATCGCTCCCAACTGCGCTTGGATTTGAGCGATACCAGAATTGTCTTCGACAGGAGCGGTTTCAAGCTTCATCACGATTTCTAGAGCCTCCTGCTGGTCAGCAACCTTCTGTTGCATGAGTGGAGTTCTGATATGCGTTAGCAAGGCTGCAATGAACCATTCCTTGTGCTGCGCAGGTCCAATGGTGAAACTGACTTGGTCTAGCAGAACTTTGAACCTTTGATCAAAGTCCCACACTGATTCGTCGCGCCTCTGTTGAATCTCTTTCAATTCAGTGATACACTACGACTCTGATTTCGGCTTCTTAAATTCCTTTATCATTGTTGCTTTTATATCAGCCAAGACATGGTTTTGAGTGCTGGAAAACTTCATGAACCAGGTCAGAGCGCGGTCTCTGAAAGAAGTAACCAGCTGCGCTCTTTTTGTATCTTGATCTGTAATGTTCTTAGCAGTCCACACTACTTCGCATAAAAACCAGAACTGTTCTGGATCCTCTGATCCAGTTCCTTTGAAAACATGGAGCTTAATGTCGTCATTCATATGGGCCATCGCGAGTCTAGGGGGGGAGGGAGGGGGACTGGTAGTAGGCGGGGGGGAACTTACTAGGGTAGACTGACCTGCGATAGGAATACTCGAGCTAGGGTTACTTTCAGACTGCGACGGGTTCTCAGGGATAATAGGTCTTCGTTGCGGGGTTACTAGAGGGTTTCCAACATAAGGGGTTTCTTTGGGCTCTGAGACTGCTGGACTTACGGGGTTAGACTCGGTATTCTGACCTAGGGTATAGAACTCAAAATTTCTCTTGTACCTTTTGCCACTTCGCAGCAAACCACTTTGCTCATCGAAGGTACTTTCACTTGCAAACATAAGTTAGTAGTGCTAAATCTAACAGTCTGATTCAATGAGCAATATACCTTTTTCAGCCAATAGCATTTTAATTCTCAAACTAAATGAATTCAAGTACTTACCCCTTGGTCCTTTGAAGAACTGTCATTCGGCTTCGTTGAAGGACGTACTTGTGTCAATGGCGCACTCCGTCACAAATGCTTCAAGGGTTCACGTTGTCTAGAAATCAATAGCGCGGGATATCTCGTTGTTCACCCTTTTCAGTATATTAATTCTTGCGGGGGTCCAATCAGGAAACTGACGTTCTTGGAAGTTCGTCCTTCTCTCTGTTAACCTGGATAACCACTGGTGCAACTCTATGTGGATACTACCAAAGAAAATTTCATACATATCAGAAAAAACATACCTTTGTAAAAAGTCGTTTGCACTACGACGCGGATCTTTATTCTCTTGTACAGCAAAGTTCAGATAAGTCTCTTCAATCCAATCACCGATTTCTTTCACTGAGGGTATCCAAAACATAGCCCTTGAGGTACGACGCAAACCCCTCTTGAGCAGATACTGAGTTCAACCGGCAACGGAACCAGTTTGTTGGGCTATAGGGCAGACCCGGGCTTTATACCATTAACTTCGCACCAGCAAAAGACCCACAGTGTTGGCCCTTTCGGCAACAACCTATGAGCAGGTTGCAGTCTCACCTGAAACAGCTATGGGGTGCCACAGAATCAAGTTTCTGCAAGCAGAAGAGGGATATTACTGTACCTTTAGTTTCTAACACTTATAATCATACAATGCAAAGCTTTAATAGTTACTTATTTAGCTTCACGGTTAGATAAACAAACAGTGCCTTTCTTAACCCTTTACTGGGAATTCCAGCGAAGTTAGTGTTTAGCAGTGATCTTATTTATCAGTTATATATTTATCAATGCATAGAAGAACATAACAACAACACAACAAAAACCACAACACACGATATAACGTGGTTCACCCCCAGTTTGGGGGTTACGTCTACAGAACTGTGTTTTATTCAACTCTTTACAAAAACCACAGTTCTAATCTGCGCACTCAGCTGCAGATCCCTTCAAGTCCTCAAAGCCACGCACACAGCTGCAGGCCTCTGTGTACACAGCTACAGATTTCCTTAGTCACCCAAAACCCTCTGCGCACACAGCTACAGAGGTCGTCCACGCACACAGCTGTGACTTAACCTTTTTACAACAAGCCTTAGCTTTGCATCAATTCATCTTACATCAAAAGCCTAAACTGACTTCTTTACAAGAGTGCTTATTTATAGTGCACTTATTACAAAACCAAGGGCTTAAACCATGGGCACCCCGAACCCTAAACCCTGGACTTAAACCATGGGTTTATTACAAAAATAAGGTTTTTACTCAACCCCGACACCCCTAAGACTATTTTGAGTCGTAACTCCGCTTACAACTTCCAAAAAAACTGCGGAGTTACCAAAATTAGGGACCGTTAAGGTGCATGCCCCAACAAGTAATTTATGGTTCTTGATGATTACGGAACTATTCCATTTCTATTATAGTTGTGATGTATAAAAATGTCTTACTGATTCTTTACAATAGAGTAAGAGTAACAGAGTTATAAAATCTATCGTATGATTTCATTTGTATACAATTTCATTACATAGTAAATGTAAACTGATAAGGGGTTTATGTATTACTGTTTCCATTTTCAAACTTTGAAGTTTAAATGAGTTTACAAATTTACTTCAAGCTGCTTTTTAAGAAAACTATACTAATGTTGATGCATAGAGTTTTTATTCACTCATCAACTGTTCTCAAGCATAACTGGAGCTTATCTTTAGTAATATATATATATCTTACTGAAACAAGTTTTATCCTATCCCCTTTATGTTTATAAACGGGACATGTTCTTAAGGGACTACAATCCGTAAAAGAATGCATCTCTTAATTTGTTATATGGCCTAGCTATTTTATTATGGTGAAACTTTTAGATAATAAAAATGTGGCCTAGCCTTGTCGGGTCATAAATTATGACTAAGGATATTACCTTAAGCAAGAGTTGTCACCACATAGTAGTTACTACTTTCTTTTTGTATCTTTTTACCAAGCGTTACTATTTTAACCAATATAAATAAGCCATTGAGGTTATTATGAACTGTTAGAATAATCAGTTGGGATTATTGTAAATAAATAATAAATAGGAATATGAACAGATAGGAAGGTGAAAAGGCTGGTTCTCTACCGCCATTGTAATGTATAAATATTTGCTTTGGTAAGGGAATAATATCAATCGGGAGTTATTACCAACAAGTGGTATCAGAGCTTGGCTACCTGCCTGCCGTAACTCCTGCCTGCTGCATTTCAGCCCTGGCATTCTGCCTGCCAGTCTGCTCCTTCAGGATGCCTGCCCATCGCCAGTCTGCCCCTGCGCACATTCATTATGTGCGTTTTCTGCTCATAAGTTTGGTGTATACCTATCAGTGTATACCTAACCCTAATTTCTTAGCTGGATGAATCGCCCTCCTCCTCTTGCATGTTGAGTTTGAGGCTGCAGTGAGACTGCGTTGAGAAACAATTCCAGCGTTATGAAGACTGAGATATCAGACTGATATTGGTATCTTGATGACTGATATATGTGTTATTTCTCTGATGTTGAAGATTAAAGACTGGTAACTGTAAATACTGCTGATCGATATATTGATATATATTGCTGCGACCCATATGTTCCATTCTATTACATTCAATCCCCACTCCATTTCCAGTAACATTTCCCAATACACGCTGGATTTCACTCAAATTGTATTTCTTCCCCTCTGGGTAAATGCTATTGTTCCCTACCGCACCCAGAAGATAGACGCTTTCTTTAAGCCGGAGAGTGGCAGCGAAATAATCATATTGGTTCTTTAAAACACAAGTCCCATGTTTTACCCACTCGTATTGCCAGAACCGTGATTAGATCACATGATCAAATGATCTATATGCCACTTACTGTTTATTAGGGTTTCCTTTCTCGTCCTCTCACAGTCTCGAGTGCTACGAGCTGCCCTCCTTGATGACCTGTTGAAGCGTTGGAAAAATAATACTATGAAGACTGATATTGGTATCAGTCTGCTGCGATATATGTCTATGATCATGGAGGAGAGATTGTGTTGTGATGCTGCGTGGAGAAGAGATTGTGTTGTGTATTAAAGACTGCTGTGAGTGAAGCTGTGCGTGGATCCTGCATCTATTTTTTGTGCTGCGACCTGCCTGAAGAGACCACTGGCTGCGTGGACGAGACCTGCGTGAAGAGCCCGTGTTGTGAGAGCTGCGACCCATTCCTCTCATATTTTGCAAAATATCAAGAGCTGCGATTTCATGCTGGGAGTTTATAATCTGAAGACTGTGGAGATAACTGCATTGGATCCTGCGTGGAGAGTTGTAATATACTACACCCATTGCTCAGTCATGTGAAGGTGAAAAAAAAATTGCATATTTTATTGTTGTGTGGTCCCTGACCGTTGGACACTGCACAAAACCTAATTTTTCCCTAATTTTGTGCATGGAGTGTAAGTGGTAAATTCTGCATACATTTTAATTTGAGGTGAATGAAAGAGGCCCGTGAATGCTATGTATGGCGCGTTGAAGCACTCCTTTGATGCTGCATTTTGTACTTGCTTAGTGGTGGCGGGCTGTATAACTAGTTAGATTTGGTGATGGTGGGATTTCCTACTTGGCAGGCTGTCGTGGGTTTGCTTTGTGTGTTTTTGGGGAAGTGTGGATTTGTTTGTAGGGCTGGCATCCATATTGAGCGAGGAAAGGGGAAGCTGCGAAGGAAGCAGAGAGAGTTACTGAATTTAATTTATCTGCAGACTGCTATATATATGTTGTGTCTTGTTTCTTGAACTTGGAAAATGAGCTATGACTGCTTTTAATGAGCTCTTGATTGCTACCTGATACTGATATATGTTGCTGCTGGTGTATTGGAGACCCTTGTGAATGATACATGTTGCTGGTGTTTTGAGATGCAATCTTGAAATGTGTAAACCTAGACTGCTCTTAGTGAACACGTTGAAGACTGACTAATAGATTGAAAAATATATATGTATGCTAACTGATATATATATGCTGAATGGTATATATGCGTTGAGTATCTATACTGCTTGAAGTCTGGAAATTTTTATGATTGCTGGTGTATACATGCTGCTAAACCTGTGGAGCTGCCTACGTATCAAGCGAGTCTGTGTTGCTACAGCCTGTTGAAGACCTACTTGAAGACCGATCTCAGAGACTGGTATATTGCATTGTGATAATGAGTCTGATATATTTTCCTGATATAAAGAAGCCTGTGTATGACTGATATATTTTGTATCTACTGATTTCTTCTCCCTGAAATTGCTGCGAATTGAAGCTGCGATACTGTCATTGTATCACTTTAAAATCTGAAGTTGAGATTGTAAATCACCTTGGCAGAGACTGTAGACCTGCAAGGTTATTATTTTTTTTCTATTTCTCTTTGTCATATCAAGTTCATTATTGTAAATTACACTAACAGTTGTAAAGATGCACTCTTTGGCATCTAGTATTGGTGCTGCCCTAGCTGGCAAAGACCAATCCAAAGACCCTTCCAAGGGATATTGCAGCAAGAGAGGCAGAGGGGGCAGAAACAACTCCAGAAAAAGATCAAAGTGCAAGCGTTGTGGAAAGACTGGGCACACATCAGATTAGTGTTGGGCTTCATGGGACTCCATCAAAGACAAGCATAACCAGAAGAAAGATGACCAGGATGCTAGTAAATCTTCTGATTCTTGTATTGTTGCACATTGTAATCTTGGATTTAATGAAATGACTTCTCTTTCATCTTACAAAGATTGTTGGCTGCTTGATACTGGTGCAACATCACACATGACATTTAGAAAATATTGTTTTGAAGAACTGAATGAAACAATAGATGGCATAGTTTACTTTGCAGAAAAGTCAAGTATTAAACCAAAGGGAATGGGCACCATTCGACTGAAGATTCCTGGATTCCCTCATTTCTTGTTGAAGAACATTCTCTATCTTCCAGAGTTGCAGAGAAGTCTGCTGTCCTTGGTGGAGATTCGACAGCAAGGCCATTCCATCCACATGTTTGATGGAATCGTTGAAATAAGAAAGTCCTCTGACAACCAAGTCATCATGACTGGATATGAAGATGGGAAGCTGCTGAAGCTCAAGGGTTCATCCGCAAGATTTCAGAACTATGCCTACCTCTCTCAGCATGGAGAAGGTAATATGTCATCTAGCTCATTGTGGCATGCAAGATTTGTTCATCTAAATTATAACAGTCTTCGTTTGTTAAGAAAGAATGGTGTATTTGGCTTGCCCACCATTCCTAAAGAGAAGAATAAATGTGATGCATGTATTTTAGGGAAACATAGTAAGTTGCCATTCCATGAATCTAATTTCAGAGCAAGTAGGAAATTAGAACTAGTGCATTCTGATTTGTGTGGCCCAATGCCAACTCCTTCAGCAAATGGGAACAAGTATTTTATGACATTTATTGATGACTACTCAAGAATGTGCTGGACATACTAGTTAAAGACAAAATCAGAAGCATTTCAAACATTCAAAGACTTTCATGCATTGATTGAAAAACAAGCACAATCAAAAATTGGTACACTTCGTACTGATAATGGAAAAGAATACACTTCAAATGCTTTTGAAGATTATCTTCATCAACATGGCATTGCACATCAGACTACCGTTCCCTACAATCCTCAACAAAACGGTGTAGCAGAGAGGATGAATAGAACCATAATGAATATGGTTCGCTCAATGATGTTTTTCAAAAATGTAAAACTAATGTTTTGGGGTGATGCAGTAAAATGTGCAGCATATTTGAGAAATAGAAGTCCATCAAATGCACTTGATAACAAGACTCCACATGAAATGTGGTTTGGCCATCTCCCTTCAGTCAGGCATCTCAGAGTTTTTGGTTCCACCTGTTATGCCTTGATTCCGAAGGAGCAAAGAAACAAGCTTGGTGCTCGAAGCAGAAAGTGCATTTTCCTGGGGTACGAAGAATACTCCAAGGCATACCGTTTGTATGATGAGGTAAACAAGCACTACTATATTTCAATCCAAAATACGACGGTTTTTTCTGACGGCGCGTGGATTTTTTATTTTAACAGTGCCAAAAATAAGGAAGATAAAAAAAAATTTTGACATGGTAGTGATAAGCGTCGCTTAAGCGATGGCTAGGCTTGCAAGCATCGCTTAAGCGACAGCTATCCTCCTAAGCGTCGCTTAAGCGACGGCGCTTCAATTAGTCATTCATTTACTAATTTAAAATCAATCATTTAATAATTTGTTGTAATTGGTTTATTATTTAAAATGGAAAGCGACGCTTAAGACATTATCCCACACACATTAAAATGGAAAGGCTAGGTTCATTTTTCATATAAATAGATGTACGGCTAGGTTCATTATCTCACACACTGAGTCTTGCACTTATCTCTTGGTTAAGAAGTGCGAAATTCCTTAGGGTTTTTTTTTGGCGTTGCTCTTTTGTGGGGATCTTCCCACTTGGTCGTGGTTTTTGGCATTGCTCTTTTGTGGGGATCTTCCCACTTGGTCTTGGATTTT
>LPNX011155984.1:4055-48520 GCA_001517045.1 Pseudotsuga menziesii
GATTCTTTGATCAAACCTCCGGTTGTTGAGTTATGTAGAGTTGAAAGTCACATGAAAATGACGTATCAGGACACTTGGTCACTCTCGGCCTGGGAGAGAAAAACAAAATGGAGCAGAAAGATTGCATGTCATTGGCTCCAACAAGTATGTATAGCCAATATCGATATGGAAACACTACCAAGACTGGCATGGTAGAGGGTTTTGCAGAGTTGACCCACCAATGTGAGAGTTGCATTGAAGGAAACTGGGAAAAACCTAGTTTACGAAATCGATGCATAATGAACTCACTGGGCCATGCAAATGCAATGGAAAGGACCAATAGAGGTGATGGAATACCAAGAGACCAACAAAATCGATGACTTTTCGATCTAAACTCCGGTTACCGAGTTATGTTGAGTTGAAAGTCGCGTGAAAATGTCGCTCAATGACACTTGGTCACTCTCGGTCCGGGAGGGAAAAACCAAACGAAGTAGAAAAATTACATTTCATTGGCTCTGAAAAGTGTGTGTGGCCAATTCCGATATGGAAACACTAACAATATTGGCATAGTGGAGGGTTTTGCAGAGTTGACCCACCAATGCAAAAGTTGCAATGAAGGAAATTGAGCAAAACCCTAGTGTACGAAACCGATGCACAATGAACAAATTGGGCCATGAAAACATGATGGCGAGGGTCCACTAGAGGCAATGGCATGCCAAGAAACCAATGGAGTCAACAACTCATCGATCCAACCTCTGGTTACCAAGTTATGTTGAATTGAAAGTCGCATGAAAATGTCGTTCAAGGACACTTCGTCACTCTCAGTTCGAGAGTGAAAAAACAAATGGAGCAGCAATATTGCATGTTGTTGGCTCCAAAAAGTGTGTATGGCCAATGTTGATATGGAAACACTACCAATACTGGCACGATGGAGGGTTTTGCAGAGTTCAACCACCAATGCGAGAGTTGCATTGAAGGAAACTGAGTAAAACCCTAGTTTACAAAACTGATTCACAATGAACTCAATGGGCCATGAAAATGCAATGGAGAGGGAAAACTAGAGGTAATGGCATGGCAGGAGAACAATAAGTCAATGGCTCATCGATGCGACCTTCGGTTACCGATTTATGTCGAGTTGAAAGTCGCATGAAAATGTCATTCAGGGACACTTGGTCACTCTTGGCCTGAGAGCAAAAAAACAAATGGAGCAGCAAGATTGCATGCAGTTGGATCTGAAAAGTGCGCATGGTCAATGCCGATATGGAAACACTATCAATACTGGCACGGTGGAGGGTTTTGTAGAGTTGACTTACCAATGCGAGAGTTGCATTGAAGGAAACTGAGAAAAACCCTAGTTTATGAAACTGATGCATAATGAAATCACTAGGCCTTTAAAACGTAGTGGATAGGTCCCACTAGAGATAATGGCATTCTAGGAGACCAATGGAGTTGATGTCTCATCAATCTGATCTCCAGTTTCCAAGTTATGTTGAGTCAAAAGTCGCATGAAAATGTTGTTCAGGGACACTTGGTCACTCTCAGCCCAGGAGATAAAAACCAAACGTAGCAGCAAGATTTCATGTCATTGGATTCAAAAAGTGTGTATGGCCAATGCTGATATGGAAACACTACCAATATTGGCACAGTGGAGGGTTTTGCAGAGTTGACTTACCAATGTGATAGTTTCATTCAAGGAAACTGAGCAAAACCATAGTTTATGAAACTGATGCACAATGAACTCATTGGTCCATGAAAACATGATGGAGAGGGCCCACTAGAGGTAATGGCATGCCAGGAGACCAATGGATTTGACGGCTCGTCAATCTGACCTCCGATTGCCGAGTTATGTCGAGTTGAAAGTTGCATGAAAATGGGGTCCATGCAACCATGGTAATGATGCACCGACCCTGCAAAACCCTATGTAGAGCGGGAGAGGGTGGATTTCCCATGGAGGCCATCCCAAAAACACCTACAAGAGCCTATGGAATAAAAAATCACCGCCTGGTTTGGTTTTCAGACCCCGACCTTGAATTGGCCAGGTGTCCCCGAATGGCTTTTACAAGTGTACTGCAACTAGCCATAGAACGTTGACAAGGGATCCGATGGACGAACCATCAAATATGTTGGGATCATGGCATGGGATTATGCCCAGGGTGGCCTCCCACTCGACTCTGCATGGCTTGGGCATGCCTCCATGCTAGATTTTGAAAAATAGGGTTTTGCCCCAGTGGGGTCCATGTAACCCTTGCAACGGTGCAAGGAACCTGCAAAACCTTGTGTCAGATGGCTAGGGGTGGAATTCCCATGGATTCCATGCCTAAACATGCCTATAGGAGTAGAAATATTTGGAAATCGCTACCCGTTTTGGTGTGGGGATCTCGACCTTGAATTGGACCAAGCGTCCCTCAATGGCTTTTGCAGGCCTACTGCAACTCACCATATAACGTTGACCGAGGATCTGATGGTCAAATCATTGTAACTGTTGGGATCGTGGCATGGTATTATGGCCAGGGTGGCATCCCCATTGAATTTGCATAGCCTAGCCATGCCTATAGGATAGATTATGCAAACTAGGGTTTCTCCCAAGTGAAGTGTAAACACAATTACCCAATCTCATTCAATATAGCCATCTAGATCCTCTTTGTTGCTATTTGCCTCCATCAATATATCGTGCTCTGAATGAGGAAAGAAGTAACGTACCTTGCTTTATTTTTTGTTTGGCATTATTTGTAGATGGATATTCGTGCCAACAATCAAGTTTGTGAGGTGATAGACCATAGATCCTGGTTTGTAATCCACGAATACATGCCAACTAGTTCTTCCTAATTCCCCATATAGTGTAAGATATTCACCCTCAACCAACATCAAGCCAATAGGAAATTCATTTCCTTCATCATCAATCAATGATCCATTCAGGATTTGATTACCTCAAATGCATCGTGCCAACCAATAATCCATTCCCCATTTATTGTCTTTTGGGGCAACAACTGCATATATGTGTCCTGGTTCTACAATATCTGAGATATGGTTGTAGTATGTTGAAATTGCTGATAGAACCTCCTCTAAGTGGGTTGTTTCACTGACTACACGTGGGTCTAATGCAAGTGACATACGATCCCAATCATCAACCCAATCCATGCATTCGCATTCATCCCATTCACCATTGCTACAAGGGCTGCAAAAGCAAGCAAGTTTCTGTGTCCATATTTCAAATAGGGGGTTTTTTGAGCTCCAAACTGAATGAAATCCACATATTCCTTGTATTGTGCTGCAACTATAGGAACGAGATCGATATATGCCAACCACATGCCAAAAATTCCTAACTAGCATTCCTACCCTTGTTGATGTATGTTGCGCTTTAGTTCGGTTTGACATTGTTGCAGAGCACCATTGAACTATGGATTCTGCATCTTTGATATGGGGGTTTCTGGTAAACCTTATCTCCTCCCTTTGTCATGCTGTCTTGATGCATGCATCATCCCCATCATGCTCGCCTTTTCTGTGCCCAATCTCAAAGTAGTTCCATATATGCAACACATTATAAGTCTTATGTAACATACTCATCCATTGGAAGACTCGGGCATTTTTGAATTGTCCTGCACAACCATCTAACCATATCTAATGCTGATCCATATGTATATCTCCCTCCTTTAGTTGATCATAGAAAATTTGAAAACAATGTTGCACATAATGCAGATCATGGCATCTACCATCACTTATGTAAAAGTTTGTGTTCTTCTGTATTATTATGTTGTTAATGCTGCTCTCAAGGCCATGCCTATACGTAATGTGTACAATGATGCTGACTTGGTCGAAATGGAAGTATTGATTATGAATTTAATTTTTTGGCTGAAGGGTGTATTTTTCTGCAAAATCCACAATTGACAATATGTTCCCAATGGGAAAGTTGTGCCTATATTTTCTATACTCCTCATCCTGCCATCGCACTACATGCACATGTCGAACATACTGCTCGTTTTTCTTATAGAACTCCATCAAAAAATCACATACCCATACTTGTTTCCATTAAAACAAGGATCATATTAGAATGTGACCTTTAAAGAATGTATATGTAGAAACTGAACATGTAAGAGGAAAAACATGCAATAATCATTTGCACCCGTGACTTCACCAATGCATCCTTTTTACTTTACTTCGCACTATTTGATTGATAGGCTACGTACTTGAAGCTCTAAATCTCCACGCTCATATTGCCAAATTGATGCTCATCACTTCCATGAATGCAACGGTTCAAAAGAGAAAACTCACTGCACCTGTAACAATTCCCATATAGACATGATTTTCCATAGTATTTTGTCTTTCATGCCTTGGACACATGATGCTAACGATAAAATATCTTGATGCAGTCGATGTAGAAATTCTAAAGCCTAGATGGCATAAGGAATTTCATAAACAAGCTAAGGATCTAGGCACACAATTGTAGAGAATTAGCATAAGGAGAGAAGAAGAAGAATTAATAAACACACATTCATGAATTATCAATAAATGATAATTGATATTATTACATAGGTTATACATATTTATAAAGGAAAATGGAGTTGCTAGAAGAAAACTCAAGCAAGCTCATAAATCATGCTTACTAATTATGAAAAACCCCATAGTTGGCTAAAGCACTATCCTAGTGTATTAAGGACCTCACGAATTAGCAATAGCATGCATGAGTGATGATGAGTGAAGGAAAGACTTGCTAATCCTGGATTATGGAGAGAAAATAATGGAGGATGGGTTGGCAACAAAAGATGTCAGTTTCCTAGTTAACTAAGAAGATTCCTCAACCCTAAAATTTTCTGATTCACTTATAAATTCTTAATAACTAGATGCTTCAGTAGAAGAAGATTTAAAGGGATTTCTATTTGATATAACAGGAGAAATACCTCTGGAAGTGTTTGATGCGGCTCCCCTTGCAGATCTGGAAGCTTTCCTTTGTGAAGCTCTTCCTCTCCTTATAATCTTTTTAGGATCTGAAACAGGTGTTACTGGTGTCCTTTGAGGATTTTCTATGGTACTTGGTATTTTTGAACCCACCTTATTCCAATGGATTCACCAAATAGATGAGTACAACCCAAGTAGTTTCCCCCAGGGAAGCTGAGCTTCAATCTCTTCTCCCCGGCAACAGATCCAATTTGTTAGCTCTCCGGGAAACTCCTCTGGGTTGCAGCTCAAGGATGCCAGGTAACTTTAATATTTTTAATGGTTTTCTCAATGGATCAAGTCAGATGACCAATAATACCTCACTCACTCAAGACATGCATAATACTCAATCAAATAGACAAGGCTTCTAACTATCAATGTTCAGAGGATTTGTAATAAAGGTGAATAGATGAAGAACTCACTATGCTGGGAGATTCATATATAAAGAAATCACATATGAATGGCTAATCATAACAAGGAAAGATACTTTCAATTCAACTCATCAACACAGAGATAGGATGACAACTATCTGGTATTAGACAAAAATAATAAACCTGAATTAAACATCGAAGCACAAGTACATAACAGAAAGAAGATGGAACTTGAACATGTAATGGAAAAAGAGCTTATATTAAATGATAAAGCACATGAGAAGCTTGAATACAATAAGTGTCTAAAAGGTCTCCGAAATCAAACCCTTGCTTCAACATTAGTCACAGGATTTATAGCCTTTACAAAATTCATTTTAGATCCTAAAAAATTGGATCGAATTTACTAAAAATAGATAAACATAACTGTTTTGCAAAAATTAGGTCAAAATCCCTATCTTGATTGCCAATCTACCTAACTCTAAACCTTCCTACTCCTCAAAATCTTTAATAGTTGTAGTGGACATTGAAGTAGAACTAGAAATTTCCATTTGGCAAACAAGTCACACTTTGTCAAAGTAGGTAGGGTTGCGACCTTACTTCACCTCATTGACACCTTCAAAACTAGAACAGAACCAAGATACTGGTGCCTTTAATTAATTTTCAATCATATAAATCATCCATGAGGTGTTTGGATCAACCAAAGTCGGTTATGTGTGGAACTATTCCTTTTTTCATGGTTCTGCACTTTCGGTGGCTAAGAAAGAAAAATTTTGGGTCTGTAAGCTACTGAAAGCTCTGTTTTCAGCGGCTAATGAACAGCTGCAGTGTTCACCTAAGCCACCGAAAAATATGTTTTAAAATTTTAATCAAAACTGTTGGCACACTTTACCCTACTATTTTAGGGTTTTAGTGATGTCCCTTTGATGTCTCTGCAACCTGCCTAGGGTTTGGGTTGGTAGTAGTATTACAGGCCGCTTCTTGGCCAAAAAGGCTCATTGCCACTTCTGCTAAGGTTTCTATCTTTTTATGAGCTTGAGGCTGAGGGATAGAATCCCTTGTTTGCAACTTGGATAACCTAATTTTACTGCAGAGCCTTACTTTCTCTTTCCTTAACCTGAGATTACTCTCCTCCAGCTTGGTATTCTTTCTTTTTATCTCCTGCAAAGATTCATATAATTCAGCATTCCTCTTGGTTATCCTCTCATTGGTTCTTTTGGCTTCTCTTCCCAAGACTTCTAGCTCATACACCTATCTCAACAACTGATTGATTTTGTGAGACATAGGTTTACTGGAGGAAACCTATGCCACTGGTTCATCCCGATCCTCCTTTTGGTGTGGGTGATGGAAACTCCTCCTACCCTACTTGAAAATGATCTACTAGGTTAGTTTCCTGTTCCTCTTCATATTTAGAGTCTGAGTAAGGTATTTTGAGTATATTTATGTTTGGTGCCGGAACCTCTTCTACCTTTTCATTGAAATCTAAGTTTCTCTTTTTCTTCTTGGTCTTTGGAGCTGGAGAGGCATGATCCACTATAATTGGAGAGATGACCCTCCTCTTCCTCTTACCACTCCTGGGAGTGGAGGACTTATTTGAAGAAGAATTCCTTTTGTCTTCTGGCTGCAATTCTATCTCAAACTCATTCCAAAATAGGAAGCAGGTCCAGGCTATGTTCCTTCTCTACAGCAATTCGAGGACAATTAGCTTGATCAGGCCATGATGGGATATCCTTCCTGCAATCTTGGTGGGTTGGGCTTCAACTTGATGGGCCATTTTGGTCAATCTCTTGTGTAGGTAGAAAGGCAGGTTCAGTGAGCTCCTGCCAGTGAAATGGTTCATTAACTTAAAATGCTATATCATTACCCTATTATACATGCCATCACAAGTTATATAGACCAATATTTCCTTCAATAAGTGTTGCCATTTTTACTCAATCCAGGTTATGGGAATGCTCTTCTTCTAGACAATGTTCTTGTTCTCAGGCTTCAAGTAAGACCTGAATTCCACATCCTTTGTGATAGTGGTTTTGAACTGGTTTTTCCCAGTCCTTGGGAGCTCTATTACTTCTGCTATTAGAGACTCATATACTTGGAATTCCTCTATGCTAATCACTACCTTTGAGCCATTAAACGAGAGAGCAAAGGCTTCTGTCACTTACTGATGGGATCCCTGAATTGTTTCCTAGAACCTGTAGCAGCCTGAGTCTTTGAAAAGTTGGCATACCTCTAGATGTGATTTGAGGTAGACAATATGGCCCAATTCCTATCTTAGGGCAGATCCTCCTCCTCTCTTCATCTTCTTAAATGCTCTTCTGTACCTACAAAATTGAAATTCAAACCCTGGGGAAGGAGATTACAATGCTGGATCCAGGGAGGGCTTGGATTAGTGAGGACGCATGTAGGAAATGTGGAATGAATTGAGGAGAGGGTGCTGATTTTGAGGGGACTGATTGGAAATTGGGATTTGAGCAGAGTGATAGTAAATTCTGATGAGACCCTTGAGCTAGCCAGTGTTGTAATCATTCTAACTGGAAATTAATACTTTGTGGTGGTTTGATTACAGTCACGGGACAGGTGGAGGGCAGCGAGGGTTTTGGTTTTTGATCGGTCACTTCATCTTCATAACGACCCCCATTTACCAACTCATGATTTATTGCAGGTCCAGTCTTTTCATCGGTTACTGACTTGATGGTGGTGCTCTCTTTTTTAATGGTTGCTGATTGTGATGGATGCACTAATCGTTTCCCCTTTTTGAGATTTCACTGGCTAAGGTAGCTCTGAATTCTTCTTTTAAGCTGCCAAAAGCTGGGTTTTTTGGTGGCTAATGAACAACTGAGATGTTCGCCTAAGCCACCAAAAGCTAAACTTTGATTTTTATGGGAAAAACAAAGTACAAGACATTCCCAATTTATTAAACACCAAAATATTTCATAATGTACCCTGAAATCTTCATCACTATACCAAATAAATTTTCCGAGTATGACCTATTGATGACTAATTTATTTAGGAGATAATACTATCTTTACCTTATCCACATAAAAACAAGATAAAGCAGAATAAAGTAGATTCTGCTGTAAAGCGCTATTACTAATTCTGGATGGCCATAAAGTGGTCAATATCAACCTAGAATTAGGAATAAATCATTCTTGGGGTATAGATGGAAAGTGTTGACTTTAAGGTGCAACTAGATGCCAATTATCTAAGCTAGTGGGTAGGAAATTGATCAAATAATGATTAATTATTTTATGAGTGGGTTTATGATATTCCAACACCCCCCCTTTAAGCCTGACGTTATGATGATATCTCTAAACTAATCAGAGATATCTATTCATACAGGGCCCAACAACATGGCTATGGTCACCCTTTTATAATTTATCTTGTCCAAAGAAATGAGGAAAGAGGAAAAACCACAAGGGGAAAATGCTCCCTCAAGAAAGGACATGAAAAGAAATACCCAAAAAATGTTGAAATGCTAGTGTTGCTACTGCTCCAAAATAAATGATGATGTCTGGAGGAATCTTCTTTTCGAGAAGAAGATAAATCTGCTCACCTGGATAAAAAAATATAAACAACTGCAAGATGGATACTAGGACCATGTAGAACAACTGAGATCCAATGATGTGAAGGAAATTCTAAAGGATCTTGAGACTTGTAATCAGCTCCAAGATGATGAGATGACTTGAAATTTAAACCAATAGAGATGAAATGAACTCCAGTTAGGTGAAATAATTGTCCAAGCAAATGTATAATGTTTCCATCTTCATTTACACAGAGAGGATGTGTGCAAGTGATCATGTAGGAACATAGAGAAGGAATAGGATGAAAGAGTGCGAATGCATGGGATCCATGGGTTGATCTAGATTCCAAAGAATACAAGAGATCACATATAAGCACAATAGTAGAATCATGGGAATATACTGGTAAAGAATCCTCTATGGTAGAAGAATGTAAGGAGGAAAGATAATGATGTTCAAAATATTCAAGGAGGCTCTGAGAATGAGTGCCAAGAACAAAGGAGGAGTCGCTGAAGCACATGGGATCAAGTATGCTACATGGCAAGACACTAAAAAGACTTGACTTGGCTAAGAAAACATCATGGAATTCACTAGGTTGTGCACCATCAAGGATATATGCATGTACAAAGTGTGAAAGGTCTGGCATATGGATCTCATTATCCATGATAGAAGACAGAGATAACACTGAATTTGTGAGAGAATCATCAATAGAAATAACAACTTCATTAGTCACTTCTTTTTCATCAACAACATCATAAGAAGATGAATCAATATCTTCTACTTCAAGAGACACATAAAAATATGGTTCTTCAATATTTGCTTCTTGATTGAAAGAGTAAGGATTCGAATCAAAGAGAGTAGTAGTAATAGGAACTGTATGAGAAAATTATTCTTCATGATCAACTTCATCAGAGATTGTAGAGGCTGAGACATCTTAAGAGAGAGAAATCATTGAGGAGCTAGAGGCACTCTCCACATAGCTAGAAGGATCCTCATTGTGCTTTCCCAAAACTCTACCCAACGTTGTCCAGAGATCCCTTGGGTATTCAACATAATCAATAAGGTGGCGCATGCTTGGAGAGATAGCTAGAAAAATAGATCCAATTTATCTATCACAGTCATTTAGCCAATCATTTGGATATTCATAATATTCTTCACCATCTCCAATAGATATCTCATAGAGACCTTGTCTCTTTAGATAGGAAATCATCTTCAATTTCCACTTTGAATAGCTTGTGAATGGAGAGAGAAGAGGAACTAATACTCTTGAATCCATTTGAAGTTGAACCTGCAAAATAAACCTGCAAATATTAAAAGGAGGATTAATTAATTAACTCTCAAAGATCTAATATCATGTAGATCTTTGATATCCTATGCTCTGATACCATGTATAAATTCTAAAGCCTTGATGGAATAAATAATTTCATAAGCAAGCTAAGGATCTAGGCACACAATTAACCTCACATAGAATTATAGAGAATTAGCATAAGGAGAGAAGAAGAATAATTAATTAACACACATT
Source organism: Pseudotsuga menziesii (assembly GCA_001517045.1). NCBI lineage: Eukaryota > Viridiplantae > Streptophyta > Pinopsida > Pinales > Pinaceae > Pseudotsuga > Pseudotsuga menziesii. Next base: position 14,372 of record LPNX011155984.1, read on the forward strand.
AATGAATGATCAATAAATGATAATTGATATTATTACATAGGTAATACATCTTTATAAAGGAAAATGGAGTTGCTAGAAGACAACTCAATCAAGCTCATAAAGCAGGCTTACTAATTATGATAAACCCTGTAGTTGGCTAAATCACTTTCCTAGTCTATCAAGGACATCACAAATTAGCAATAGAATGAGTGAGTGATGATGAGTGAAGAAAAGACTTGCTAATCCTGGATTATGGAGAGAAAATAATGGAGGATGGGTTGGCAACAAAACCTACTAGTTTCCTAGTTAAGTAGCTTTACCTTATCCACATAAATATAGGATAAAGTAGAATAAAGCATATTCTGCTGTAAAGCGCTATTACTAATTCTGGATGGCCATAAAGCGGTCAAGATCAATCCAGAATCAGAAATAAATCATTCTTGGGGTATAGATGGCAAGTGTTGACTTTAAGGTGCAACTGGATGCCAACTATCTAAGCTAGTGGGTAGAAAATTAATCAAATAATGTTTAATTATTTTATGAGTGGGTTTATGATATTCCAACAACCCCCTTTAAGCCTTACATTATGATGATATCTTTGAACTAATCAGAAATATATATGCATATAGGGCCCAACAACAAGGCTATGGTCACCCTTTTAAAATTTATCTTGTCCAAAGAAATGAGGAAAGAGGCAAAACCACAAGGGGAAAATCCTCCCTCAAGAAATGATATGAAAAGCAATACCAAAAAAATGTTGAACTGCTGGTGTTGTTGCTGCTCCAAAATAAATGTTGTTGTCTGGAGGAATCTTCTTCTTGGGAAGAAGATAAATCTGCTCACCTTGATAAAAAATATTAACAACTGCAAGATGGATACTAGGACCATGTAGAAAAACTGAGATCCAATGATGTGAAGGCAATTCTGAAGGATCTTGAGACTTGTAATCAGCTCCAAGATGACAAGATGACTTTAAATTCAAACCAGTAGAGATGAAATGAGCTCCAGTCAAGTGAAATAATTGTCTAAGTGAATGTATAATGTCTCCATCTTCATTTACACAGAGAGGATGTCTGCAAGTGATCATGTAGGAACATAGAGAAGGAACAGGATGAAAGAGTGTGAATGCATGGGATCCATGGGTTGATCTAGATTCCAAAGAATCCAAGAGATCACATATAAGCACAATATTAGACTCATGGGAATATACTGGTAAAGAATCCTCTATGGTATAAGAATGTAAGGAGGAGAGAAAATGATGTTCAAAATCTTCAAGGTGGCTCTGAGAATGAGTGCCAAGAACAAAGGAGGAGTTGTTGAAGCACACAGGATCAAGTATGGTAAGTGGCAAGATACTAAAAACACTTGAATTGGCTAAGCAAACATCATGGAATTCACTAGGATGGGCACCATCAAGGAGAGAGGCATGCACAAAGTGTGAAAGATCTGGCATATGGATCTCATAATACATGATAGAAGACATAGAGAACACTAAATGCGTGAGAGAATCATCAATAGAAATAACAACTCCATTAGTCACTTCTTTTTCATCAAAAACATCATAAGAATATGAATCAATATCTTCTACTTCAAGAGACACATAAAAACATGCTTCTTCAATATTTTCTTCTTGATTGAAAGAGGAAGCATTCGAATCAAAGAGAGTAGTAGTAACAAGAATTGTATTAGAAACTTCTTCTTCATGATCAAATTCATCAAAGACTGTAGAGGCCAAGACATTTTGAGAGAGAGAAATCATTAAGGAGCTAGAGGCACTCTCCACATAGCTAGAAGGATCCTCATTGTGATTTCCCAAAACTCTATCCAATGTTGTCTAGAGATCCTTTGGGTATTCAACAGGATCAATACGGTAGCGCATGCTTGGAGAGATATATAGACAAATAGATCCAATTTCTCTATCACAGTCATTCATCCAGTCAGTTGGATCTTCATAAGACTCTTCACTAGATCCAATAGATATCTCATAGATACATTGTCTCTTTATATATGAAATCATCTTCAATTTCCACTCTGAATAGCTTGTGAATGGAGAGAGAAGAAGAACTGATACTCTTGAATCCATTTGAAGTTGAACCTGCAAAATAAACCTGCAAATATGAAAAGCAGGATTGATTGATGAAATCTCAAAGATATGATATAATGTAGAGCTTTGATATCATGTGCTCTGATACCATGTAGAAATTCTAAATCCTTGATGGCATAAGGAATTTCATAAACAAGCTAAGGATCTAGGCACACAATTAACCTCACATATAATTGTAGAGAGTTAGCATAACAAGAGAAGAAGAAGAATTAATGAACACTCATTAATGAATAATCAATAAATGATAATTTATATTATTACATAGGTAATACATATTTATAAAGGAAAATAGAGTTTCTAGAAGACAACTCAAGTGATCTCATAAAGCAGGCTTACTAATTATAAGAAACCCCATAGTTGGCTAAAGAACTTTCCTAGTCTATCAAGGACCTCAGGAATTAGCAATAGCATGTGTGAGTGATGATGAGTGAAGGAAAGACTTGCTAATCCTATATTATGGAGAGAAAATAATGGAGGATGGGTTGGAAACAAAAGCTACCAGTTTCCTAGTTAACTAGCTTTACCTTATCCACATAAAAACAGGATAAAGCATAATAAAGCAGATTCTACTGTAAGATGCTATTACTAATTCTGGATGGCCATAAAGCGTTCAAGATCAACCTAGAATCCAAAATAAATCATTCTTGGGGTATAGATGGAAAGTGTTGACTTTAAGGTGCTACTGGATGCCAACTATCTAAGCTAGTGGGTGGGAAATTAATCAAATAAGGATTAATTATTTTATGAGTGGTATTATTATATTCCAACATTTGGGGTATTATGGACTCATTGCAGCCCTGCTCAAGGTTAGTATGCAAATAACAAAATATATGGTTATAGGTGTCAGAAAAATATTCATATTCTACATGGTATCTACAACAACATGTGTTTTGATCAATGCATATATGAAATTAGCACGGTTTACATTTCTCAAATGACCTTTGGCCCAGATTCGATTGCGTGTGCTCATTCCTAAATCTCTCATAGAGTTCAGTTTGTGTTGTGTCAAGGAAGTGTTTGACATGGGGTTCACATTCAGTAGAACATTTTCTCAAATTTAACACATATCTTTGGTTAGATGAAGGTCTACTATGATCATGCCATAACGTTTGTACTAAGTCCTTAACAACACCAATTAGCTTCATATCTCAAGGAGCCAACCTGCCGACAAAATCTCAACAATATTTTCCACCTAGAGTCTGAATATTTTCTCTTATAATAGAGTACTTCTTAACAATTTTTCTATTTAATTTAAGTATGTGAGAAGTGTGTGAAAGGAGGCAAAGTTTCCATGTGGACTTGCTTACAACTGATTCTGATAACACAGGACGAGCCGCACAAATATCTTTAGTACGAGACGTCTTCCTAATCACATTAAAATAATATTGGATATTTCTAACAATATGATTGTTAGCATGTGAACTCATATCCATCTTTATACCCATAATTCTCTTTACAACTACTAAACAATTTGACTTTAACAATCATAGTAATAATTGACATTTACTTGCATCACCTTTGGATTCAAAATGTTCCTTCACTAATTTGCCACATTGCCAATCGATAGTGCGTTTGGGATGTTGATGTAATTGTAACTTCGAAATGTATTCACTTGTATTTCTTATCTATTGTAACCAAATGTTTATTCTAGGATGTTATCATGTTATGTCATACCCCAATGTTTCGATTGGTAGAATAAATAATGTAAACAAGTCTTGTCAAGTCATTGTGGGTAACCCTCCGATTGTCTAAGGGTTAAAGTCCCCGCGGTTCCAGGGCACTAGGGTTATTAGACTCTCCTAGTAGAGGTTGGCCCTAGTAGGGTTTTAGTCATGCCAGGATTAGTATAAATAGAAAGCTAGACTCTCTATTTAGTACACAACACATACACACTCAAGTGTAGCGCATAGTTGAGGAAGGAGAAGACACTGGGGATAGATAAGAACAAGGTTACTGCTGTCAAGAGACCACTTACTATTTTGGGTGTTACTTTGGTGCTGATTCTATCTCTGAGGAATTTGCGGGGTTTTCTCCATTTATGGTTTCCCTGAGGAAAACATTGTGTTCATTGTCTCCTATGTTTTTATTGTTGTGCTTGTTGTTCTCTCAGTTAAAGATCCTAATGTTATGCTAGCTTAATGTTAAAAATATGACATGGTATCAGAGCTAACCTGAGAAGAAGACACTGTGCAACTATGGGAACTAGGTATTCCTACTTTGTGGATCTCTCTCCACATATTTTCAGCAAAAGAAGGTTGGAATAACTCTCCTCCCTAGGGCGCATCTTTCTGTCAAAGCAGAATCCAATTCTGAGGTTTTTTAGTTTTGGACCCAACACTACTGCCGAAAATTAGGGATTTTCATAGAAGATGAATTTTTTAGTGATCCTAGGCCTGGATTGATCTCCTCCCCAAAATTGAAGTTAGGAATAAATTTCAAGGCATTTGGGTGGATAGAACTCCAGAAAAGCAAAACCCTAATTTGCTCCTGATCGAGTACTGTGGGATTTCAGCTCCAAATCCAAATCCAACATCTTGACCTGGTAAGATCTAAATATTTTGTATTTCCATTTGAGGTTCTCATTTAAATATGTCTCATCATACCAAGCTTGATGAAAAGATTGAGGGATCTCCTTGGTCCTGGAAGAGAATGAGTTGGACTCCTACATCCATGAGGAGATTCCAGTTCTAGAGGGAGATGAGGCAAAGGCCTTACATAAGAAGAAGTTGGTTATGGAAAAGAGGATCATTTCTGATTCTATCAAGGATCACCTTATCCCACATGTGTCCTCTCTCAAGACACTTAAAGCTATGTTTGATTCCCTAACCAAATTGTTTGAAGGGAAGAACATAAACTGAAAGATGAATTTGAGAAACCAACTAAAGAATGTGAAGATTCATAATGAATAAACAGTCTAGTCTTACTTCACAAGAGTTTCTCAAATCAAGGAACAACTAGAATTAGTAGATGAAGAAGTGGAAAATGCAGAGATTGTGATGACCACCTTGAATGGCCTCCCTAGGTCATGGGATTCATTTAGCCAAGGAATTTGTGCAAGAAAGAAGTTAGTAAATTTCAGCAGACTATGGGAAGAATGCTCTTAAGAAGAAGCTCGAATAGTAGCCCGAGAAGAGAAGATGGGAAGTGAAGATCAAGCCCTCACAGTTCACTCCAAGAAGGGAAGAAGAAATCCTCATTACTCCAAAGGTAAGAACTCTTATCATAAAGATAACAATATAAAGGAACTATCTAGATTGAGATGTTATACATGTGATGAAAGAGTACACTTTGCAAAATATTGTCCTAAGAACAAGATTCACTCTCATAAGAAGAAGGGAAACAAAAGAAGACATCATGCTCATGCTGCAGAGGATGATGAACCATCAAAGAAGAGAACCAGATATGAAAGTGAAGATTCTTCAAGCGAGGATGAATATGTTTTGATCTCATCTCTCATAGGAAACATTACTCATGGAAGTGATGATTGGCTTATAGACAGCGGGGATTCCAAACATATGACTAGATTCAAGGAATCCTTTGTGAGACTGTCAGAACATGAATCACCTCACAAAGTGAATCTAGGAGATTACTACCAATATTCAATAAAAGGTAGTGGGGAATCTTCCTATAAACTAGACTCTGGTAAGCCTCTAACAATGAAGGAAGTATTTTTTGTACCAGGACTCAAGAAGAACCTTCTCTCCATATCAGCTTTGGATGCAAAAGGAATGAGGGTTGCATTAATAGATGTTCAAGTCATTATGTGGCCTAGAGGAAAGACTATTGATAATGTGGTAGTGATTGTAGAACAAGAAGGATGATTGTACAAATTGAAGGGCCATCCAGAACAAGCATTGGTCCATGATACAGTAGAGCCAAGTGAACTTTGGCATAGAAGGCTTGCACATGTGCATTATAGAGCACTACCTATTGCAAGCAAAGCTATTGAAGGTCTTCTAGAAATCCAAGCAAAACATGATGGGGTCTGCAAAGGATGTGTGAAAGGGAAGAATACAAACAAGACATTTCCAAGTAGTGAAAGCAAAGCAAAAGGAACCTTGGAAATCATCCACTCTGATGTATGCGATCCTATTTCATCAAAATCACTAAGAGGGTATGCATATTATGTTTCTTTTATTGATGAATTTATTAGGAAGACATAGGTGTACTTCATGAAGAACAAAGATGAAGTATTCAGCAAGTTCAAGGAATTCAAAGCCTTGATCGAGAACCATACTGAAAAGAAGATCAAGAATTTTTTATCAAACAATGGTAGAGAATTCACTTCAAATGAATTCAAGAGGCTATGCAAAGACTCAGGGATTAGGAGGGTGTTGTCCACTCCTTATAATCCACAACAGAATGGGGTTGCATAATGGAAGAATAGAACTATCATGGAAGCTGCAAGAGCAATGCTTCATGATCAAGATCTTCCTATGCATCTTTGGGTGGAAGCTACCAGAACAACGGTGTATGTACAGAACCGTACTCCACATAGATTACTCAAGAACAAGACTCCTAAAGAAGAGTTCTCCAACAAGAAACTAGAATTCAGCCATCTCATAATATCTGGCTGTCCAGTGTACATACACATTCTAAAAGAGAAGAGAACAAAGTTAGATCCTTCAGGAAAGAAGGTTATATTCGTGGGTTACTTTGAAAGCTCGAAGGCTTACAGAATATATTTCCTAGGATACAAGAAGATTGACATTAGCAGGGATGTGACCTTTGATGAAGACACAGCTTACAACAAATCCAGAAAGAGACCTACTGAAGAATCTGAAGCAGAAGCACCCAGAATTAATGATACAACCATGAATGAAGAAGCTCAAGAAAAAGATCGAGAATTTGAAGAACCACAAATACCTGTAGATCCACCTAATCCAGATTTATGTAGGAACACAATAAAATACACAAATAACCATAGAAACAAATATGTAGTAGAAAGAACACTTCATTTCATTAATCAATAACTGAAACTTGTTTACATACAGAATGGAAATAAACTAGCTAGAGTGCTGGTAGCTTATCTCTGAGAAGAGATGTGGCGGCTACATGCCTCTAAAATCTGTGTTACAATGAGGCTCGAAGGCCTATATATTATTGAGAAATAATGGAAACCCTACACATCCAAAAACCTAACCCTAGGAGGTGAAATGCCTTAATGTGGGCCCCGTTGGGTAACTTGGTACATCACTTTCCCGGGGTTGTAACTTTAGCATACTACCTCCATTTGACATGCATGATACATTGTTAGAAATATTTTTTTAAGGAATACATCCATAAACAAAAAATATCAAGTCTAGAATAGACTCATATTTTCCCAACCATTCGATGCCAAAAAAACGTCGTTTAGGGCCTCGAAACAGCTCCGAAAGTTTATGACCCGAAAATTGCCAAAAATAGTAAATTGTGCTACAATTAAGGAAACTGTAAAACTGAAAGAAACAGTGGTGGGGGTCCAAGAGGAATAGGTGGGTGGCCACCAATATCCTCCTGTATCATTCCCCCCCCTTCGGAAGCAATTGTCCCCATTGCATTGAGTTCCTCCATGAGATGAGGAAACTTCTGTTGAACTTGGTCCCCGGTGAGCCACTTTCCCTAGTGAAGGAGTTGGCCTACTTTGACAACTCAATATAGATGGATATTTTGCTAGCGGGTGTTCTTGATCTGTGTGTCCATAATCCAATCAGTTTTGTCTTGTTCCAAGCAGTTGGGGCTTAACTCGGTTGGTGTGAGTTGTTCTGCCATGTCTGATGTGTCCAGTAGAGGTGGAAAGTAGGGCCGAAGGTGGTCCACATTGAATACTGGATGCAGAACAAGGAATGGTGGAATACTGAGCTCAAAGGCATTGTCCCCAATAGCCTTGGTGATGGTGTATGGCCCATATAGGAGCGGGCAAAGCTTGCGGTGGGGTCTAGCGAGGCGCTCCTTCTGTAAATGTAGCCACACTTTGTCGCCCACCTGGAAGTTGTGTTGCACTCGATGCTGATCATGTCGCTACTTGTACTTAGCATTGGATCTATCCAATATGTCATGAACCTATTGGTGAATGTGATGAATGCACTCAATGAAGCTATTTGCCTTTGAAACTTTAGACTGGATATGAGCTGAATCAGCCTAAGTAGCTGCAAATGGCATGGCTACGTCAATGGGACATAGTGGTTGGAATCCCAAGCCCACCTAAAAGGGGATGTGGTTGATTGAGCTGTGAAGGGCCCGATTATAGCTGTGTTTTACATAGGGGAGGCTCTCATCCCATGTCCATGGATGCTTTGAGTTGTACATGTGCAAAATGTGTACGATCATCCTGTTGATGACCTCTGTCTGGCCATCAGTCTGAGGATGGAAAACTGTGGACTTTGTGAGCTTGGTGTATAGAATTGACCATAGGCTAGACCAAAATGTAATAAAGAACCTACTATCTTGGTCTAATATTATAGACTATGGGATACCAAAGTGTGACCACACTAGTTCAAAGAAGAGTTTAACAGTGGCTTCTACTGTGATATTCTTCTTGCAGGCCACCATGATGGACAGCTTTGAGAATTTGTCAACGATCACAAACACACAGTCATTGCTGTGCTTAGTATAAGGAAGGCCTGAGATGTAATCCATGGAGATAGATTCCCAAGGTCGACTAGGGGTAGGAAATAGAGTATAGAGGCCTTGCTTCTTGATGGATGGTTTGGCAATGGTGCAGGCAGTGCAGGATCAGATGTACTTCCTGACGTCCTATCGAAGGCTTGGCAAATAGAAATACTTATGCAGTACTGCCACTATTTTCTCAACCCTGAAATGCCCAGCAACTCAACTATAGTGTGCTTCCCAAATCATATTGGCACGCTCACTTGAAGGAACACAAAGGTGTCCCATGTGACACAGTAGTACATCCTAGAGGTGAAATTTTGGAACTTGGTTTCCCTCCAAGAGTGTCTGGTATGTGTGGATGAATTTTGGATTGCTCTTGTAGAGAAGCGGCCAATTAGAAGTCTCATGCCCACAAGAGTTGAGCACGATCGTTATCGCCACGATTGGTGGTCGGCTGAGGCAGTCTACAACATTATTGGTGCTTCCCTTCTTGTACTTGATGTTCAAATGAAACCGTTGTAGATATGTGGATCACTTCTGATGGTGATCATTCTGTAACTTCCCTTGTATCTGCATGAACTACAGGGGTTAGTGGTCTGTGTGGATGATCGTTTCCTTCCCCAAAATGTAATGCTTCCATTGCCGGTAAGCCTGTACAATGGAATACATCTCTTTGTCATAAGTGGGATATTTGGGGACTGTGTCTGACAGTGTCTCACTGTGATATGCCACTGGATGCCCTTGTTGAGTAAGGACTACCCCAATAGCATAGTCAGAGGCATCTGTCTCGATCTCAAATGGTTGTTGCAAGTCTGGTAATGTGAGCACTGGGGCACAACAGAGGTGATTTTTCAATTCTACAAACGCCTTTTGTTGAGTTTCTAACCAAAAGAATTTTGCTTTCACTCCTCCCTTGGTGACTTGACTCAAGGGCCAAGTTATATGAGAGAATCCCAACACGAACCTATGGTATAAATTAGCAAGGCCCAAAAAGCTGCAAAGCTCTGTTAGAGTAGTTGGGGCTGGCCAATCCTGAATGACTTGGATCTTGGTTGGATCCACATGTACCCCACAGTCATCAATAATGTATCCCAGATAATGAACCTAGCTCTGATACCACTAATCCGGATTTATGCAGGAACGCAACAGAATACACACATAACCATAGAAACAAATATGCAGCAGAAATAACACTTCATTTCATTAATCAATAACTGAAACTTGTTTACATATAGAATGGAAATAAACTAGCTAGAGTGCTGGTAGCTTATCTCTGAGAAGAGATGTGGCAGCTACGTGCCTCTAAAATATATGTTACAATGAGGCTCAAAGGCCTATATATTATTTAGAAACAATGGAAACCCTACACATCCAAAAACCTAACCCTAGGAGGTGAAACGCCTTAATGTGGGCCTCATTGGGTAACTTGGTACATCAATTTCCTGGGGTCGTAACTTTAGCATACTACCTCCGTTTGACGTGCATGATACATCATTAGAAAGATATATTTAAGGAATAAATCCAGAAATGAAAAATATGAAGTCTATAATGGACTCATATTTGCCTGACCATTTGATGCCAAAAAAACGTCGTTTAGGGCCTCAAAACGACTCTGGAAGTTTAGGACCCGAAAACTGCCAAAAATAGTAAATTGTGCTACAATTAAGGAAACTGGAAAAATGAAAGAAACAGTGGGTGGGGTCCAAGAGGAATAGGTCGGTGGCCACCAATATCCTCCTAGATCACCACCTCTGGAGAAGAATCCCCATAAGAGGAGACCTGCTTGGGTACATGAAATTATCGAAGGTGCAGAAAGATTTGGGGCTCCAGAAGAGAATCACAGAGAAAGAAAGAGGACCAGATCCTGCTCCGGGTATGTAGCTTTACTATGTGATTTCATTGATAAAGAAACTTCCAGTTATGAAAAAGCGACAGAAGGGAAAGAATGGAAGGAAGCTATGATCGAAGAATACCAATCGATCATGAAGAATGATGTTTGGGATATTGGTCCAAGACCAAAAGGGAAGTCAGTTGTAACTTCCAAATGGATCTACAAGATCAAACATGCTGTAGATGGTAGCATTGAAAAATATAAAGCAATATTTGTGGCTAGGGGTTTCTCTCAGAAAGAAGGAATATACTATGAAGAAACCCTTGCACCTGTAGCCAAATACACTTCCATCAGTTCAGTACTTGCTCTGGCTGCAGTGATGAAATGGAAAATACTCCAAATGGATGTCAAGACTGCTTTCTTGAATGGTGTAGTAGAAGAGGAAGTATATGTAGAACAACCACTCGACTTTGAGACACATGACAGGGAGTCTCATGTGTGTAGACTAAAGAAAGCCCTGTACGAATTGAAACAGGCACCCAGGACTTGGTACGGTAGAATTGATAGCTTTCTATCTAGTTTGGTCTTTACCAAGAGTAAAGCAGATTCCAACCTTTACGACAAGGTTGAAGATGGAAACCTAGTGATGCTTCTAATATATGTAGATGATTTGTTTGTGACAGGTATGGATGGATTATTACCGATACAAAGAGAAAGCTTGCTGCTGAGTTCGAGATGAAGGACTTGGGTATGATGCATTATTTTATAGGTATGGAGGTGTGGCAGAGTACAGATGGAATCTTCCTTGGACAAGGGAAGTATGCAATAGAGGTCCTGAAGAGGTTTGGGATGATGGAATGCAAGGCTATGGCCACTCCTATGGCATCGAACCTGAATCTATCAAGCGATGCTTCATCAGAATCGGTTGATGCTATGATGTATCGTCAGATGATTGGGTCCTTGATGTACCTGATGAACACAAGACTAGACATTTTGTTTTCTATGAACACCTTGAGCCAGTTCTTGACAGATCTGAGAAATGTTCACTTGATTGCTACAAAGCATATTCTGAGGTACCTGAGGGGTACAATTGATTATGGGCTCAAGTACGATGTGAATCCGAATATTAAACTAGAGGGTTATGTTGATTTAGATTAGGGATCAGGTGTGATCTCTTGGTTTAGCAAGAAGCAATCCTTTGTGGCACTAAGTACTACTGAAGTAGAGTATGTCGCATCTTGTTCAACTAGTTGTGAGGTAGTATGGTTGCGGAAGCTACTGTTTGATTTATTTGATCTCCAGTTGGATGCTACTTGTATACATTGTGACAACCAGAGTTGAGTGAAGTTGTTAGAGAATCCAATGTTCCATGACAAGTTGAAGCATATCGAGATCAAGTATCACTATATTAGGGATATGGTACAGAGGGGAGTAGTGAAGCTCCAATATGTTGCAATGGACGATCAAATAGCTGATGTGTTGACAAAGCCATTGGCTAGGGTGAAGTTTGAATACTTTAGGGAGAAGCTTGGTGTTCTCCAAATTGATATTCCCTCCAAAGGGAAGTGATGAGTCCATGATCCATTCTTACATGGTGAGAGGATTGGTTCCTTCCATGGTCAAATGTAAGGGCTGAGCCATTCTGTCATGGTGAGAGGATTGGTTCCTTCCATGTTAGATATGAGTGCTGAGCCATTCTGATATGACTATAGGATTGGTTCCTACATGATCAGACATAAGGGATATTGCAATTCTTTGAATGGAGTTGCCTAGTGAGGTACCAAGAAAAATCAGTCTAGTACTGAGGGCTGTTCTGATATGACCATGAGATGTTCTCTCACATGATCCGATATGAGTGCACAGCCATTTTGATGTGATAGAGGGATGTGTTTCCACTTGATCAGATGTAAGGGCTGACCCATTCCGTCATGGCTAAAGGATTAGGTTCCTTCCATGTCAGATGTGAGTGCTGGCCATTCTGATTTGGTGTCAGATATAAGGGCTACCGCCATTCTTTGAATGGAGCTACCTGGTGAGGTATCAGGAATCCTCAGTCTAGGAATGAGAGCCATTCTGATGTGACTGAGGGATGTGTTCCAACATGATCAGATGTGAGTGCTAGCCTTTGCATAGATGATAGTAGGTGTGTCCTATCATGCTGGTGGATGTGAGTGCTGTGCCTTTTCATAGATGATAGTAGTTGGGTTCCTATCATGCTGGTGATTATAAGTGATGTGCCTTTCCACAGATTGTAGTAGGTGTGTCCTACCATGCTGGTGGATGTGAGTGCTGTGCCTTTCCACAGATGATAGTAGTTTCTTCCTATCATGCTGGTGGTTGTAAGTGCCAAGCCTTTTCATAGATGATAGTAGTTGGGTTCCTATCATATTGGTGAATGTGAGTTTTGGGCCTTTCTGATATGATTATAGGATTGGTTCCTACATGATCATATGTGACTGATGGGTGTGCCTTTCTGACGAGTAGGTTAGATGTAAGTGCTGGGCAAGCCATTCTGACTTGGTGTCAGATATAAGCGCTAAATAAAGACCTACATGGAGGCCAGGCCTAGAACTTCTTGTGACGAGAAGAATCATGAGATAACACCTATGATGATCCAGCAGTGATGATCCAAATTGAGTGATGATCCAAATCCAGTGATGATGTCCAGTGATGATTCAGATCGAGTGATGATCCAGATCTAGAGATGATGTCCAGTGATGATCTAGATCCAATGATGATGTCCAGCGATGATCCAGATCGAGTGATGATCTAGATCCAGAGATGAAGATGACTTGAAGACAAATATGACTTGAAGATGAAGATGAAAAGAAGATCCAGAGAAGAAGACCAGTGATGAAAATTGTGTTGAGAGAACACCTTCCTAGTTAAGAGGGAGTGTTGATGTAATTGTTACTTCAGAATGTATTCACTTGTATTTCTTAGCTATTGTAACCCAATGTTTATTTTGGGATGTTATCATGTTATGTCATACCCCGATGTTCCGATTTAGAGAATCAATAATGTAAACAAGTCAAGTCAAGTCATTGTGGGTAACCCTCCGATTGTCTAAGGGTTAAAGTCCCTGCAATTCCGAGGCACTATGGATATTAGAATTTCCTAGTAGAGGTCGGCCCTAGTAGGGTTTTAGCCATGCTGGGATTAGTATAAATAGAGAGATGGACTCTCTATTTAGTACACAACACATACACACTCAAGTGTAGCGCATAGTTGAGGAAGGAGAAGACACTGGGGCTAGATAAGAAGAAGGATACTGCTGTCGAGAGATCACTTAATATTTTGGGTTTTACTTTGGTGTTGATTCTATCTCTAAGGAAGTTGCGGGGTTTTCTGCATTTATGGTTTCCCCGAGGAAAACACTGTGTTCATTGTCTCCTATATTTTGATTGCTGTGCTTATTGTTCTCTTAGTTAAATATCCTAATGTTACGCTAGCTTAATGTTAAAAATATAACATGGGAAACTTACCTTCAAGTCCTAAAAGACAAATTTAATCCAAATGGATATGTCTAGGAGTCCTTTTTCTTGTAGTAGACAGTCAAGGTAGGGAAGGTGGACATGAGCTACGAATCCCAGGGATTCTTTGTTGTGGTGCTTCATTCACATGTCAACCCATATTGGGAGTGTGCTCGACATGGTTGTGGTCTTCTTGGAGAGATTGCAAATTAATCATTACTCCTAGGTCCAACGCTTGATACTTAGCATCTCTCAATATACCTATGTCTTCAAGAGCTTCAACATGGCTTGTTGGATTGTTGGTTGGAGACTGTGTTGATGTTGGAATTTGAGTTGGGTCTGTTGGACGCAACCTATTCACCCATGGTTCTAAAGTAAAGGTTGTTATGTAATCAACTTTGTTAGGATTAGTCACAGTATCAGTGAAAATTTCTGGACCATGTCTCATTCTCTCCATTGCCAACCTATATTTTCTCTTACATCATTTTCTTTTTCAATGGGCATATTCCTTCTAGTTTTTCTTGCTCTGTTACATGATTTTCCCATCTCCAAGAGTTTCTTTATCAAAACTATGAGGTCTACCCCTACATAAGAAGAAACAAATAAGGTATTAGTTCCATTATACAAGAAACATGATGCGTTCCAACATAATTAACTAAATTACATATATGTTAGAATGGTAGTTATTGGCATTGATACATAAACGTTGATTAAAGGTTTCTCTTTATCTTCGAACCAAAGTTTCATTTCTATACTCTATTTGAGTCAAGTAAAGAGAGTCAAGTTTGCAGGCATTACAGATATAGGATTATGAATTCCTTTGTGTTCAAAAAGTATTGGAAGTCAAAAAAAGATGAGTGAAATATTCTTCATTTCCAACCCCTTCAGATGAGATGACATTACACGTAATGTTCCACATTAGTTGTGAGGGAAGACACAAGTTGGTGTTTGGATGTATTAGGAATAAATTGAATAAATTACACTCATTAAGTTACAAGTTAACTATTAAGAGAACAAATTGACTAATTACACAATGAGGAGGTTGCAATTCCCCCGAAAAAAGGAGAAATCATTGAGGTAGAGGCATCCCTGTCAAGATCAATGGAATGTTATGAAAAATCTAGCATGAAGAGGAGAGCATGGACAAGTTGGTGAACTATTCAATATGGACCCTCTCCCATGATTGTTTCCAAGGTTTTTATACACATTTAAGAGTCTCAATAGAGAACCTCATCTATGCCATCCTTGTGGGAAATCAAAATATATTCATGTGCAAATGATTATTGGTCTACCTTGCATACTTCATCTCGTATAGAGAATATAGACAACTTAGTGAATTATTCAATATGGACCCTCTCCCATGATTACTTCAAAGTTTTTTTTTTTAATTGAAGAGTCTCAAGAGATAACTTCATCTATGCCATCATTGTGTGAAATCAAAATATATTCATGTGAAAATGTAAATTAGTTAACATTGCATACTTCATATTGTATGAAGAATATGAGACTTGTTTAGATGTGAAGTTGGGAATTCTTCTTGTGAAATTAAATGTTGTCTATGAGAGAGATATTGTTGTAGGAATATGATAAAACATAAATCAATGAAATGATTTGAAAGCTTGTGAATGAAAAAAATTATTTACAATTCAACATACCTATTCAAAATGATCTCTTCTTGTAATGAAAACTTGTAGTTTGAATGTATCCACTAACTTCCAAGACCACTAAATATGTTTGTTACATTCCAAGAGTGATATTCTATCCAATAGATCAAATAGTGATGATTGAGTGTGAGACAAATTGCAGAGTTTGGGAGCACAAAATGCACGAACAGTTATAGAAAACCCATGAAAATTGGTAGCAATCCTGAGAATCCAGATCTCTATTTTTTTAACTATTAATAGGTGCACGCATGCATATTTGAGCGCGTGCACATGTGTATAAGAGCATGTGCATGCATTTACACGTACGCACAACGAGACACATGCTCACTCCTACTTAAGATTTACATCATTTAATCAGTAACATTTTTCCCATTTAATAACTAACATTCTTCAACAACATCTTGGTATTCACACATGTATGAGTATTTTTACAATATAGTCTTCACCACTACTTTGTTCTTAGGCCCATGGGTTCCATTATGAGTTCTTAGGCTCCTTACCTATGGCTAGTGGAGGGTAAGGGAGGAATCCAACACTGACCATCATCACCATCATAGTCATCATCATCGTAATCATCATCATAGTCATCCTCATCATCATCATCATAGTCATCATTCTCATCATCATCATTGTCATCATCCTCGAATCAAAATTGGAATGGTTTCTTGTTATATATAAATAATGGGTGGATAAAGCTCTGTTAATAAGTTGTCAATCATGAAATGAGAAAAATGCAGAAATTTCTTGTGCGAGCTAACACGTCAAAATCCTGGACGCGAGTTCCATGAGTAATTGAAATTGACAGCTACTATCAATAAAGAAGAAAGCATCGAGATCTATGGACTCTACAAAAGCCTTCGTCTTTCAAATTTTATAGATGTGTTGTCAAAGGGGCCACACTGTATGGAGTATCAAATGTATTACTATAAATACTGATTACTAAATATTGAAAATGGGTGAAATCTCATTACTAAATCTTGAAAACCATCGAAATATTTAATACACATATAAACACTCATTACACTGATGGCCACACACTTGTTTGAATGTTTCTGGTACCAGATGATCTGTTCTATTCTATGGACCGTACATTTGTAGACAATGATGAACAGTCGTCACATGAAAAGCAACTCATGATTCATGACCACTACAGTATTGGAATTTGAATCACCCCCATTACTTTGAAAACACCCTTTCGACATCATTTATATAATAAATTCACTATGTTCAAGGAAAAAATCTCAGCTGATCAACATCTTACCCCCTATGACATTAGAAAAGACTAAAGAGAACACAAGATGAACCGAGACGACTTATCCCATGAGGAACTCAAGGGATAACTAATTCAAGATGAAGTATATTTTCCATCATATAAAAAAAGTGCCAAAAATGCATTCTAAAATGAGGATGAGCTACTTCACTAAGCTTAGGTTCAACTTTTTGCACTAATATTAGGCTCATCTTTCATCATAATCACCGTCATCATAGTCATTCTCATCATCATCATCATAGTCATCATCCTCATCATCATCATTGGAATCATCCTCATCATCATCATCACCATCATTTTTCATCATTATCGTCATCCTCCTCCTCCTCCTCCTCCTCCTCCTCATCATCATCGTCATCCTCCTCCTCCTCATCATCATCATAGTCATCATCCTCCTCATCTTCATCATCATCATCATCCTCATCCCCATCATAACCATCATACTCATCATACTCATCATCATCATTGTCATCATCATCATTATCATTATCATCACCATCATAGTCATCATCATCCTCATCATCCTAATCATCATCATCATCATAGTCATTTTCATTGTCATCATCATCATCATCATAGTCATTTTCATCATCATCATCATCATCATCATCATCATCATTATCATCACCATCATAGTCATCATCATCCTCATCATCCTAATCATCATCATCATCACCATCACCATCATTGTTCATCATCATTGTCATCATCATAATCGTCATCATCATCCTCATCCTCATCATCATCATCATAGTCATCATCCTCATCATCACCAACATAGTCATCATCGCCATCATCATCATCATAGTCATCATCCTATTCATCATTATTGTCATCATCCTTATCATCATCATCATCATCATCATCATTGTTCCTCATCATCACTGTCCTCCTCCTCCTCCTCCTCCTCCTCCTCCTCCTCATCACCATCATTGTTCATCATCATAGTCATCACCATTCTCATCATCATCATCACCATCATCACCATCATTATTCATCATCATAGTCATCATCATCCTCATCCTCATCATCATCGTCATCATCAACATCATCATCCTCATCATCGCAATCATCACCGTAATCATCATAATCATCGTCATCATAGTCATAGTCATCGTGATCATCACCATCATCCTCATCATCATCATTGTCATCATCCTTATCATCATCATAATCACCATCATCATTATCATTATTCCTCATCATCGTCATCATCATCATCATCATCATCACCATCATTGTTCATCATCATAGTCATCATCCTCCTCCTCCTCATCATCATCGTCATCGTCAACATCATCATCCTCATCATCGTAATCATCATAATCATCATCATCATAGTCATATTCATCGTGATTGTTTATGTATTTGTAACTTCAGAATGTATTCACTTGTATATCTTATATTATACCCCAATGTTCCTATCAGGAGAATCATTTGTATTTCATTATACCCCAATGTTCCTATCGAGAGAGTCATTAATATAATAAATTCATGTAAAGTCATTGAGGTTAGCCCTCTATTGTAAGTCAAGGTAATAGTCCCCACAATTGAGTTAAGGTTAACCCTCCTTGTTGATCAGGGGTAAAAGTCCCCATAGTTGAGGGGCACTAGGGTTATTAGACTCTCCTAGAGATGTTGGCCCTGGTAAGTAATTGTCAAGTCGAAAACTAGTATAAATAGAGAGTGAGACTCTCTATTTGTTACACACACACTCACTCAACTGGGCCGCATGAGTGAGAGAGGAGAATCTCTCTCAAGTGAGAGAGAGAATAATTGTTGGAGATCATCTTTTATGTCTTTAGGTTTTACTGCTACCATTGGTTCTCATTCTATCTTTGAGGAAGTTTTGGGGTTTTCTCCTTTATTATTTCCCCGAGGAAAATTCTTTGTGTCTCTCGTCTCTTGTGATTATTACTGTGCATGCTATTCTCTCAAATAAGATCCTAAGATCATATTGCTTAAATGATAAAAATCTAACATGGTATCAGAGCTAACCTAAGAAGAAGACACTATGCATCTACAAAAGGTAGGGCTTCTTACTTTTTGGGTCTCTCTCAACTATCCATCAACAAAATGAGGCTAGGATAACTCTCCATTGAAGGGTGCATCTTTCTGTCAAAGTAGATTTTGATTTTGGGCATTTTCATTTTTTGTTGTGGGAAATTAGGGATTTTTAGAGAAGAGGAAGTTTTGAGTGATCCAGGCATAGGATTACTCTCCTCATCAAAATAGAAGTTTAGAGACCTAGGTCGATATTTTTGGTTGGGTGAAACTCCGAGAAAGTCAAACCCTAAATTGACCCCAGCCCTGAAAAAACCTAAAGTACTAAAACTGGTAGTTTTTTTACATTCACTATATATTGGGATTGAAGAAGTCTCAGGGGCTGAAATGTTCACAGGCCGAAGATAAAATCCTGATGTACCCTATGTAAAAATTTCAGCCTCATATTCGCTATATTCTGGGAGATATGTTTCCTCCAAATCAGGGTTCTAGCCTCTTCCAGGATTCATCCCTAAACATGACACCTAGGGAGAATTGATATATCTTGGGCTACAAAGATCCAAATGAAATTTCACAAGATTTTCTTGATAGGGCATGGACTTTAATTTTTGTGGTAAAAGTTTCATACCTTGATGATGAAACAGGGACACATGGCAATCCGTATAGGTTCACTATCTTGAAGAGTCCTAAAATAAGTCACCTTGGGAAAAATATCTTAAGTCTCAATTGGTGAAACCAAGTGTGCTAAAACTTATGGTCTTGGAAAGTGGACAGACAAGGTAACCTCAATACAAAATTTTAGACACAGAGGAGCAGTACTTTTGGAGATACTGCAGAAACAATATCACACATTTATGCAGAAGAAATTGGTAAACTAGGGCTTCCTGTTCCAGGAGCTTCCCTCCACTGTTTTCAGAAAAGGAGTACATTGGACAGCTCGCCTTGAAGAGGTGTAGTTTTATATTCAATCATATCTAAAGATTCCAAGTTTTGAAAATTAGGGTTTCTCTGACGAACCCTAGATCAACCAGCTCTAGAACCAGGATGGACACCTCAAATCAGTAAAGATCTAATCTGTTGCTATTTACATTTGAGGTTCTCATTTCAAGATGATTAATCACACCAGCTTGATGAAAAGCTTGGTGAAGATGAAAACTTCCAAGCATGGAAGTATATGATTTCACTGGTTCTTGAAGAAAATGAATTGGACACCTACATAAGTGGAAAGGTCCCAGTTCAAGAGGGAGATGAGGCTAAATGCCTTACACAAGAAGAACTTGGTCAAGGCCAAGAAGATCATCGTTGATTCAGTCAAGAATCACCTTATACCACAAGTGTATTCCCTAAAGACACCTAAAGATATGTTTTGATTCCTTGACCAAGCTATTTTAAGGGAAGAACATAAATCAAAACATGACTTAGAGAAACCAGTTGAAGAATGTGAAGAATGCAGGGACCATGTAGTCATACTTTATAAGGGTCTATCAAATCAAAGAACAACTTGAAGCAGTAGAAGAAGAAGTGGAGAATGCAGAATTTGTGATAACCACCTTGAATGGCCTCCCATGATAATGGGATTCATTCAAGGAATGTGTGTTAGAAGGAAGTGATTACTTTCAGCAGACTCTAGGAATAGCACACACAAGAAGAAGCTCAACTCATAATAAGAGAAAAGAAGATGGGAGCAACTGAAGATCAAGATTTCACAATTCAAAGAAGATACCTCAAGTGATGAGGAATGAACCTCGTATCCATATTAAGCATTTGGATAAGAAATGATGTTGTTATGATTGAAGAATATAATGAAGCTAAAAGAAGGAGTCTACCCAAGAAACAAATAAATATAAGTATTCAATTGTCATTTCATGATATTGTTTTGTTATGCATTTGTTTATATTCAGTTGATGTATTATGCATGATAGAATGTTTACATTAATGACAGTATACTACTAATATGCATATGATGGGTAAGTAGCTCATGGTTCTATGCAACTCTCCATTGCTACTTATCGAGAATAAAACCTCTTTGCTGACATATTGGATTAGTGCACAATATCAATGATGTCTTGGTAGAGATGGAAGGCATCTAGAAACATTTCCAGGAGATATGGATGAATGTTGTATTGGCTAAAATAGTTGCATGATTATATATTTATGCATCAGAATTTTCCATTGTGAATATGCATTATGAAATGTTTCTAACCATACAAATACATTTGACTTGTAGGAAAGATTGTGTACAAT
Source organism: Pseudotsuga menziesii (assembly GCA_001517045.1). NCBI lineage: Eukaryota > Viridiplantae > Streptophyta > Pinopsida > Pinales > Pinaceae > Pseudotsuga > Pseudotsuga menziesii. The sequence continues at coordinate 35,532 of LPNX011155984.1, forward strand.
CACCTACAAGAAAATAAGGATGAGACTTGTTTTGAAGAACAAGTGATGACAGTTCAAGAAAAATCCAAGATGAAAAATAATATAACGATACTTTCAAAGAAAGAAAGAGGCCTCAGAGACACTCCAGTTATGTGACACTGTTGAGTGACATCATTGATGCAGAGACTTCCATCTATGAAGAAGTAGCCAAGTAGAAAGGGAAGGAGAATACCGGTTTAATAAGAATGATGTCTAGGATAAAGTATCAAGACATGAAGGGAAGTCCATAATGTCTTCCATATGGATCTACACAATCCAGCATACAGTAGTGTTGGTCCTCATTTTGTCACCATTTTTGGGCTAAATACTTTACATATTAATACATGTTTTGTTACCTTTTGGCGTCTTTTGTACCATACAGTTCACCATTCAACAGCAGGTATGGCTATATTTTAATTTAAAGTTATGTTTTGTTTTGCATCCATTCACAGTTTTCTTGTTTAAATTCGATAATATGTGGTGATATTCTAATGTATGAAACTTTCGTGCAGAATCTTGGTCTTCAGCGAACCAGCAAGCAGCACAACATTCATCCTAGATGTGTGCAAAGTGTATCAAGAGCATCATCCAGCTCACTGTTTGAACCAACGGATCAACCACGCATTGTTGATAGTGTATTTCTATGTGTTAAAGGCATGAAACGGCCATGAACTATTGTGAACATGCACTAGCATCTTAGCATAAGGGCCTCATTCTAGAAGGGCACTCATATAATGTCTCTATGTGACACCTTGACATCAGCTCTGATTAGGACTGAGATTATATGCCACATCGCGCGCCAGAGAGGAACCAGATCTGTGAATAAGAAGGAATGTCATTTGTTAGTTATCGATGTAATTACTTGTTATAATGACTGCCTTATCGTAAGAGCAGTCCAGCACTGAAAGGGACGACTCGCTCGCCTTCTGTAAACACTATATATATAGATGATCTCATGCGAGGAATAGTTGTTAATCGTTGAATGTTAATATTTGATTTCTCGTGGTTAGTAGCTGATAGAATCGATGAAGTTAGTAAGGATAGCGAGATAGTTAGCCGTTTTATCAATTTTCCACAAGACTCTATAACACTACCTTTGGTTTAATGAAAGTTCCATTACACTGTGCATGATTGTGTTCCATTAGAAAAGCATTACTTTGTTTGCTGGGAGGGCCCCATGACAACAGAGTTTTATATTTTTGTGTATGTTTCCTTATTTCCTTTTCTATATAACTAGTATAGTCTTGCTTATAAGTTGTTTATGCAGTTTTATTCCTATAACTATTTATGTTAATTATTTTCTGTAGTATAGATTTCATTGTTATCATGATGATTATGTAGGTTTCCTTTACCAGTTAGCAACTAGTTGCACCTATAATAGTTTCTAAATTCCTTTTCAAAGTTTTTACAGTTCATTGCTGAATTCTTAGACTAGATTTCTTTGGTTAAGTCATAGTAAATCTAGTTTTATTTAGTTTTGTTTTTGCTTAAGTATATGTCAGTCTGTTTAGTAATGTAATTTTCTTTTTATATTAATTTGCCATAATATTTAATCAGTAAGTAGATTTAATCTTTTACATTTCATTATCATATGCATGAGTTAGCTGCTCTCAAACCAATCGTTTAAATTCACTGTTTTCTCAAAATTTTAGCATTTTCTTTATATAGATTGTCATTCAGACAATCTGTTCTACCTTCCATACGGACCTTCGTTTCAACCTACTGTTCAGTATTTTATTCAACCCGGTGTATCTTTAATCTGTTTTGAGCTTATTTCCTTAGTTTTATGATTCTATTTTGATAGTAGTAGTTAGATAGTGATTGTATTTTCTTTTAAGATGCTTAGATAAGATTGTTAGACTACTTGTTAGACCTCATTCTTCTTTCCTTTTTCTTCTCACCTTATTCCTAAATAATTATGTTATGTGTTTTGATCTTTTGTGTTGATTTGTAATTAAATCTGAATTGTTCCTTCACAGGTGAAGTTTTAGATGTATTAATCGATTAAGTGTCGTTGCTGATAGTAATACAATTTGTCCTCTTAATCATATGGTTATTAAAGGAATCCATAGAATATAATTTATATCTTATTTATAAGTTTTCTACTTGTTCACAAATCATGTTTACCTTCTTGTAATATTATTTTATCTTTTGCAAGTAGGATTTATTTGTTTATTAATCATTATGTTTACTATAACTTGTAATTGGATAGTTCTTAGTCTACATATTTTCATAGAAGTTAAGTTAAATCTGATTCCCTCTAGATTCTTCACCTCATTTGAAATCCATTTTGATACTTCTCCTTCTCCTATCCTGATTATAGTAAACCCTTATCATCAAAATAATCAAGGAGAATGGAATTAGTGGCCATCTATTAGTTGCATGTATAACTAGTTGTTGTAAATTCTTCCTTGTAAGTTGTTTATTAGTAAAATAGACCTTATTCTAAAGAGTAGTTCATTGTCATCACACTGTCCATATTTTTGTCTTTTAGTAGTTTCTCATAGAGTAGACTAGTATAACTTGATACCACTCTGCTCTAGTCCTTTGTTTCTGTTATCTCAACTAAGTTGGATCCTTGGGAGTTCAACTCAATTTTTCATTTTTAAATACCTTTCAATATTTTGTTTACCAAAGTATTACCACAATACCCTAAGAATCCCTCTACCTTTCCATATATTTTGTAACAACTCTAAGCCTACCAACCCCGGTTGATAATTAAATATTAGGTAAATTATTCAAGACAATATTTTGCCCAACATTTTTGGTGCCGTTGCTGGGGAGTTGTTCCGTAAGGTAGAATAGATGTAGGCTGGTGACGAGGGAGCGGTAAGACGAGACGTAAGAACTTGCGCATCTATTATAACAAGCTCCCTGAAATCCAATAGTAGTATAGGATAGATTCGTTAAGATAGTAAAATTTTGCTACAATTTTTATTAAGTTTTTATAGGCAACATTTTGACCTCAACCATCAACTCAGTGAAAAGTCATCAAAAGAAAGACACCTATAGGAAGTAGTTCTGCTAGAAACATAAAGTGATTCTTACGGGGGAAATTATAGAAAGATAAGAGATCCTGGCATGAGGTCTTAAGGGCCTCATTCTTTACAAAATTTAAAAGAAGTAAACATTGTGAACCTTTAAATATTCCACTAAGTCATAAAGTTGGATAATACTATTTTTTAATTGGGGGAGCTGAAATTCACTAATTTTGTCAATCTCGCCTAGGCAGAAGCTCTCTTTCACAATAGTAACCCCACAAATGGACACATCCACAGTAGCATCTCCTACTCCTATAAGAACCAATAAAAGAATGGGTGATCAGAGGAAGATTTCTCCAAGAAAAGAATGTTTAGTTTCCCCATTCCCACTTCGAAAGAAGCCTTCTAGGTACACAGTTTAGAAACCAAACTTACATAAAGAACCAGGAATATGAACGAGCAACAAAAAGCAAGTTTTGTCTAAAATGTAAAACTAAACATCCTCGACAGGAATTTTCATTAAACAAAACCCCTCCATGTTATATCTACATGGGGAATCATGTTTTTCCCTAGGGAATCAAGATGTATCCTATCAAGATAGAGGGAATCATTGGATTTCCCTCTCCAAAGACTCTTCCTCCTCTTGATTCTTAAAAATATTGTAGGTTATCATCATTTGTAAATATGTCAGTATGTGTATATCTCTTTTAATAAAGAAGAGTCATTTCTAATCAGGGGACTCTTTTTCTATGTTTTCAAGAATAAAATAAGTCATCCAACAAATGGTTTTGAAATTTGGTTACAAATGGGTCTTTCTATTTCTTTGAACAACTCATGGGATATTACCTGAAAAGGAAAGTATTCTAAAAACACTAAAATCATATCTTAACATTGAAGTTCTTATATATCAGTTTCAAACCATGTATTTTATGATTTTGTTATGATTTATATATATATGGTGTTTTGATTCATATATGTCCATTCCCAATTACTGAACAAGTGCTCAAATGAATCACTTCAATTATCATGTTTTTCAGAATTTCTACACCTAGAGATTACTAGCTCATCTACACTTGTTATCAAAAATTGACTCTCTTAAATATTTTTGAGAGCACTCCAGGATAAGCGGAATTTCTGCTTGTGGGGAACATTATCTTTTATAAAGAAAATAGACTGAAAGGCCCAGGAACACCTTTATGTTATTCTCTTTTGAAATGATCTATAGTTAAGGCCATTTCATGAATTTTTTTTATAACACATGTGCTTAGCAGGGCTTAGCATGCTCTAGTACCGATAGACTTCCATATACTCATAATATTTATACAAGGAAAACCCATTGGGGTACTGAATAGGCCTGCTGGTAGCGTGTCAATGCTAAGTAACAACCTAAAAATAAGGAAGTTTGATAAATGCAAGTAAACCCGTCGGGGTACTAAACATGCTCCCTGGTAGCGGGGCTATGCTTGCATGGTACCAAGATAAACCCGCTGAGGTACTGAACAGGCCTGTTGGGAGCAAGGCAATATCAAGTAAAAGAGATCTGGTTAATGCACCACTAGGCACATGGTTTAACAGCAAAATGTGTTTATGCCTATTGTTTATGATGTCATCAAAGAATAACCGTAAGTTGGCCTTGGATTTGACAATCTGAATTCAATCAATATCTAGGATATGTTTATCCTAGAAATGGGACCCACAGCTGTAAACTCCTACAAATTTGAAGGTGAGCTCAAGAATTTTTGAGATGACAAGATATCCTTACAACAAGGCAAGGGTGACTAGTTTTACCTATGGTCCTTTCACTTATATCTTCATCTCATGGTAAATGATAAACTTATACATTTATATATTTGAGCACTGTTATTTTTCGATAAATGTATATATCTGAATCCTTTCTATTTATTAGTTAATATTTCTCTCTTTTACAAACTTATAACAACATGATTGAACTTTTGTTCATTTATTTTGGAAGTTACTTAGTTTTCTTGTATGGCTTGGGGACATGCCATATTTTTGGTTTGGGGGAGGATTAACTTGACTGTCTATCTTTATTTTTACTTATAAGAGATTCATTTCCAAATCATAAAGTGTCTACAAGATAAATACAAATAGATAAATTGGTTTTGAAATATTGGATGAATAAGGAAGAACACGAGAGAATTATTTCATATGACTTCTTTATGACCTGGAAGCTTAGGAAAAGCCACAATTATCAGCAGTTTGATCCAACAAGCTCATTGTTTACAGAAATATATATAAAGGATCATATGAAGGGTCAAATGTAGGTATGAATAAAAGTTCAAATGACAAGCTGAATAAAAATTATGATATTTTCGTATCCATGGTTAAGTATTCGCTTAATTTTGTTTGGGTAAAAATCTGAGTCATACCATTAGGGTTGCATCCACAACATATTATGACTAGTTCCGATTCATGATAGTATGAATTAGATCTAATATGATTTTATTTCACCCATATATGGATATAATATGACCTTAGGGTACCTTTTAGTTATCATGACTCTGCCATTGCCATTATCCTATTTTTCCGTTCGCATGCATAAGCTATCATATAAGTCGACCTTCTTATTGAACTAAAGCTATGGTTATGAATTTGGTTATACATCCATATTAAGTTACATGTTCAACCTGTCCAAAGATTGCTTTGGACATGGTTGAACCAACTAAACTTTATAAACTCATTCAATTACGGCTTTAGACAACACACGTTTCGAAAATTGCCATAATGGCACGATCGTCTAAGCATCCCAGATTTTTTCATGATTTGGTAGGTTGAATGCAACACGTTTTAAACCAAGATTATGTGAAATTTCTCCCATTACATCTCTTTCATTGACCGTTATCACTATAGATCATTTTAGCCACCTTTCTCTGCAAACCCTGTATTCTCCCCTCTGCTTAAACCATGCCAAACCGATTTGAGCCAGAAACCTACCAAGATTTGTTCTGAATGATAGAGTTCAGAGAATGCCAGGAAGAGTTTTTCCATGCTGGCTCAAACCCCTTCCTCCATTTACTACAAGGATACAATGAGTAAATCTTATTACTTTTTGTAAGGGGGTTGGATGGGAGAATGGCAATGGTAGCACATATTTCCTTCCAGGTTACAGAGGAATTGATTGCACACACCACTAATCTTCCGTAAGAAGGAGAACGATGGCATAAACATTGGTTTGTTCCAAGGGCATCGCATAACTTTTCCCTCAAGCACGAATTTCGGCATGTGATAAGTGTAAAAGGTTATCACCATAGCTGGATAAAGCCTGAATACATTAATCTGCTGATGGTCATTATTCATCTGATTACCTATGAAGGTAAGTTTAGTGTTTTCAAATCCTGTCATCTCCATTTATTGGCCCATTTCATTGATAATAGAAGTCTTAATTTTCCTTTCTTTTTCCTTTGGAGTCTAGAGAAAATGTCGAACCTAGTTCGCAAGAATACCCTTCACCCAAAGAGTAGCTTGTACCACCACAACTTGATTAAACTTTTAATCCTGGACTATCTCAAGGAGAGAAACCAACATTGGGAGACCTTTGTATTTAAGGTGCTTAATCCCCATCTTAATATCTGTAAACGATCTCGCCATTTTCACTATGGAACTAGTCAAACCTTGCATGCAGAAGAGGAAAACCCCGACATTGCCCACCTTGATGAACATATCTCATAACCTAACTCACCTGCACAAAACACCCCTGCTAGTCCTATGTCCGCTGAATTTGTACCTTTCTCACGACCTTGTACTAGGAGACAAAAGGAGAAAAATGTTTAGCGTATGCTTCGACCCACTACCCATTGTAGTTCATTCTAATGTGCATACTGGTCATTCAGATGACGAGGCTGAAGTAGAGAAAACTGACCCAAATTCATCCCTGTTAGCATTAGCCAGTATTTCTACTGAATTACTAAAGTATGTCAACCAAATGGACATTCCTGCATCTGTCCAATAAATCAGCCCTGAAGAACAACTTCCTATTGTCGATTTGGATGCACCATCAACGGAAATGAGTCCTCCATGAGATTCCAACCAGTCCCCGGATCCATCTATGCCACTGCATCCAACATTAGATCAGTCAACTTTTGAGTTAACTCAATCAATGAAATAGAATGAAGGGTATGTTAAGTTAATTTCAGAGCTCCGGGAGAAGAATAAAGAGTTGCGGTTACATTTTAAAACTATGGAGGACTTCCACAAGACCGTTAGTTTATCACAGAGGGATCGAAAAGAAAGGCATGCCCTTTTGAAAGAGTAGGCTAGGAAATTGAAGTTCAAATAGTCTACTTCATCAAAGTCAGAGGAAGCTACCGATGTAGCTCTACCTCCTTCATGATGCTATCTTTTATTTTCTGACCAGTGGGACCTAGCATTCTTCTGGTTTGGGGGAATGTTGGTGCTCATTTTGTCACCATTTTTGTGCCATTTTGGGGCTAAATACTTAACATATTAATACATGCTTTGTTACCTTTTGGCATATTTTGTACCATACAGTTCTCCATTCAACAACAAGTATCGCTATATTTTAATTTATGCAAGTTATGTTTTATTTTGTAGCCATTCACGGTTTTCTTGTTTAAATTCGATAATATGTCATGATATTCGAATGTATGAAACTTTCATGCAGAATATTGGTCTTTAGTGAACCAATGAGAAGCACAACATTCATCCGAGATGTGTGCAGAGTGTATCCAGTGCATTGTCCAGCTCACCGTTCAAACCACCAAATCAACTCCGCATTGTTGATAATAGATTTTTGTGCATTAAAGGCATGTAACGGTTGTGAACTATTGTGAACAGGTGCCATCATCTTAGCATAAGCCTCCTTCTAGAAGGGAGCTCATATAATGTCTCTGTGTGACACCTTGACCCTAGCTTCAATTAAGACTGAGAGCATATGCCACATCGAACGCTAGAGAGGAACCATATCTACGAAGAAGAAGGAAATGTCATCTGTTAGTTATCAATGTAACTACTTTTTATAATGACTGCCTTATTGTAAGAGCAGTTGACCACTGAAAGGGTCGAATTTCTCACCTTCTATAAAAACTATATATATAGATGATCTCATGTGAGGAATAATTTTTAATCGCTTAATGTTAATAGTTGATAGCTCGTGGTTAGTAGCTGATAGAATCGATGGAGTTAGTAAGGATAGCGAGATAGTTAGCAGTTTTATTAGTTTTCCACAAGAATCTGTAACACTACCTTTGGTTTAATGAAAGTTCCATTACACTTTGCATGATCATGTTCCATTAGAAAAGCATTACTCTATTTGCTAGGAGGTCCCCCCGACAATAGAGTTTTATATTTTTGTGTATGTTTCGTTATTTCCTTTTCTCTGTAACTAGTATAGTCTTGCTTATAAGTTGTTTATGGAGTTTTATTCATGTAATTATTTATGTTAATTATTTTCTGTAGTATAGATTACATTGTTATCATGCTTATTATGTAGGTTTCCTTTACCAATTAGCAACCGGGTGCACCTAGAATAGTTTCTAAATTCATTTTCAAAGTTTTTACAGTTCATTGCTTAATTCTTAGACTAGATTCCTTTGGTTAAGTCACAGTAAATCTAGTTTTATTTAGTTCTATTTTTGCTTAAGTATAATTCAGTTTTTTAGTAATGTAATTTCCTTTTTGAATTATGAGTTAGTTTAAATTATGTTTCCATAAGATTTAATCAGTAAGTAGATTTACTCTTTTACATTTCATTAGCATATACATGAGTCAACTTCTCTCAAACCAATCATTTAAATTCACTGTTTTCTCCAAATTTTAGTATTTTCTTCAGACAGTCTATTCTTCCTTCCATATGAACCTTCGTTTCAACCTATTGCTCAATCTTTCATTCAACCCTGTGTATCTTTAATCTGTTTTGAGCTTATTTCCTTAGTCTTCTGATTCTATTTTGATAGTAGTAGTTAGATAGTGATTGTATTTTCTCTTAAGACCCTTAGATAAGATTGTTAGACTACTTGTTAGACCTCATTCTTATTTCCTCTTTCTTCTCACCTTATTCCTAAAGAATTATGTTATGTGTTTTGATCTTTTGTGTTTATTTGTAATTAAATCTGAATTGTTCATTCACATGTGAAGTTTTAGATGTATTAATCGATTAACTGTCATTGCTGATAGTAATACAATTTGTCCTCTTAATCACATGGTTATTAAAGGAATCCATAGAATAGAATTTAGATCATCTTTATAAGTTTTCTGCTTTTTCATAAATCATGTTTACCTTCTTGTAATATTATTTTATGTTTTGCAAGTATGATTTATTTTTTTATAGATCATTATGTTTACTATAGCTTGTAATTGGACAGTTCTTAGTCTAGATATTTTCATAGAAATTAAGCTAGATCTGATTTGCTTTAGCTTCTTCACCTCATTTGAAATCCATTTTGATACTTATCCTGCTCCTGTCCCGATTACAGTAATCTCTTATCCTCAAAATAATCAAGAAGAATGGAATTAGTGGCCATCTATTAGTTGCATGTATAACTAGTTGTTGTAAATCATTCCTTGTAAGTTGTTTATCGGTAAAATAGACCTTCTTCTAAAGAGTAGTTCATTGTCGTCACACTATCCATATTTTTTTCTTTTAGTAATTGTTCATATAGTAGAGTAGTATAACTTGATGCCACTCTACCCTAGTCCTCTGTTTCTTTTATCTCAACTAAGTTGGATCCTTAGGAGTTCAACTCATTTTTTCATTTTGAAATACATTTCAATATTTTGTTTACCAAAGTATTACCACAATACCCTAAGAATCCCTCTACCTTCGCATATATTTTGTAACAAATCTAAGCCTACCAACCCCGGTCGATAATTAAATATTGGGTAAATTATTCAAGACAATATTTTTCCCAACACGTATATGGGAACATCGTGGGATACAAGGAAAGATTCGTAGCACAAGGCTTCTCACAGAAAGAAGGAATAGAATACAAAGAAACATTTGTAGCCACTAGAAGTTAAGACAAATGACATGTAGAATCATGTGCGCAAATGAAATAAGGCCTTGTACAAGCTCATAAGACACCCATAGGATAACACATACATAAGGAGCTTGAACATCACATAGAGTGATGAAGAACTAAACCTTTTCTACAAGTTTGAAGATGAAATCCTATAGAGGATGACAAGCTCATAGATGGGCACAAGAAGAACGTTTAAAAAGGTTCAAGATAGAGGATATTGGTATACAGTGACCCTATATGGATACATAGAATATTAGTGGCAAAGGGATCTACTTGTCACTCTGGTACAAAATGTTTCAATGCATAGAGTATGAAAGGAAGAGGGAGAATGATGCTCCGCTTCAGAGGGAGTGACTGCAGAAGATCCTGAGGTTCAACATGGCACGACATGATGGATAGATTACTGGTGAATCTAGGCTTTAATAAGAGTAAAGTGGATTCCAACCTTTACTTCAAGGTTGAAGGTGGAAGACCAGTAATGCTCTTGTTATATGTCAATGACTTGTTCATGACAGAAAAGTGGAACTCATTAAAGTTGCAAGAAGGATACTTGATGCTGAGCTCGAGATGAAGGACTTGGATATGATACACTACTTTTGAGGCATAAAGGTGTGGCAGAATGCAGATGGAATATCCATAGCACAAGCAAAGTATGCAGTGGAGATCCTAAATAGGTTCAAGATGATGGATTGCAAGGCCATGATCACACCTATGGCATCAAACCTGAATCTATTGACTGATGCTTCATCAGAGATGATTGATGCCATGATGTATCATGAGATGATTGGGTCCTTAATTTACCTGACGAATATGAGACTAGATATTCACTTTGCTATGAACAAATTGAGACATGTTTACCTGATGGTTGCAAAAAATGCATTGAGGTACCTGAAGGGTATAGTTGAGGGGGGAAAGTATGAGGTGAATCAAAACATTAACCTAGAGAGTTATGTGGATTCATATTGGGCATGTTGTGCCATTGATAGGAAGAGAACTTCAAGGTGCTGCTTCAATATGAGATCAGGTGTGATCTCTTGGTTTAGAAAGAAGCAGTCTTGCATGGCACCGAGTACAACTGAGAGAGGAGCAGTGAAGCTCCAATTTCTGATCCAGATCAAGATATCTTCAAAGAGGGAGTTCTAGGATAACCAATAAGACAGGTTGTCTGAGCATAAAATCTTGGCAAAGCTCGTAGGTTTCTCAGACGTAAACGATCCTGTAGGTTTTCCTCAGATGTAATTGGTCTTAATGAAGCTCACAGGTTATCCTTGGATGTAATCAACCCTGATGTGATTCTATGCTAGAAATAGCTAGAGTGAAGTTCGAGTACTTCAGGGAGAATCTTGGTGTTCTCTAGATTGAGGTTCCTTCCAAGGGGAAGGGATGATTCTGTGAGCCATTCTGACATGGTGGTAGGCAGGGCCTCCCGTGGTTAGATGTAAGTGCAGAGCCATTTTGACATGGTGGTAGGAAGGGACTCCCATGATCATATGTAAGTGCAGAGCCATTCTGATATGGTGGTAGGTGGGGCCTCCCATGGTCAGATGTAAGGGAAGATCCATTCTGACATGGGGGCAAGATGGGCCCTCCCATGGTCAGATGTAAGGGTTGATCCATTCTGACATGGGAGAAGGCTAGGCCCTCCTATGGTTAGATGTAAGGGCTGAGCCATTTTGACATGGGGGCAGGCTGGGCCCTCCCATGGTCAGATGTAATGGTAGATCCATTCTTACATGGGGGTAGGATGGGCCCTCCCATGGTCAGATGTAAGGGTTGAGCCATTCTGACATGGGGGCAGGATGGGCCCTCCCATGGTCAGATGTAAGGACAGATCCATTCCGACATGGGGGCATGTTAGGCCCTGCCATGGTCAGATGTAAGGGCTGGGCCATTATGACATGGGGGAAGGCTTGACCCTCCCATGGTCATATGTAAGGGATAGGCCATTCTAACATGGAGGCAGGCTAGGCCCTCCCATGGTCAGATGTAAGTGTTGGGAAATCCTTTCTGACTGGGTCATATATAAGTGTTGAATAAGATGAAGACTTACATGGAGGATAGGCCTACAAACAACATGAAAAAGGGTTGGCTCTGTAGAACTTTCTGTGATGATTAAAATTGAGAGATAGCATGAGTTGATTGAGATAGAAAAAGCAGTGATGATGATTATCTAGTTATAATATAGCTTTGATGATGATCTAGTGATGATCCAATTTTGATGATGATTTAGTGATTATCGATCTTTTATGATGATTTAGTGATGATCCTGTTTCGATGATGATCCAGTGATGATCCAGCTTTGATGATGATCTAGACTTGATCCAGAGAAGAAGAATTGTGCTGATGAATTGTGTCAAGAGAATACCTTCCTAGTTAAGAGGGAGTGTTGATGTATTTGTAAATTCAGAATGTATTCACTTGTATAACTTATATTGTACCCCAATGTTCCTATCGAAAGAATCATTTGTATTTCATTATAAATCAATGTTCCTATCGGGAGAGCATTAATATAATAAAGTCATGAGGTTAACCCTCCTTGTTGATCAGGGTACAAAGTCCCCATAGTTGAGGGGCACTAGGGTTATTAGACTCTCCTAGAGATGTCAACCCTAGTAAGTAATTGTCAAGTCGAAAAATAGGATAAATAGAGAGTGAGACTCTCTATTTGTTACACACACACTCACTCAACTGGGGCACATGAGTGAGAGAGGAGAATCTCTCTCGAGTGAGAGAAAGAGAACAACTATTGGAGATCATATTTTCTATCTTTTGGTTTTACTTCTTCCATTGGTGCTCATTCTATCTCTAAGGAATTTGTGGGGTTTTCTCCTTTATGGTTTCCCTGAGGAAAATTATTTGTGTCTCTTGTCTCTTGTGATTATTGTTGTGCACGTTATTCTCTCAGATAAGATCCTAAGATCATATTGCTTAAATGATAAAAATATAATAGTGATCATCATCATCATCATCATCCTCATCACCATGATTGTTC
>LPNX011155993.1:4066-17073 GCA_001517045.1 Pseudotsuga menziesii
CAACATCAATAAACTGTAAGAGACTTTTGACATATAAGAAGCAAAAGTATTCACAACTAACAAGAGCTAATGTGCAGAACTGCAAAGGTTTAGAGTTTGAATAGAACTGAAAGACAACCTTGAAAGAAAAATTGGAAGCATCTAAACAAATGAATGGATATACCCAACTCAGGTTTTACAAGAAATGGAAATTTTAGAATGTACACTCAGTACATGAGAGAGCCAAAACAGAAAGAGACCTATCAATGGCTCTCTCTCATTTACAGACAGCTTGTGGAGGCAGCTGAGTATTTCCTTCTACTCGGTTAGTATTTCAGTAGGTAGACTCCAAATACTCTTCGATACAAGCCAGTCAATTCTAATTGCTAAGCTTTTCAGATGAACCAATTGAAACCATCATACAATGATTTCAGCCCAAGGGCGTAGTCAATCAGCAAACATGAAAGATTTGAACTATCTCCTAGTACCTCTCTTCCATGGCTGGAGAACAGAGTCCCAATACTTAGATGGCAAGGCCTGGGATCTACTTCTCCTCGAGCAGCGCGATTGTGGGATTGCCATATGTTCTTCGTCAACCATATTCCCACAGCTTGACTTTCACTTTGCTTTAGGCACGCGGCGCCTCTGAATTGGCAGGACTCAGATTCTTCTCCAAATCATGAAGTATCTGTTGAGCATGCGATTGTAGGATCACCGTTTGTTCTTCACCAACCCCATTACCCACAGCTTGATTTTCACTTTGCTTCATGTACGCGGCGCCGCTAAGCTTCGAGATTTATCAGCTGTCAAGAAAGGCCCTAAACCGGCAGCACTAAGATTCTCCCAGATCATGAAGCATCTGCCTAGCATAGGGCTGGAAACGTTTAAAAGTACTTGTAGCTCTTCTGCGGACTCGCTTCTGCAAGAATGGCACCCCTGTGGGCCTGAAGATTGACTTTCTAATCCGTTTCTTTTCTGTGATGCTATTCTCAGGGAAGCCAGCCACATCATTCTCCGAAATCTGAACCGCAATACCAGCTAAAAGATGAAGTCCTGGACATAGTATTTCAGATTCGGCCTTTTGACTCTCAATTTCCAAAGGGCTCTTGCCAGTCTCAGAAACCAAGCTCTGATCCCTCTTGGCTCTCTTGCTCGCACGCGGCTGGCATGTCAAATCTATGTGACTAGAACTGGTGGCAGAGCCAACCGTAAGCTTCAAATTCCTGATTTCTCCATTATGCAATTGCCTTTCTTGGGCAACAACCTTAGAAATTGAACAAGATGAAGAGGCCTCCACCGAGGTTTCCCTGTTGCACGCTGTATACTCACCTGAACAGTTTACTAACAAATTGTTAAGAGCCGCCTTTCGGTCCCTTCTCCCCACTCTGGATTTGGGTGCATGTTTTTTTTGATTGAAAGCCTGTTCTTCCACTGGATTTTCACCCTCGATGCCCAAAGGAAGATCTAACATTGTATCTGAATTTCCCTCGGATGAAGATACATGATTTTGCATTACTGATATTGGGGACTCTATCGAATCCCCATTCTTGAAGGGACCAACTTCCCGAATTGAATTTTGAACAGGGGAGCACATCTTAGGGCAACAAGCTCTGGATTCAAATGTATTCCTTTCAAAAGTTGCCGGAAACCTGCGGACGGGAGAATCACCCCTGCATTGCTTCTTCTTGGGAATATTTGAACAAGACCCGTCTACAAGAGGGCCAATTTTAGCTACTGAAAAAACTCCATTTGAATTAATTCTGATCACTGGCAAAACCTTCTTGCGAGCTCTGCACGAGTCGTCCATTGGGTCCTCTTTGAAGTAACGCGAGCTCATACTTCCTCAAAGATCAAATGGATAACCAAACAAAAGAAATGGGGATCAAAGATCAAAGCACTGAAATGTGATCCTGGCTACAAAAGAAAAACGTGAAAACTGATCAGAAAGGCAACATTCTTGAAGATCAAAACTACCAAAATATCATTTTCGCGAGCGAGGAATAGGTGCAGGTGACGAGTAGGCCAGTAGCTGCCTCTATACAACCAGGTGGCAGTGAGAACACTGTTCAGACTACCCAAAACAACAATTGCAAAGCGAAGCAAACAAAATGGAGAACGCAATGGCAGAATTTTGACAAACAACAGAGAGAGCTCTGATTCATCCAGCTTGGAAACGAATTTAAACTGGCGTTCAGCGCCTTCTCATGTTTTTAATAATGTAAGTTATCCCCGAACTTCGGTTGCATACTCTAGCGAGGATGATATAGGATTGGTCATTTCATATTACAGAATATACTCACGAGAATCAAAAGACGGCTTTCCGTCGGCGGTGGAATCGAAAGAGAATATACTCACGAGACGAATATAAAACCCTCCGGGACATTGTGATGAAAAAGAGTTAATAAGGGCTTTACCCCCGAAAAGTTTCGTTGCATTTGTGGTGGCATACTGCAGTATGGAAAGCTAAGATGTCGAATAAGATAACATATTTTATTTGGCTTTGTCTAAATTATAAAAAAAAATCATGGGACTCTTCGCAACGTCCTGGTTTTACTGGCTTTGTAGATGTGCACTTTGTCTTAACGTATTGGATACCGTGAAACATATTTTTGGTGATTGTCAGTTTTTTCAGTAGACTGGGTCGTTATCCTGTAGATCTTCTAGTGTTAATGTATATTAAATATCGTAATGTTGTTTTGAAAAGGAAATGTGATGAGTTGGTATGGGCAGGTAATAAACATACTCGTGGTGTATCAGTAAAATTGGCATATCATGTTTCGTTAAAACAATGTTGGGGGCAGAGCATTTGTGGTGGCATACTGCATTATGGAAAACAAAGATCTCGAACAAGATAAAATATTTTATTTGGATTTGTCTAAATCACAAAATTCTTACGTGGGACTCCTTGCAACGTTGTGGCTTTATTGGTCCCCGTAGATGTGCACTCTGTCTTAACGCATTGGAGACGGCGGAACATATTTTTGGTGATTGTCTGTTTTTTCAGCATGTTGGGCAGTCATTCTATAGTAGTCTCAATGTTTCGTGGCAGTGGGTTAACACTTCTATTGAGGACAACCTGATGAATTGGTCGATGAAGCTTTAGCTGCCACTTGAAGTACCACTGATTTTTATGTGGGAAGTTTGGTGTGCCAAGAATGAACATTTTTTTCAAAATATAGTTGTGGCACACTCTCGCATTCTTACTAAGATTTGCTCATATTCTGTGCTTTTTGATGCTCTTGTGAAAAAGGTTGTGCATAGGAACATATGTTATCCTCCGGTTATAAATGATGCTTTGGTAGGATACTCTGATGGAGTAGAAAAGGATGCTCTCTGTGGGGCAGGCATGGTTGTTAGGATTGCTCTGAATCGCTCTTTTTGGCTTCGTATGGATGTTGGTCGAGGTACAAATACTATAGTCGAGCTTCTGGCACGGTGGGGCGTATTATATTTTGCTAGTGAAAGACATTTTAGTGGGTTGCATGTGATGGGAGACTCAAAGGCCATTGTGGAATGGGCTCTGGGGATTCACACAATACATTATGTTGAGTTTTTACATTGGTTGGGCCGACTTAAGAGTATTTTTTGTCTTTTCAAGAACCTCCACTTCCATCACATTTATAGGGAATATAACTCCCTGGTGGATGACCTCTTGAAGTGGGCCATTGGTATTGGGGGAGGCAAGATGTTTTGGGAGGAAAAATTAGAGGGATGCACTGTGGACTCAGGCATATTGAGTCTTTATTGATTTACCGGCTTACCTGGTTTTTAGTTTTCTATATTTTTGAAGCCCTCATTAGGAGTACTATGTCACAGAACAAGTTTGAAGAGGTAACTCGGAGTGATAATATTCTCTTTACTCTTGGATAAGAGGTATTTTTGGATAGCTCTTTTGCGAGCATGATGTTGAAATAATGTTATAAAGATTTGATGATACTCTGTCCACTATATGTAATCTAGTGTCGATTTAAGACACAATTTTATAAATATAATGATGTCATTCTCTTGTGTGAAAAGAAATATGAACTTATGAATAGATTCGCATGTTTATTCTTTAGACACCGTCATCATCAAATTTTTTTACGTTTTTATATTAATGTAGTGTTAGATATGAACAAACAATTTATGAAACATTTTGTATAGTTATATATGAACAAATAACTTATGAAACACTTTGTATAGCGTAGCATATAGTATTTATCCTTTTCTTATATTATAATAGGGTTGGTTCACTATATTTTATTTGTTTGGGTCATAGTTGGTGTTAATAATAAATGCATTGTAATTAATTAGTATTGAGGTTCAAATTATTGATATCAATATTGTACATCTATATTCTTTTAATGAGAATTTGGAGTTTATGTTTATTAAATTTATTATGTTGGTATGTACTATTTTTTTTCTTGTTCATATTGTATGATTGCTTAAATATTTGTTGTCATTATTACTCTGTAAGGCATTTTTCTGTAGAGGCATGTCTCTAGCCATTGTAATCGGATTCATTAACACTCGGGCCAACTGTTTTTTGCCAAGTGTTTGCCTCCTTATCCATTGGTTTCATACTTCCCACTCAGGTGTTTGCCCCGTTGTCCATTGGCTTTCATCCTTACCCGCTCCCTTTGATCACATTAACCCCCCACCATCATGACAAGACAAACCTTCCAAGATTTCCATCGGTTATAGTTTTCAAACTTACCTGCTCCCTCTACTTGCACTCGAATTAAGTAGCCTGTATTTTGTTGTAGAGATTTGACTGAATATGCCTATATGGGTGTGGTCTAATTCCCTTCCTTTGTAGTATTCGATATCCAATAGCTCACTTAGTGCAATTAATAAATGTGTGTCTTAAAAACCCCTAATGTAGTAAGGAACGAGTCATGATTCCAACCCATCAAATTGTAAATGATAAGACATTGTGTTTCCTAAGTGAGTACAACAAATCTAAGGTTGAGAACCTGATTTCGAAAATTTGGGCCATAGAAAAGGTAACGTTATGGTTTGTGGTTCTCCTCTATTATTAACTACCCACATTCAATCTTTTATCTTTCACTGGCTATGGCTTATAGAGGAATCATATTCATTTGCATTCTTAGGAACTCCTTAAATTTGTTATTGCAAGCATTGGATGAATCTTCATACAATCTACAAGGATTTGATGCAGTTATGATTTTGAATAAAATACTAAGAATATCAACTTGGGATTGCTTTCACTATTATAGTGTTCATGTGTGAAATTGGGCTCTGTTTCAATAGAGATAAGGCCTTGATGAGACATGCATAGGCACTAGTCTATTTTGGACATTACTTATCATCTATTGTGGAGATCAACAATTTTTGTCAACATATTAGGTTTGCCATTCCAACATTTTTAAAAGTAAAATTTAATAATATGCAAACTCTATCCTGAGATATCTCACAAGGCATCCCTTTGTTGGATCAACTTTATAGATATTTGCTTTATGGTTTTGGTAGATCTATATTATTTTTAAAGCATTACAATCATCTTTTATAATATAAACACAATGATTATTTATCAATGTACAATAGAGTAACAGTAAATGCCTTGGCTATACCTTCAAGTCAACTATAATTTTTCATCTTCCTTATTACTAAACAACCTTGATTGGTTACAATTTTTGGTTTCATAAATCAAAATGACAAATTTAAGACTTGTATTTTTTTTCTTAAACTAAACCAAAAATTCATGGGATCATTGCAAGGTTCATAAATAGTTGTAGGTCCTCATTATTTCGTACAAATTGTTCCTTTGAAAATCACTCCAATGACAAAGAGTTCTTTATAAAAAGGAAGGTGTCTAGATTTGTTGTTGTGCATGCAATACATAGTTTGTCTCCTAGTGATGAGTGGTTAATAAACTATAACTTTTGTAGACAACCAATTTCTTGTGAAAAACACATTGCATTGGATCTACTTTTAAACGTCCTCTTGGGTCGTAATGAAAATATCAATGCATAATTGGAATTTTGGATTTTCAATGGAATTAATGTAAATGTAAAACTTAATTCAACATTTATTTTATAAAGTGGTTGGTTGAATCCTTATTGATAAAAAAATTTCCATGTTTTTAATAAATGTTTGGTATAATGTTTGAACATACTAAATGCAATGTGTTACTAATATTATTGATGTACTGTTCAATATTTTTACAATTAGGATTCTGAAAATGAACAATTGGTCTACCATCTCTACTGTTTCCCCCTCTACAATGTCAAATCAAAATAATTTTTTTAAACAAGCACAACTCAAGATGAAGCATACTAAGCATGGATTAAACAACCACCTATTCAATTCCCACTACAACATGAGTCACCAATTTAAAACCCCTACAAAAACACTATATTTTCACATGTTTGGGACTAAGGCAATGATGCATTCCATGGAGGGAATGTTGTTACCTGCATTTGAAGAAAATGAACTAGGGATGACATTAATATCATCGATACCTTCTTCAAAATCTTGAAATGTGCTTCCACCACCCCTCTCTTTGGACATGAGTCAATGTCTACCCAACTAGGGACAACAATGTTATTGTAGAACTTGAAAGCACTGTATGATATATGTTATGCAACCAAGAAATAGCATAAAAAGAGCAGAAATAGACAATAAGAGAGTAACCCATGCCTTAACAATGAATAACATATATAAATATCAATCATATTCGAGGGAGGAACCTCCTTACATAATGTACCGAGTACACAAGATAAAATAATATACTATGATGACTAAAATGAGAATATCTCCTTCATATATATAGAAGACAAAGGTGTACAATAACAACTAATAGACCCAAGCCGACATAAATAATATGTAATGCACCACAATATAGGGAGTAATGAGCTACACTATATGGTGTAATGTGCCATCATTAACAATAATGTTTTCATGAACTCATAGATAAACATTGTTGTCATTGTTATGCTATTATATATACCTTATACAATAATAGATTAAATGGGGCAATTATATCTTTAGGAAGATAATTTTCTTTATAATACCTTACCTATAGAATTAAAAAATAGTGAGTCATTGTATAGAAAATAAAAAATCAAGAATATAATCCATTGTATAGAAAATTTTCTTTATAATACCTTACCCATAGAATTAAAAAATATTCAGACATTGTATAGAAAATTAAAAATCAAGAATATAATCCATTATATAAAAGCCAATGAGGAAAAAAGCATGGAAACATAGAAAAGTTGAAACCATATTTATAAGGCAATATAAATATATTTTTTATTTACTTCACAGTACATTTTCTACCATAATTAAGATTACAATCAAAACAAAAACAAATAAGGATGACCATTTTTGTTTTAAGGCTTTATTTAATTATTAATATATAGATATGTAGATTGTTTTGTTGTGACTTATCCATTACCAATTGGCCACACACACAATTGTATTCATTTATATGTATATATAGAAATTAAGAATAAATAAATTAGAAATGTCCCTTCCTAAATTTTTCCACATAAATTTGATTGTTATCAAATCAAACAAATATTGTAACAACAATAATTGAAGACACATAATCACCTACCCAAGTAGTAAGTGTTCATAGGTGATAAATCTTTTCTTAGATGTATGTGATGCATTTATGGAGTAACATAATGTTAAAGCTATAGGCATCCATTAAATTATTAAATTTTGATTCTATATATAAGGATACACTGGTATAGATCCATCTTAACTCTTGTCCAAAAGGATCAAATCCCTTCACCTGCAACACATAAATCCTACAAATACACAAAAGTGGAATAATTTTGATTAATCTTTTGTTTTATTATATCATTTATGTATAAAATTTAAATAAAATGACAGAATATTTTTTAACTCTATAGATAAGGTACTATAAAGAAAATGATCTTCCTAACGATATAATTGCCCCATTTAATCTATTATTATACAATGTATATATAATAACATAACAATGAGAATAATACTTATCTACGATTTCATTAAAATCGTGAATTTTACATATTATATAAATAAAATGTAATGAATCAATAAGAATTCTGTCCATACTAAATTATTCTATTTTCATTCTAAATGCAAAATTTTCAACACACCCATACATAAAAACATGTATAAGTAAACATATGTTGTTTCCCTTTCCAAGAGATGAGAATTATATAAACATGTATCAATAATGTGCATTTATTTCCCAACATGTTATTGAACAGTAAAATTTAAATCAGAACTTTTATTTTTTCTAAAATCACAATTATTTTATATTTCGTATTTTTAGTTTTTAAACAAAAAATAAATAAAAATTCTAAAACTCTAGCCATGAAAAAAAGAGTCTAAAAACCCACTTAGACTTCAGATATGCCAAAGACAAGTTAGAAAACTCTCGAGAGATTAAAGTTGGGAGTCTACAAGGATGGTTATGGGAAACTTAATGGCAATAATGATATATTGGTCATAGACCACTTTCAATAAGGTGCGAAAAGTGCAAGCATCACTCCAAAATATTTCTACATGTTTTTTTTTTTCTCCGGAAAAAAATTAACTGCTGAAACTGTTATTAACTCAAAGGCGATATTGTTCAATTGGTTATGGAAACCTTACATATAAGTCTTGCAAATATTTAGTCATAACATCAAGTTCAAACATATGGTCCACATGCATAGCAAATTTTGTTGAGAGCATACAAAATAATCAAAATAAAAGTGCTAATCAAAACTCAGAGATGAATTGTGATGTGTATAGAAACACTCCAAATATTATACTTTACTCTAGGTTTGGTATTAAAAATCTTCTTCAATTATAAATGGTAATTACCTACTTGCATAAATATAAACTAGATCTAAGAAAGATTTCACAAACTTAAATCAATTGATATCATTTCATATTTTTGGGGGTGAGAGATCTTCTTATTATTAATAGAATAAGACATACTAATTTTGTTTGCTTTGGAACTGACCTCCTCTACTAAGTAGGATTTCCTTCTCACCAATTTCTTATTAGCTTCCAACCTAATAATTGCATCAAGGTTCTCATGGGTATGGATGAGCAAGGAGGATGCTCAATTTCTAACCCTAACTATACAAGATGAGAATCTAACATAAGAAATCTACGAAAATAATGAAGATAATTTCCACTCATGTCCACCTCCTATTTAGATAGGAAAAAGTGGTTTGGAAGATAGTAATTTTTTTGATAGGTCTTGAACTTGATCCATAGAAGTGGAATCACCATACTCAACCCACTCAAAAATTGAATAATAAGTGGTTATGTATATCTTCCTTGTTTTTTCAGGCTGATCACTAGTTTTACGACATTACGGGTGATTAAGGCTCATGATTATGTTAAACTATTTAGTGTAACATGTGAATCCAATGTTGTAGCATTATCGTTGCATCATTTACATGTCCATTGCATTGTGGATTCTAAATTTTGTATAAATTATTGTGTTGATATTATGTGAAGTATTAATTGCAGTGATTTAAATAACAATTGATTATTGAATTATATTAATAATTAATAATTAGCTATTATAATTTATAACAATTATTACTTATTAATTTAATAATGATGGATTATCCTCATTATTCCTTAAAATAAAAATAAAGATATTCTCCCAACCCTCATAAACTATATAGCTTGCTCCTTAACTTGTCCATCTCAGTAACACCAATTATTATCATTATGTCCCTAACGGGGGACATATATGAATTGCGCAACTTGATTAATCTGCTCTGATAGGGATAATTTTTTTTTTACATTTGCTATAGTTTGAAATGTTTTGTATTAAAAAAAACATTTATTCAGATTTCTATTGGTTGTGAATCCCTAATGTCTGCCTCATTTTTCCCTCCCAAGGAGATGGCGGCGAGTGGACATCAACTGTTGTATGTTGTGTTTTAATGTCGATCCTTCTTGCAAAAACCTTCTTGTGAGCTCTGCATGAGTCATCCATTGGGTCCTCTTTGAAGTAACGCAAGCTCATACTTCCTCAAAGATCAAAGCCCTCCAACGTAGAGGAGTCGGGCGAGGGCTCAAATTGCAATTACTGAGAAATAAGTCGAGGTAACCAACCTTCTTAAGCAGAAAATTCAATGGATCAAACCTATTTAGAGAGCCAAAGAAAATCCTAATACAATCAAGACACCACCATTGGTTAACACCAGTACTTGCTTTTCTTCCTTTTCAGATAAAAGCCCTTCAAGGAGCCTAAATCAACAAAATGGCTAAGAAGAAGTTTGATGAAAAGGGCACCAAATTCATTGATCAAATGGATAACCAAACAAAACCGCTTGATCAAAGCACTGAAATGTGCTCTTGGCTACAAAATAAAAACGTGAAAACAGATCAGAAAGGCAACATTCTTCAAGACCAAAACCGCCAAAATATCACTTTCGCGAGCTAGGAATAGGTGCAGGTGATGAGTAGGCCAGTAGCTGCCTCTATACAACCAAGTGAGAGCTAAATATCAGAGAGGTGGTAATGAGAACACTGTTCAGAATACCCAAAACGACAATTGCGAAGCGAAGCAATCAAAATGGAGAATTCAATGTCTGAATTTTGACAAACAACAGAGAGAGCTCTAATTCATCCAGCTTGGAAATGAAATTGACGATTTAAATTGGTGCTCAATGCCTTCTCATGTTTTTAATAATATAAGTTATCCCATAACTCCTGTTGCATATTCTGGCGAGGATGATATAGAATTGGTCATTTCATATTACAGGGCTTTGCGTCAGTGGTGGAATCAAAAGAGAATATACTCACTAGAGCAATATAAAACCCTCCTGGACATTGAGATGAAAAAGAGTTAATAAGGTCTTTACCCCCGAAAAGTTGGTTGCATTTGTGGTGGCATACCGCATTATGGAAAGCAACGATCTTGAACAAGATAACATATTTTATTTGGCTCTGTCTAAATCATAAAAAAAATCATGGGACTCTTTGCAACATCGTGGCTTTACCGGGTCCATAAATGTGCACTTTGTCTAACGTATTGTGCACTCAGTCTTAACATATTGGAGACAGTGAAACATAATTTTTGTTATTGTTAGTTTTTATAGATTGGGTCGTCATTTTGTAGCAGTCTCAATGTTTCATGGCAGTGAGTTAACACTTGTATTGAGGACAACCTGATGAATTGGTCGACGAAGCTTCAACTGCCACTTGAAGTACCATTGATTTTTATGTGGGAAGTTTGGCGTGTCAGGAATGAACATATTTTTCAAAATATACCTATGGCACACTCTCGCATTCTTACTAATATTTTCTCATATTCTGTGCTTTCTGATGCTCTTGTGAAAAAGGTTGTGCATAGGAATATATGTTATCCTCCGGTTATAAATGATGGTTTGGTAGGATGCTTTAGGATGGAGCATCAAAGGATGCTCTGTGTGGGGCAGGCATGGTTGTTAGGATTGCTCTTAATCACTCTTTTTGGCTTCGTATGGATGTTGGTCGAGGTACAAATACTAGAGTCGAGATTTTGGCACTGTGGGGCTTATTATATTTTGCTAATAAAAGACATTTTAGTGGGTTGCATGTGATGGGAGACTCAAAGTCCATTGTGGATTGCGCTCTGGGGATTGTCTTTTCAATAAGCTCCACTTCCATTACATTTATAGGGAATATAAATTCCCTGCGGATGACCTCTTGAAGCGGGCCATTGGTCTTGGGGGAGGCAAGATGTTTTGGGAGAAAAAATTAGAGGGATGCACCGTGGACTTGGGCATATTGAGTCTTTACTGATTTACTGGCTTACCTGGTTTTTAGTTTTTTATATTTTTGAAGCCCTCATTAGGAGTACTATGTTGCAAACAAGTTTGAAGAGGTAACTCAAACTCATAGTATTCTCTTTATTCTTGGATAAGTGGTGTTTTTGGATAGCTCTTTTGCGAGCATGATGTTGAAATAGTGTTGATAAAGATTTGATGATACTCTCTCCACTATATGTAATCTAGTGTCGAGTTAAAACACACTTTTATAAATATAAAGCAGTCATTTTCTTGTGTGAAAAAAAAAAAAAACTTACATAGATTGGCATATTTATTCTTTAGACACCTTCATCATCATTTTTTTACTTTTATTTTTATTTTTTTATACTCATGTAGTGTTAGATATGAACAAACAATTTCTGAAACATTTTGTGTAGTTATATATGAACAAATAACTTATGAAACACTTTGTATAGCCTAGCATATATTATTTATCCTCCTCTTATATTATAATAGGGTTGGTTCACTTTATTTTATTTGTTTGGGTCATAGTTGGTGTTAATAATAAATGTATTCTAATTAATTAGTATCGAGCTTCAAATTGTTGATATCAAGATTTTACGTTTATATTCTTTTAATGGGAATTTGGAGTTGATGTTTACTAAATTTATTATGTTGGTGTGTATTATTATTATTTTAATTATTGTTCATATTGTATGATTGCTTACATATTTGTTTTGTCATTATTACTATGTAAGGCATTTTTATGTAGAGGCATGTCTCTAGCCATTGTAGTTGGATTCATTAACCCTCAGGCCAACTGTTTTTTGCCATGTGTTTACCTCCTTATCCATTGGTTTAAAACTTCCTACTCAGGTGTTTGCCCCGTTGTTCATTGGTTTTCATGCTTGCCCGATCCCTTTGCTCACATTAACCCGCCAACATGATGACAAGACAAACCTTCCAAGATTTCCTTGGGTTCTAGTTTTCACACTTACCTGCTCCCTTTGCTTGCACTCAAATTAAGTATCCTATGCTTTGTTGTAGAGATTGGGCCGAAGATGGCTATATGGGAGTGGTCTAATTCCCTTGCTTTGTAGCATGCGATGTCCAATAGCTCACACAGTACAATTAATAAATGTGTGTATGAAAAACCCCTAATGCAGTAAAGGAATTAGACATGATTCCAACCCATCAAATTGTAAATGATAAGACATTGTGCTTCCTAAGTCAGTACAACAAATCTAAGCTTGAGAACCTGATTTCTAAAATGGATGCCATAGAAAAGGTAACGTTATGGTTTGTGGTTCTCCTCTATTATTA
>LPNX011156013.1:0-39026 GCA_001517045.1 Pseudotsuga menziesii
TATATATATTTACTCTTATATTGAATGTTACTCATGTAAAAAATAACGACTAAGAAGAGCTATAAAATACTCGAACAAAATCTCTTATAGGGGATTTATGCGGAAGTATTGGAAATTTAGATACGGGAAAGGTCCATAATAATTTGCAGTATAATAATTATAAACCTTGGATAATACAGAATTACACTTTTATTCAAATAGAGTGTCGAAGAAGACAAAATTCTATATTAACAAACTTCTAGTATTTTAGGATGAGTGCATTCAAACAAAAGGAAAAGGTAGTATTACAATCTTATATTAATTAAGTGAAAAGGATTTAATGGAAAACTAAGAGATTGACTATAGTGCCCTATGCTACCTAAAAGATATCAAAAAGATATCAAATCTTTTAGTGGTAGGATAAAACTAAATGCGTTTTCCCTCCTTGAACAACGGAATCGGCCTTTTTGTGCTCATTCTTTGGTTGATTATGGATTATAACTTCCTTTTAAGCAACTTGTTTGAACACGAAACTATGAATATGGTATGGTTAGGGAATTTGCGGACAAGCAAGAAAGACCTGTGACTATAGCTTCCTGCATGGATGTTCGTGCCTCTCCAACCACCTGTACTCTTTAACCTTGCATGGGATAAGATCACAGAGCTTAATTTTAAATTCACAGGTGGGCTTCCAAAAAAACCACTTTCTTCCAAAACAACCACTTGCTCCGATAGAACACAAAGATGTAGAGATTTGCAACTTACTCGATTTGATTTACTGTGCATTTTGCTCTACCAAAGAGAGAAATATTTTTTTTGTTTCCAAAGACCCTCCGAAGAAAGGATAGACAATATGTGGAGAGAGATGGGAAAATACTTTTGAGAAAAAAAGGCCATACAGTTCGAGTTTTACTGCCCCAAACAAGTTATGCCCATTATTTTTGTTTGGGTAAACCATAAATACGTCATGAATAGATATATAAATAAAGAAAATCCAGTAAACCATAAACATTATTTTTTATTCAGTTAGCTATGATTCTATCATCGTGTAGAAAGGAATTTCTTTATCAATGTTTACTTTACTCTATGTTCACATTCTAGCATCATTTAGAAAGAAATTGTTTTTTATACCTTGTATTGTGATTTTTTTAAACGAAATTATACATGCTATTTAAATAATTTTTAAATATAGATCCATTTTAAATTTGAAACTCTACCCAAAATCAAACTCTTCAAATGCAAACTCTTCAAATGGATATCATCCATTAGTCCACATATAACTTAAATATTAGAGTTTAGCTATCCTTATGCTCTAAAGCAAGAAGTGCCAAACTCAAGAATATACATTGAGTCCTCACTCTATTCATTGTCCTCCGTGGGTCAAAGATATATTTCATTAATAGAAAGAACGAAAAACCACAAACTACACTGAGATTCCAAACAATCACTATTATTTATTCCTTCTTTACATGTATTTTCACTCTCCAAATATGAAAGAGGATAAACTTGGATCCTCCATCATGCTATAAAAATGGTAATGTCCCATCATGGTAGAGCCACAAAGGGTGAAAATTATTATAAAAAATAAAATTCTTTTGCTACAAAATTAACAAAATCAAATCCACATTACCCAACCTTCCCATTCACATATAAAATTCTGAGGTATCTCTTGCAAGTTTTTAACTTACTTATCTACAAGATGGAGACACGTAGGGGGAAATGCAAAAACCCTATCTGTTTCAAGTTCAATTATTTCTTGGTTTTATAAACTAGAGTAGAGGGCAACTTTTTAATTCAAAATAGTAGTAAACCTAATATGCAAACACTAAACCTAATATGCAAATTCTTAAATATGGAAATTCTTAATCATGATGTATATAGTGGTGTAAGGTTAGCTGGGAAACTAGTGAACCTAGCGAGGCAATATGGTTCAGAAACTCCACTCACTTTCACACACATCCTTTTAATAATTTCAATAACTGAGTGTGATAATGTTTACACAAACATGAAAGTTATAAACTTCCACTCAAAATTCAAAACATTTTAGAAGAAAGAAACTGTACTTTATATTAATGTTATGTCAATAATAATTAAAAAAAATATTAAGTCTTTAATTGATGTTTTTTTTATATTATTTTATTACAATTCCTTTTATTGTGTAAGATGTCATTGAGGCGGTTTAAAATAGGTTGATATTTGTAATTGATGGGTATAAATAGCATTACAATTCGTTCTCTTTTGTGCAAGATATAGGTTTTCAATACAATTCATTGTGTCGGTTTAAATTAGGTTGTGAGGGAATGTGTTTTCATTTTATATAAATGAAAAAAAAACTCTCAAAGCGAATCAATCAAAACTTTCTCTCTATAATATTTTAGAGAAAAAGAGTATTTAGAAGATCAGAAAAATGAGTATGCAGCCCAATCAGTCAACTCTGCTGCTTTAAAAGAACCTGAGCCATATCCGCAAATATTTTCTTTGCCCCTTACTTCTTCAATAAGAACTCCACCCCATGTGGAAGATGAGGCATCTGTCTCAATGATTAATTGACCATTACCTATGGGCAAAGACAATGTCGGCAACTGCATAACTTTCTACTTGATTGTCTGAACAACAGTTGTCATCTGGGATGTCCATGGTTTAGGATTTTTCTTTAATCTCTGCTACAACACATGGATGTCTGAGGCCTGACCCTTGTAGAAAGGTCAGTTGTAATTGAGGCTTCCCAGAAACCTCTGAAGCTGGGTCTTATCTGTTATTTGGTCAAGGAACTTATCAAAAACCTGCAAAACATGTTTTTGCAGAACTATTTCTCCTTTTTGTATTTTGAAACTGAGGAACTCGATCTCTGTTTTCTCGATCTCCATTTTACTCTCGGAGAGCACTAACCCATGCTTATAACAGAGCTCATAGAATGACTGCAGATGCTTCAGGTGCTCCTGAATATTCTTTGAACATACTAGGATGTCATCTATGAAAACTAATGCCCATTGTTTATCTCTAAAGATATCTTCCATTCTTTTCTGAAACTCTGAGGGGGCATTATTTATTCCAAACGGTAATACCTTCCACTGGTATTGACCATGGGGAATGACAAAGGAAGTTTTATACCTATCTTCGGCCTTTATCCCAATTTGATAAAATCCAGATTTCAAATCAAATTTACTAAATATAACACAACCATTGATTCTATGGAATAGACTAGACTTATCAGGTAATGGGTACCTAACTTTCTGTAGAGCAGCATTAAGAGGTTTGTAATTTACCACCAGGCGTGGCTTTCCTCTCTTTACCTTTGAGTGTTTGTTGACCACAAACGCTCAGCAAGCCCACGGGATTCGTGCAGGCTCGACCAAACTTTTCTTCAAAAGATATTTGATTTCATCTTCACAAAACTTTCTTTCGGATGGAGACATAAGTCTTGCGGAGGATTTCATTGGTTTGATCTTTTGCTGTGGATCAAATGGTTGAGAGACAAAGTACTTCTCTCTTTTCTAGAAAGCATTTGGGCTCTCTGTACAACAATCTTTCTTGAGCTTCTCAGCGATATTGGATAGCATCTTATTTCCATGAACTTCTGAGAACTCTTTAATTCTGTCCATTTTTGCTAGCTAGGATGGATTAGCAGGCATGATAGCTCTGGGAATAGGCATTGGACATCGCCTTGTTCCTCTTCTTGATGCAGGAAGAACAACTTGCTTCCCATTGATGAAACAAGTGAAATTCATGGCGTTAGTATCTACAGTGTAAGGACTAACCTTATGAAGCCAATCTGCACCCAAAATAACATCTTTAGACATGTTATCCATTCTATATACTGTCAAAGCATCTTTCTTTTTACCAAATTGAACTGGGAACAAAATAGCTTTAGCTGTGAGAGCCACAGGGGTTCCTTCAATAGCAGCTCCTGCTTCATCTGTTTCTTCCCAATAAAAGGAAGGAAGAGTTGTAGTTTTGGCAAGGCATACTTGACAGCCTGAATCTATCATACAGTCCAAATTATAAACTTTGTATTCTTCAGGAAGGAATTGGACTGACAGGAAGACTTTAGGTCCTGATAGGAATGCTAGCTGAGGTTCTGGAGAAGAAGGAGGTGACATACTTCTTCTTCGGGCCTTTTCTTCTTGAGGAGCTTTCATTGCTCTATCAAAGTGTTTTCTCAATTCTTCATCGGATGATTGCTCCTTTTCTGTTTGGATGATTTTGATATCACATTTAAGACTATCAATTTCGTCACAGAGTTGTGTAACAAGCTTTTGCTTTTGTTTGATTGGCATTCTGATAGCTTGCTCTTTATCAGTCCTAAAGGATTGTCTATCTTCATGACCTTCAATATATCCTTTATACAATTCTTTAGGAATATAAGAGATAGAAGAGGGAGAAGAAACAATCTTCAGCTTACCTTTATCTTGCTCCAATTCTCTGAGCAGTCTTCTCTTATGTTCTTTTAATGCTTCTCTTAGCTTGTACTGGTATGGCTGAGTTACCAAAAGTTGTAGATCAATCTTTGCCAGTTTATTTTCAAGCTCTTGGGTTTTGCTGAGAGAGAACATATCTAGAGAAAAGGTAAACTTAGGCGGCTCGAAGCCCCCCAAATTTGGCACATCATCGGAATCATAGATTGATGAGGAGTCAAATTTTGCTAAAGTAGCATCTGGCTCGGAGGCAGAATCCGACAAAGCAATTTCTGGAGAATCAGAATCATCATCTTCTGATGGAAGGAAGAGAAGTTGACTAGAAGGGTCTTCATTAGCATGAAGCAACTTCCACCAATGTGGATCAACATGTTCACAGAAAGCAACAAGATTGGGCTTGCTTTTCTTCTTAGGGAATTTGTTAGTCCAATGGCCTTTGTTGCCACAAATAAAATAGACTTCCTTATATGTTTGCTAAGATCGCCTTTTGGTAAACTTACGAGGCATCTTCTTCTTTGGGAAGGGAAAATTTCTGGATCTAGCCTTTTGGAATTTCAAGGGTTTATCAGGATAGTGATATCGCGGCTGACTGCTATAAAACCCTTTCGGCTTCTTCTTTTTGCAATGGCAGGAATCTTTGAGATGTCCTCTGCCATGGGCACCACATCCCCATTATGGTAATCTAGCAACATTTTTACAGAAGGATGGAGAAAACATAGACTGATGCCTTTTGAAATATTTATCAACCCTTTTAGCAATACAATGTTCTTGCCATGTTTCAGCAATATGATTATGCAGTTGTGCCAGAGAAAGATCTCTGTAATTAATATTCTTGTCTTTCATATATTTCTCAACTGCATCGGGCACGTGTCCTGGAAATATTCTCAAATAATGTTTGAGATATTCTGGATTATGAGCTTTCCCAGACTGAATAAGAAATCTTTGCATATAGCAGAAATATGCTTCGGCCTGTGACAAGTCACAGAGGCGGGCAGACATATAGAGAGAGGCCAGATGTTCTGAGTCATCTACATCATCGGCTTCATGAAACTTTTGACCAAGCGCCAACAATATTTGTTGGTCTGCATCATCAGCTTGCATCATTGCATTGTGGGACTCTGGTGGTAACCATCTCCACCAGTCATTTGCTAATCCTGAAAGACCAGCAACTATCTGTGCAACTAATGTCTGACCTGTAATAGTGGGATCTTGCATTCTCTTGGAAAGGATCCAATAGAACAAGAGTGTGATGACATCCTTAATCTCACTTCTGGTTTGACACTGAATATTGAGCACTGGTTGCTGAGGCATAGAGGAAATGAGATTGTTAATAGAATTAATCCCAAATGAGGTGTAACTTTAGGGGCCTGGGATGCATCTCTCATTGGTTCCTCAAACTCGACCTTCACTCCTGAAGGTTCACCATGACTCTGCATTGACAACATTTGCAAGTATCTAGGTTCTAATGCAGGCTTGAAAGACTTAAAGTGGCCAATCCATTCTTTAACTTCCCGGAATTCAGCTTCAGACTGTCCAAAGTCAAATTCAAGTTTTTCTTCACTATGTTCAGGAATGCTAAACATACCGAATGACCAAATTATTTCGATCTTTTTCTCTGTAGGCTTTCTAATATTTCCTTGGGTGTCCAGGGCATAGACTTCTGGACTAATTCCAGGAGCTTTCTTCTTAAGCTTCTGGGTTTGGCTAATCAGTTCTTCTAGTTTAGCCAATCTTAACTCAGTATTTTTTGCAGCAGTGCTAACTGCAATATTGAATTCTTCTGTGTCTGTCAGAAGATGGTCTAGCAGGCCTAGCTTTGTATCAACTACAGATATTTTTTCTTTTTCTTCTAACACAGAACTTTTTAACTCTAGAAGATCTTTATCCATACCATAAATGTTCTGTGTTGTTAACTTTCCTTGCATATTTCCCCAATTCATCAACTTTATCTCATCAGAAACAGACTCATCTAGACCTAATGACCTAGCAGGCAAGAATTCTTTCTTGGTACTGCCATCTGTAGAGTATTGCCTAAAAGGAGCTTCAGGCATGTTTCGGCCAGGGAAATATGATTTTATACCCTGTAAGTTTGCTTCAAAGGATTCATTCTACCTTGGAAGACTGAACATTCCTAGGCTGGGCTTTTCTTTGAAATGCTGAATCTTTTGGAGTAGTTTCCGGCAAGCAGGAAAATTTTTGTGTTGGCCTCTATGTTCGACATCATAAAGACCTGTGTAGGATATTGTTGACTCTGAAGGAGAGGCATTTTTTGGTTTTATGCTTTTTTCAGAAGAAGTAGAAGATATAGAGGAAGATATAATAAGAGGAGGTGCAAAGGAAGGTGTCGGATAAGAATCTGGAACTCGGAATGAACTAGACTGTCTGTCAAAGGTCAGAGGTCTATTGGTAATGGCTTTTGTCATGAATTATTTGTCTCTAAGTTCATTGTATCTGACTTCCCACTTTTGAAAATATTGGATACTAGTCCAATCAAATGTGACAGGTTGCGCTTGCTTTTACTTGTCCTTTTCCACCACGCTTAGCAGGCGTGAACTCTAATGGAATTTTGAGCGAAGTGGGGGAAGAGTTCCATTGCCAAAATGGACATAGACATCAGCTTTGAGCTGAATTATTTTGGAACCAGACATCATCTTAAAACCTTGAGGAAGGATGTAGTATTTAAGCAGATTATATATATGCGGATCATCTAAGCTAACATAATACTTAGGAAAGATGGTTCTGAATGCGGGACCTTCATGCAGAGGAGCGGTGAAACCGTCGATTATTGTATCCAAAAATTTCCTATGACGGGTATCGACTGCTACACATAAAGAAGAAATATTTAAGTATGGGCGGACAAGCGGACCAAGGCCTAATCGGATTGTGCCAAGATGAGCATATTTGAATCCAGATTTTATAGCCCAATCTATTTGATGCTTTTCTAGCAGATTGATGTGTATAGGTTCTTCGCTATCCAAAAAAGAAATATCAGTAGAAAGATGGAGAAAACATAGATTTATGCCTTTTGAAATCTTTATCAACCCTTTTAGCAAGACAATGTTCTTGCCATGTTTCAACAATATGATTATGCAGTTGTGTCAGAGAAAGATCTTTGTAATTAATATTCTTGTCCTTCATATATTTCTCAACTGCATCGGGCACGTGTCCTGGAAAGCTTCTCAAATAATGCTTGAGATATGTTGGATTATGAGCTTTCCTAGACTAAATAAGCAATCTCTGCATATAGCAGAAATATGCTTCGGCCTGTGACAAGTCACAGAGGCGGGCAAACATATAGAGAGAGGCCAGATGTTTTGAGTCATCTACATCATCGGCTCCATGAAATTCTTTACCAAGCGCCAATAGTATTTGTTGGTCTGCATCATCAGCTTGCATCATTGCATTGCGGGAATCTGGTGGTAACCATCTCCACCAGTCATTTGCTAATTCTGAAAGACCAGCAACTATCTGTGCAGCTAATGTCTGACCTGTGATAGTGGGATCTTGCATTCTCTTGGAAAGGATCCAATGGAACAAGAGTGTGATGGCATCCTTAATATCACTTCTGGTTTGACACTGAATATTGAGCACTAGTTGCTGAGGCATAGAGGAAATGAGATTGTTAATAGAATTAATCCCAAATAAGGTCTTAACTTTAGGGGCCTGTGATGCATCTCTCATTGGTTCATCAAACTCGACCTTCACTCCTGAAGGTTCACCATGGCTCTGCATTGACAACATTTGCAAGTATCTAGGCTCTAATGCAGGCTTGAAAGACTTAAAGTGGCCAATCCATTCTTTAACTTCCTGGAATTCAGCTTCGGACTGTCCAAAGTCAAATTCAGGTTTTTCTTCACTTTGTTCAGGAATGCTGAACATACCGAATGACCAACTTCTTTCGATCTTTTTCTCTGTAGACTTTCTAATATTTCTTTGGGTGGCCAGGGCATAGACTTCTTGACTGATTCCAGGAGCTTTCTTCTTAAGCTTCTGGGTTTGGCTAATCGGTTCTTATAGTTTAGCCAATCTTAACTCAGTCTTTTTTTCAGCAATGCTAACTTCACTATTGATTTCTTCTGTGTCTGTCAGAAGATGGTCTAGTAGGCCTAGCTTTGTATCAACTACAGAGATTTTTTATTTTTCTTCTAACACAGAAGTTTTTAAATCTAGAAGATCTTTAGCCATATCATCAATGTTCTGTTTTGTTAACTTTCCTTGCATATTTCCCCAATTCATCAACTTTATCTCATAAGAAACAGACTCATTTGGACCTGATGACTTAGCAAGCAAGAATTCTTTCTTGGTACTGCCATCTGTAGAGTATTGCCTAAAAGGAGCTTCAGGCATGTTTCAGCCAGGGAAATATGATTTTATACCTTGTAAGTTTGCTTCAAAGGATTCATTCTGCCTTGGAATACTGAACATTCCTAGGCTGGGCTTTTCTTTGAAATGCTGAATCTTTTGGAGTATTTTCCGGCAAGCAGGGCAATTTTTGTGTTGGCCTCTATGTTCGACATCATAAAGACGTGTGTAGGATATTGTTGACTCTGAAGGAGAGGCATTTTTTGGTTTTATGCTTTTTTCAGAAGAAGTAGAAGATATAGAAGAAGATCTAACAAGAGGAGGTGCAAAGGAAGGTGTCGAATAAAAATCTGGAACTCGGGTAGATTGGGAAAATCGTCGTGCCAATTTTATTGAGCACCTGAAGGCCGACATGGAGATAGCTAATAGAGAGAACCAGTGGTTCAAATTCAAAATCCATTACGAAGGTGGATAGTACAAACCATTGGACCATACTATATTCAGACCCTGCAAACCTGAGACACAACACTACCTGGTCTTGTTGGACAGACATCTTGCTTGATAATTTCTATCCTCGGGTAGATTGGGAAAATCGTCGTGCCAATTTTATTGAGCACCTAAAGGTCGACATGGAGATAGCTGCTGAGAGAGAACATATGTAGAGAAAAGGTAAACTTAGGCGGCTTGAACCCCCCCAAATTTGGCACATCATCAGAATCGGAGGATGATGAGGGATCAAATTTTGCTAAAGTAGCATCTGACTTGGAGGCAGAATCCGACAAAGCAATTTCTGGAGAATCAGAATCATCATCTTCTGATGGAAGGAAGAGAAATTCACCAGAAGGGTCTTCATCAGCATGAGCCAACTTCCACCAATGTGGATCAACATGTTCACAGAAAGCAGCAAGCTTGGGCTTGCTTTTCTTCTTAGGGAATTTGTTAGTCCAATGGCCTTTGTTGCCACAAATAAAATATCTTTCCACATCAGAACCTTGAAAGATAGGATTAGGATCATAGATGAATTCACCTCTGAACTTTGAATCGACTCTGTAGTCAAGTGGAATTTCTCTAACAGTTACTCTGGATTCAATCTGATCTCCTTCCAGGCTTCAGCGGATGAACTTCTGCCGTGTGAATATAGTATGGTCCAATGGTTTGTATTGTCCACCTTTGTAATGGAGTTTGAATTTGAACCCATGTTTCTCTCTGTAAGCTATCTCCATGTCGGCCTTTAGGTGCTCAATAAAATTGGCATGGCGATTTTCCCAATCTACCCGAGGACAAAAATTATCAAGCAAGATGTCTGTCCAACCAGACGAGGTAGTGTTGTGTCTCAGGTTTGCAGGGTCTGCACATATAATGATATAACCTTCTTCCTTGCAACATTGAAGAATGAGATTATAATATGTCCATGGCAGATGGCCATCTCCAATGTCAATGTACCAGGATGCATCCTGGTCATCTCGATCCATCCATAGTTCTCTGCAATTCCGCAACTTTTCCTAAGCGTTTGTAAAACTGTAAAATGCTTCTTTCTCCCAGCGCTTCATAATTTCTATCTTCAGTGGGGAGGCCTGAATGTGCTTGATCAAAGTTAATTGTAGAAATATTTTTGCTTCATCGGTAGAAGCATACTCTAGAGTTTGGATCCAGACATTTTCAGGAACTGAATTGTCCCATGGAAGGAGGAACAATCCTTCTTTGGCTTGCAGCTTTTCTCGCTCTTCTTCTGAGATTGGAACTTTTCCTTTATCTTTCTGCATTCCTGAACTTGATTCTCCAACAGAAAACATCTTCAATGCAACTTTGCTGTTCTGCTCTCCGGTGAGCATATCAGCAAGACAATTTAGTGAACGAGGCTTATATACAATCTCAAAATCAAAATTGCTAAGCCATATAAACCATTTAAGAATGCGACTACTGTTTTTTGCCATCAAATTTTCATTCTTAAAAATACCAGGAATTATTTTAAGATCAGTTCTAATAATAAACTTGACTGGTTTGAGGAAAATAATGAAATGCGATACAGTCTTTTTGATTGCGAGAATCTCCTTATGGCTCGATGGATAGTTCAACTCTACTGCTTTAAAAGAACCTGAGACATATCCACAAATATTTTCTTTGCGGCTTACTTCTTCAAGAAGAACTCCACCCCATGTGGAAGATGAGGCATCTATATCAATGATCAATTGACCATTACCTGTGGGCAAAGACAATGTCGGCAACTGCATAACTTTCTGCTTGATTGTCTGAACAACAGTTGTCATCTAGGATATCCATGGTTTAGGATTTTTCTTTAATCTCTGCTGCAACACATGGATGTCTGAGGCCTGACCCTTGTAGAAAGGTAGGATGTAATTGAGGCTTCCTAGAAACCTCTGAAGCTGGCTCTTATCTGTTATTTGGTCAGGGAACTTATCAAAAACCTGCAAAACATGTTTTTGTAGAACTATTTCTCCTTTATGTATTTTGAAACTGAGGAACTTGATCTCTGTTTTCCCGATCTCCATTTTACTCTCGGACAGCACTAACCCATGCATATAACAGAGCTCATAGAATGACTGCAGATGCTTCAGGTGCTCCTGAAGATTCTTTGAACATACCAGGATGTCATCTATGAAAACTAATGCCCATTGTTTATGTCTAAATATATCTTCCGTTCTTTTCTGAAACTCTGAAGGGGAATTATTTATTCCGAACGGTAATACCTTCAACTGGTATTGACCATGGGGAGCGACAAAGGTAGTTTTATACCTATCTTCGGCCTTTATCCCAATTTGGTAAAAGCCATAATTCAAATCAAATTTACTAAATATAACACAACCATTGATTCTCTGGAATAGACTAGAGTTATTAGGTAATGGGTACTTGACTTTCTGTAGAGTAGCATTAAGAGGTTTGTAATTTACCACCAGGCGTGGCTTTCCTTGCTTTACCTCTGAGTGTTTGTTGACCACAAACAATCGGCAAGCCCACGGGCTTCGTGCAGGCTCGATCAAACTTTTCTTCAAAAGATATTTGATTTCATTTTCACAAAACTTTCTTTCGGATGGAGACATAAGTCTTGCGGAGGCTTTCATTGGTTTGATATTTTGATGTGGATCAAATGGTAGAGAGACAAAGTACTTCTCTCTTTTCCAGAAAGCATTTGGGCTCTCTGCACAGCAATATTTCTTTAGCTTCTCAGCGATATTGGCTAGCATCTTATTTCCATGAACTTCTGAGAACTCTTTACTTCTATCCATTTTTGCTAGCTGGGATGGATTAGCAAGCATGATAGCTCTGGGAATAGTCGTTGGACATCACCTTGTTCCTCTTCTTGATGCAGGAAGAACAAATTGCTTCCCATTGATGAAACAAGTGAAAGTCATGGCATTAGTATCTACAGTGTAAGGACTAACCTTATGAAGCCAATATACACCCAAAATAACATCTTTAGACATGTTATCCATTCTATATACTGTCAAACCATCTTTATTTTTACCAAATTGAACTGGGAACAAAATAGCTTTAGCTGTGAGAGCCACAGGGGTTCCTTCAATAGTAGCTCCTGCTTCATCTGTTTCTTCCCAATAAAAGGAAGGAAGAGCTGTAGTTTTGGCAAGGCATACTTGACAGCCTGAATCTATCATATAGTCCAAATTATAAACTTTGTATTCTTCAGGAAGGAATTGGACTGACAGGAAGACTTTAGGTCCTGATAGCAATGCTAGATGAGGTTCTGGAGAATAAGGAGGTGACATACTTCTTCTTCGGGCCTTTTCTTCTTAAGGAGCTTTCATTGCTCTATCAAAGTGTTTGCTCAGTTCTTCATCGGATGATTGCTCCTTTTCTGTTTGGATGATTTTGATAGCACATTTAAGACTATCAATTTCGTCACAGAGCTGTCTAACAAGCTTTTGTTTTTCTTTGATTTGCAATCTGATAGCTTGCTCTTTATTAGTCCTAAAGGATTGTCTATCTTCATGACCTTCAGGATATCCTTTATACAGTTCTATAGGATTATAAGAGATAGAAGAGGGAGAAGAAACAATCTTCTTGTTACCTTGATCTTGCTCCAATTCTCTCAGTAGTCTTCTCTTATCTTCTTTCAATGCTTCTCTTAGCCTGTACTGGTATGGCTGAGTTACCAAAAGTTGCAGATCAATCTCTGCCAGTTTCTTTTCAAGCTGTTGGGTTCTACTGAGAGAGAACATATCTAGAGTTTATCGGTAGAATCACACTCTAGAGTTTGGATCCAGACATTTTCAGGAACTGAATTGTCCCACGGAAGGAGGAACAATCCTTCTTTGGCTCGCAGCTCTTCTCGCTCTTCTTCTGAGATTGGCGCTTTTCATTTATCTTTCTGCATTCCTGAACTTGATTCTCCAACAGAAAACATCTTCAATGCAACTTTGCTGTTCTGTTCTCTGGTGAGCATATCGGCAAGACAATTTAGTGAACGAGGCTTATATACAATCTCAAAATCAAAATTGCTAAGCCATATAAACCATTTAATAATGCGACTACTGTTTTCTGCCATCAAATTTTCGTTCTTAAAAATACCAGGCATTATTTTAAGATCAATTCTAATAATAAACTTGACTGGTTTGAGGAAAAGAATGAAATGCGATACAGTCTTTTTGACTGCGAGAATCTCCTTATGGCTCGATGGATAGTTCAACT
This sequence comes from Pseudotsuga menziesii, assembly GCA_001517045.1. Taxonomy (NCBI): domain Eukaryota; kingdom Viridiplantae; phylum Streptophyta; class Pinopsida; order Pinales; family Pinaceae; genus Pseudotsuga; species Pseudotsuga menziesii. The sequence continues at coordinate 13,362 of LPNX011156013.1, forward strand.
TTGCTTCTTTAAAAGAACCTGAGCCATACCCACAAATATTTTCTTTGCTGCTTACTTCTTCAAGAATAAATCCACCCCATGTCGAATATGAGGCATCTGTCTCAATGATCAATTGACCATTACTTGTGGGCAAAGACAATGTCGGCAACTGCATAAATTTCTGCTTGATTGTCTGAACAACAGTTGTCATCTGGGATGTCCATGGTTTAGGATTTTTCTTTAATCTTTGCTGCAACACATGGATGTCTGAGGCCTGACCCTTGTAGAAAGTTCGGATGTAATTGAGGCTTTCCAGAAACCTCTGAAGCTGGGTCTTATCTGTTATTTGGTCAGGGAACTTATCAAAAACTTGCAAAACATGTTTTTGTAGAACTATTTCTCCTTTCTGTATTTTGAAACCAAGGAACTCGATATCTGTTTTCCCGATCTCCATTTTACTCTCGGAGAGCACTAACCCATGCCTATAACAGGGCTCATAGAATGACTAGAGATGCTTCAGGTGCTCCTGAAGATTCTTTGAACATACCAGGATGTCATCTATGAAAACTAATGCCCATTGTTTATCTCTAAAGATATCTTCCATTCTTTTCTGAAACTCTGAAGGGGCATTGTTTATTTCGAACGGTAATACCTTCCACTGGTATTGACCATGGGGAACGACAAAGGAAGTTTTATACCTATCTTCGGCCTTTATCCCAATTCGATAAAATCCAGATTTCAAATCAAATTTACTAAATATAACACAACCATTGATTCTCTGGAATAGACTAGACTTATTAGGTAATGGGTGCTTGACTTTTTGTAGAGCAGCATTAAGAGGTTTGTAATTTACCACTAGGCGTGGCTTTCCTCACTTTACCTCTGAGTGTTTGTTGACCACAAATGCTCGGCAAGCCCACAGGCTTGGTGCAGGCTCGATCAAACTTTTCTTCAAAAGATCTTTGATTTCATCTTCACAAAACTTTCTTTCAGATGGAGACATAAGTCTTGCGGAGGCTTTCATTGGTTTGATCTTTTGCTGTGGATCAAATGGTAGAGAGACAAATTACTTCTCTCTTTTCCACAAAGCATTTGGGCTCTCTGCACAGCAATATTTCTTGAGCTTCTCAGCGATATTGGCTAGCATCTTATTTCCATGAAATTCTAAGAACTCTTTACTTCTGTCCATTTTTGCTAGCTAGGATGGATTAGCAGGCATGATAGCTCTGGGAATAGGCATCGGACATCGCCTTGTTCCTCTTCTTGATGCAGGAAGAACAACTTGCTTCCCATTGATGAAACAAGTGAAAGTCATGGCGTTAGTATCTACAGTGTAAGGACTAACCTTATGAAGCCAATCTGCACCCAAAATAACATCTTCAGACATGTTATCCATTCTATATACTGTCAAAGCATCTTTCTTTTTACCAAATTGAACTATGAACAAAATAGCTTTAGCTGTGAGAGCCACAGGGGTTCCTTCAATAGTAGCTCCTGCTTCATCTGTTTCTTCCCAATAAAAGGAAGGAAGAGCTGTAGTTTTGGCAAGGCATACTTGACAGCCTGAATCTATCATATAGTCCAAATTATAAACTTTGTATTCTTCAGGAAGGAATTGGACTGACAGGAAGACTTTAGGTCCTGATAATAATGCTAGATGAGGTTCTGGAGAATAAGGAGGTGACATACTTCTTCTTCGGGCCTTTTCTTCTTGAGGATCTTTCATTGCTCTATCAAAGTGTTTGCTCAGTTCTTCATCGGATGATTGCTCCTTTTCTGTTTGGATGATTTTGATAGCACATTTAAGACTATCAATTTCGTCACAGAGCTGTCTAACAAGCTTTTGTTTTTCTTTGATTTGCAATCTGATAGCTTGCTCTTTATTAGTCCTAAAGGATTTTCTATCTTCATGAGCTTCAGGATATCCTATATACAGTTCTATAGGATTATAAGAGATAGAAGAGGGAGAAGAAACAATCTTCTTGTTACCTTGATCTTGCTCGAATTCTGTGAGCAGTCTTCTCTTATCTTCTTTCAATGCTTCTCTTAGCCTGTACTGGTATGGCTGAGTTACCAAAAGTTGCAGATCAATCTCTGCCAGTTTCTTTTCAAGCTGTTGGGTTCTGCTGAGAGAGAACATATCTAGAGTTTATCGGTAGAAGCACACTCTAGAGTTTGGATCCGGACATTTTCAGGAACTGAATTGTCCCACGGAATGAGGAGCAATCCTTGTTTGGCTCGCAGCTCTTCTCGCTCTTCTTCTGAGATTGGCGCTTTTCATTTATCTTTCTGCATTCCTGAACTTGATTCTCCAAAAGAAAACATATTCAATGCAACTTTGCTGTTCTATTCTCTGGTGAGCATATCGGCAAGACAATTTAGTGAACGAGGCTTATATACAATCTCAAAATCAAAATTGCTAAGCCATATAAACCATTTAAGAATGCGACTACTGTTTTATGCCATCAAATTTTCGTTCTTAAAAATACCAGGCATTATTTTAAGATCGGTTCTAATAATAAACTTGACTGGTTTGAGGAAAAGAATGAAATGCGATACAGTCTTTTTGACTGCGAGAATCTCCTTATGGCTCGATGGATAGTTCAACTTTGCTGCTTTAAAAGAACCTGAGCCATATCCACAAATATTTTTTTTGCTGCTTACTTCTTCAAGAAGAACTCCACCCCATGTCGAATATGAGTCATCTGTCTCAATGATCAATTGACCATTACTTGTGGGCAAAGAAAATGTCGGCAACTGTATAACTTTCTGCTTGATTGTCTGAACAACAGTTGTCATCTGGGATGTCCATGGTTTAGGATTTTTCTTTAATCTTTGCTGCAACACATGGATGTCTGAGGCCTGACCCTTGTAGAAAGTTCGGATGTAATTGAGGCTTTCCAGAAACCTCTGAAGCTGGGTCTTATCTGTTATTTGGTCAGGGAACTTATCAAAAACTTGCAAAACATGTTTTTGTAGAACTATTTCTCCTTTCTGTATTTTGAAACCGAGGAACTCGATCTCTGTTTTCCCGATCTCCATTTTACTCTCGGAGAGCACTAACCCATGCCTATAACAGGGCTCATAGAATGACTAGAGATGCTTCAGGTGCTCCTGAAGATTCTTTGAACATACCAGGATGTCATCTATGAAAACTAATGCCCATTGTTTATCTCTAAAGATATCTTCCATTCTTTTCTGAAACTTTGAAGGGGCATTGTTTATTTCGAACGGTAATACCTTCCACTGGTATTGACCATGGGGAACGACAAAGGCAGTTTTATACCTATCTTCGGCCTTTATCCCAATTCGATAAAATCAAGATTTCAAATCAAATTTACTAAATATAACACAACCATTGATTCTCTGGAATAGACTAGACTTATTAGGTAATGGGTGCTTGACTTTTTGTAGAGCAGCATTAAGAGGTTTGTAATTTACCACTAGGCGTGGCTTTCCTCACTTTACCTCTGAGTGTTTGTTGACCACAAATGCTCGGAAAGCCCACAGGCTTCGTGCAGGCTCGATCAAACTTTTCTTCAAAAGATCTTTGATTTCATCTTCACAAAACTTTCTTTCGGATGGAGACATAAGTCTTGCGGAGGCTTTCATTGGTTTGATCTTTTGCTGTGGATCAAATGGTAGAGAGACAAATTACTTCTCTCTTTTCCACAAAGCATTTGGGCTCTCTGCACAGCAATATTTCTTGAGCTTCTCAGCGATATTGGCTAGCATCTTATTTCCATGAACTTCTAAGAACTCTTTACTTCTGTCCATTTTTGCTAGCTAGGATGGATTAGCAGGCATGATAGCTCTGGGAATAGGCGTCGGACATCGCCTTGTTCCTCTTCTTGATGCAGGAAGAACAACTTGCTTCCCATTGATGAAACAAGTGAAAGTCATGGCGTTAGTATCTACAGTGTAAGGACTAACCTTATGAAGCCAATCTACACCCAAAATAACATCTTCAGACATGTTATCCATTCTATATACTGTGAAAGCATCTTTCTTTTTACCAAATTGAACTGGGAACAAAATAGCTTTAGCTGTGAGAGCCACAGGGGTTCCTTCAATAGCAGCTCCTGCTTCATCTAATTCTTCCCAATAAAACGAAGGAAGAGCTGTAGTTTTGGCAAGGCATACTTGACAGCCTGAATCTATCATATAGTCCAAATTATAAACTTTGTATTCTTCAGGAAGGAATTGGACTGGTAAGAAGACTTTAGGTCCTTATAGCAATGCTAGCTGAGGTTTTGGAGAAGAAGGAGGTGACATACTTCTTCTTCGGGCCTTTTCATCTTGAGGAGCTTTCATTGCTCTATCAAAGTGTTTGCTCAGTTCTTCATCGGATGATTGCTCCTTTTCTGTTTGGATGATTTTGATAGCACATTAAAGACTATCAATTTCGTCACAGAGCTGTCTAGCAAGCTTTTGTTTTTCTTTGATTTGCAATCTGATAGCTTGTTCTTTATTAGTCCTAAAGGATTGTCTATCTTGATGACCTTCAAGATATCCTTTATACAGTTCTATAGGATTATAAGAGATAGAAGAGGGAGAAGAAACAATCTTCTGCTTACCTTGATCTTGCTCCAATTCTCTAAGCAGTCTTCTCTTATCTTCTTTCAATGCTTCTCTTAGCTTGTACTGGTATGGCTGAGTTACCAAAAGTTGTAGATCAATATCTGCCAGTTTCTTTTCATGCTCTTGGTTTCTGCTGAGAGAGAACATATCTAGATTTTATCGGTAGAAGCATACTCTAGAGTTTGGATCCGACATTTTCAAGAACTGAATTGTCCCACGGAAGGATTAACAATCCTTCTTTGGCTCGCAGCGTTTCTCGCTCTTCTTCTAAGATTGGCGCTTTTCCTTTATCTTTCTGCGTTCTTGAACTTGATTCTCCAATAGAAAACATATTCAATGCAACTTTGCTGTTCTGCTCTCTGGTGAGCATATCAGCAAGACAATTTAGTGAACCAGGCTTATATACAATCTCAAAATGAAAATTGCTAAGCCATATAAACCATTTAAGAATGCGACTACTGTTTTCTACCATCAAAGTTTCATTCTTAAAAATACCAGGCATTGTTTTAAGATCATTTCTAATAATAAACTTGACTGGTTTGAGGAAAAGAATGAAATGCGATACAGTCTTTTTGAATCTGAGAATCTCCTTATGGCTTGATGGATAGTTCAACTCTACTGCTTTAAAAGAACCTGAGCCATATCCGCAAATATTTTCTTTGCCGCTTACTTCTCCAAGAAGAACTCCGCCCCATGTGGAAGATGAGGCATCTGTCTCAATGATCAATTGACCATTAGCTGTGGGCAAAGACAATGTCGGCAACTGCATAACTTTCTGCTTGATTGTCTGAACAACAGTTGTCATATGGGATGTCCATGGTTTAGGATTTTTCTTTAATCTCTGCTGCAACACATGGATGTCTGAGGCCTGACCCTTGTAGAAAGGTCAGATGTAATTGAGGCTTCCCAGAAACCTGTGAAGCTGGGTCTTATTTGTTATTTGGTCAGGGAACTTATCAAAAACCTGGAAAAGATGTTTTTGTAGAACTATTTCTTCTTTCTGTATTTTTAAACTGAGGAACTCGATCTCTGTTTTCCCGATCTCCATTTTACTCTCGGAGAGCACTAACCCATGCTTATAACAGAGCTCATATAATGACTACAGATGCTTCAGGTGCTCATGAAGATTCTTTGAACATACTAGGATGTCATCTATGAAAACTAATGCCCATTGTTTATCTCTAAAGATATCTTCCATTCTTTTCTGAAACTTTGAAGGGGAATTATTTATTCCGAACGGTAATACCTTCCTCTGGTATTGACCATGGGGAATGACAATGGAATTTTTATACCTATCTTCGGCCTTTATCCCAATTTGATAAAATCTAGATTTCAAATCAAGTTCACTAAATATAACAAAGCCATTGATTCTGTGGAATAGACTAGACTTATCAGGTAATGGGTACCTGACTTTCTGTAGAGCAGCATTAAGTGGCTTGTAATTTACCACCAGGCGTGGCTTTCCTCGCTTTACCTCTGAGTGTTTGTTGACCACAAACGTTTGGCAAGCCCACAGGCTTCATGCAGGCTCGATCAAACTTTTCTTCAAAATATCTTTGATTTCATCTTCACAAAACTTTCTTTCGGATGGAGACATAAGTCTTGCGGAGGCTTTCATTGGTTTGATATTTTGCTGTGGATCAAATGGTAGAGAGACAAAGTACTTCTCTCTTTTCTAGAAAGCATTTGGGCTCTCTGCACAACAATATTTCTTAAGCTTCTCAGCGATATTGGCTAGCATTTTATTTCCATGAACTTCTGAGCACTCTTTACTTCTGTCCATTTTTGCTAGCTGGGTCGGATTAGAAGGCACGATAGCTCTGGGAATAGGCATCGGACATCGCCTTGTTCCTCTTATTGATGAAGGAAGAACAACTTGCTTCCCATTGATGAAACAAGTGAAAGTCATGGCGTTAGTATCTATAGTGTAAGGACTAACCTTATGAAGCCAATCTGCACCCAAAATAACATCTTCAGACATGTTGTCCATTCTATATACTGTCAAAGAATCTTTCTTTTTACCAAATTGAACTGGGAACAAAATAGCTTTAGCTGTGAGAGCGACAGGGGTTCCTTCAATAGTAGCTCCTGCTTCATCTGTTTCTTCCCAATAAAAGGAAGGAAGAGCTGTAGTTTTGGCAAGGCATACTTGACAGCCTGAATCTATCATACAGTGCAAATTATAAACTTTGTATTCTTCAGGAAAGAATTGGATTGATAGGAAGACTTTAGGTCCTAATAGCAATGCTAGCTGAGGTTCTGGAGAAGAAGGAGGTGACATACTTCTTCTTTGCACCTTTTCTTCTTGAGGAGCTTTGATTGCTCTATCCAAATGTTTGCTCAGTTCTTCATCGGATGATTTCTCCTTTTCTATTTGGATGATTTTTATAGCACATTTAAGACTATCAATTTCATCACAGAGCTGTCTAACAAGCTTTTGTTTTTCTCTGATTTGCAATCTGATAGCTTGCTCTTTATCAGTCCTAAAGGATTGTCTATCTTCATGAACTTCAGGATATCCTTTATACAGTTCTATAGGATTATAAGAGATAGAAGAGGGAGAAGAAACAATCTTCTGCTTACCTTGATCTTTCTCCAATTCTCTGAGTAGTCTTATCTTATCTTCTTTCAATGCTTCTCTTAGCCTGTACTGGTATGGCTGAGTTACCGAAAGTTGCAGATCAATCTCTGCCAGTTTCTTTTCAAGCTCTTGGTTTCTACTGAGAGAGAACATATCTAGAGTTTATCGGTAGAAGCATACTCTAAAGTTTGGATCCGAACATTTTCAGGAACTGAATTGTCCCACGGAAGGAGGAACAATCCTTCTTTGGCTCGCAGCTTTTCTCACTCTTCTTCTAAGATTGGCGCTTTTCCTTTATCTTTCTGCGTTCCTGAACTTGATTCTCCAACAAAAAACATCTTCAATGCAACTTTGTTGTTTTTCTCTCGTGTGAGCATACCAGCAAGACAATTTAGTGAACCAGGCTTATATACAATCTCAAAATCAAAATTGCTAAGCCATATAAACCATTTAAGAATCCAACTACTGTTTTCTGCCATCAAATTTTCATTCTTAAAAATACCAGGCATTATTTTAAGATCAGTTCTAATAATAAACTTGACTGGTTTGAGGAAAAGAATGAAATGCGATACGGTCTTTTTGACTGCGAGAATCTCCTTATGGCTCGATGGATAGTTCAAATCTGCTGCTTTAAAAGAACCTGAGCCATATCCGCAAATATTTTCTTTGATGCTTACTTCTTCAAGAATAACTCCACCCCATGTGGAAGATGAGGCATCTGTCTCAATGATCAATTGACCATTATCTGTGGGCAAAGACAATGTCGGCAACTGCATAACTTTCTGCTTGATTTTCTGAACAGCAGTTGTCATATGAGATGTCCATGGTTTAGGATTTTTCTTTAATCTCTGCTGCAACACATGGATGTCTGAGGCTTGACCCTTGTATAAAGGTCGGATGTAATTGAGGCTTCCCAGAAACCTGTGAAGCTAGGTCTTATCTGTTATTTTGTCAGGGAACTTATCAAAAGCCTGCAAAACATGTTTTTGCAGAACTATTTCTCCTTTCTGTATTTTGAAACCGAGGAACTCGATCTCTGTTTTCCCGATCTCCATTTTACTCTCGGAGAGCACTAACCCATGCTTATAACAGAGCTCATAGAATGACTGTAGATGCTTCAGGTGCTCCTGAAGATTCTTTGAACATACCAGGATGTCATCTATGAAAACTAATGCCCATTGTTTATCTCTAAAGATATCTTCCATTCTTTTCTAAAACTCTGAAGGGGCATTATTTTTTTGAAACGGTAATACCTTCCACTGGTATTGACCATGGGGAACGACAAAGGCAGTTTTATACCTGTCTTCGGCCTTTATCCCAATTTGATAAAATCTAGATTTCAAATCAAATTTACTAAATATAACACAACCATTGATTCTCTGGAATAGACTAGACTTATCAGGTAATTGGTACCTGACTTTCTGTAGAGCAGCATTAAGAGGTTTGTAATTTACCACCAGGCGTGGCTTTCCTCGCTTTACCTCTGAGTGTTTGTTGACCACAAACGCTCAGCAAGCCCACGGGCTTCGTGCAGGCTCGATCAAACTTTTCTTCAAAATATCTTTGATTTGATCTTCACAAAACTTTCTTTCGGATGGAGACATAAGTCTTGCGGAGGATTTCATTGGTTTGATATTTTGCTGTGGATAAAACGGTAGAGAGACAAAGTACTTCTCTCTTTTCCAGAAAGCATTTGGGCTCTCTGCACAGCAATATTTCTTGAGCTTCTCAGCGATATTGGCTAGCATCTTATTTCCATGAACTTCTGAGAACTCTTTACTTTTGTCCATTTTTGCTAGCTGGGTTGGATTAGCAGGCATGATAGCTCTGGGAATAGGCGTCGGACATCGCCTTGTTCCTCTTCTTGATGCAGGAAGAACAACTTGCTTCCCATTGATGAAACAAGTGAAAGTCACGGCGTTAGTATCTACAGTGTAAGGACTAACCTTATGAAGCCAATTTGCACCCAAAATAACATCTTCAGACATGTTATCCATTCTATATACTGTCAAAGCATCTTTCTTTTTACCAAATTGAACTGGGAACAAAATAGCTTTAGCTGTGAGAGCCACAGGGGTTCCTTCAATAGCAGCTCCTGCTTCATCTATTTCTTCCCAATAAAAGGAAGGAAGAGATGTAGTTTTGGCAAGGCAGACTTGACAGCCTGAATCTATCATACAGTCCAAATTATAAACTTTGTATTCTTCAGGAAGGAATTGGACTGACAGGAAGAATTTAGGTCCTGATAGCAATGCTAACTGAGGTTCTGGACAAGAAGGAGTTGACATACTTCTTCTTTGGGCCTTTTCTTCTTGAGGAGCTTTCATTGCTCTATCAAAGTGTTTGCTCAGTTCTTCATCGGATGATTGCTCCTTTTCTGTTTGGATGATTTTGATAGCACATTTAAGACTATCAATTTCGTCACAGAGCTGTCTAACAAGATTTTGTTTTTCTTTGATTTGCAATCTGATAGCTTGTTCTTTATCAATCCTAAAGGATTGTCTATCTTCATGACCTTCAGGATATCCTTTATACAGTTCTATAGGATTATAAGAGATAGAAGAGGGAGAAGAAACAATCTTCTGCTTACCTTTATCTTGCTCCAATTCTCTGAGCAGTCTTCTCTTATCTTCTTTCAATGGTTCTCTTACTCTATACTGGTATGGCTGAGTTACCGAAAGTTGCAGATCAATCTCTGCCAGTTTCTTTTCAAGCTCTTGGGTTCTGCTTAGAGAGAACATATCTAGAGAAAAGGTAAACTCAGGCAGCTCGAACCACCCCAAATTTTGCTCATCATCAGAATCGGAGGATGACGAGGGGTCAAATTTTGCTAAAGTAGCATCTCGCTCGGAGGCAGAATCCGACAAAGCAATTTCTGGAGAATCAGAATCATCATCTTCTGATGGAAGGAAGAGAACTTCACGAGAAGGGTCTTCATCAGCATGAGGCAACTTCCACCAATGTGGATCAACATGTTCATAGAAAGCAGCAAGCTTGGGCTTGCTTTCCTTCTTAGGGAATTTGTTAGTCCAATGGCCTTTGTTGCCACAAATAAAACAGACTTCCTTATCTGTTTGCTTAGATCTCCTTTTGATAAACTTATGAGGCGTCTTCTTCTTTGGGAAGAGAATATTTCTGGATCTAGCCTTTTGGAATTTCAAGGGTTTGTGATGATAGTGATATCGCGGCTGACTGCTATAAAACCCTTTCGGCTTCTTCTTTTTGCAATGGAAGGAATCTTTGAGATGTCCTCTTCCATGGGCACCACATCCCCATTCTGGTAATCTAGCAACATTTTTACAGAAGGATGGAGAAAACATAGACTGATGCCTTTTGAAATCTTTATAAACCCTTTTCGCAAGACAATGTTCTTTCCATGTTTCAACAATATGATTATGCAGTTGTGCCAGAGAAAGATCTCTGTAATTAATATTCTTGTCCTTCATATATTTCTCAACTGCATCGGGCATGTGTCCTGGAAAGCTTCTCAAATAATTTTTGAGATATGCTGGATTATGAGCTTTCCTAGACTGAATAAGCAATCTCTGCATATAGCAGAAATATGCTTCGGCCTGTGACAAGTCACAGAGGCGGGCAGACATATAGAGAGAGGCCAGATGTTCTGAGTCATCTACATCATCGTCTCCATGAAATTCTTTACCAAGCGCCAACAATATTTGTTGGTCTGCATCATCAGCTTGCATGATTGCATTGCGGTACTCTGGTGGTAACCATCTCCACCAGTCATTTGCTAATCCTGAAAGACCAACAACTATCTGTGCAGCTAATGTCTAACCTGTGATAGTGGGATCTTGCATTCTCTTGGAAAGTATCCAATGGAACAACAGTGTGATGGCATCCTTAATCTCACTTCTAGTTTGACACTGAATATTGAGCATTGGTTGCTGAGGCATAGAGGAAATGAGATTGTTAATAGAATTAATCCCAAATGAGGTATTAACTTTAGGGGCCTGGGATGCATCTCTCATTGGTTCATCAAACTCGACCTTCACTCCTAAAGGTTCACCATGTCTCTGCATTGACAACATTTGCAAGTATCTAGGCTCTAATGCATGCTTGAAAGACTTAAAGTGGCCAATCCATTCTTTAACCTCCTGGAATTCAGCTTCGGACTGTCCAAAGTCAAATTCAGGTTTTTCTTCACTATGTTCAGGAATGCTGAACATACCGAATGACCAACTTCTTTCGATATTTTTCTCTGTAGGCTTTCTAATATTTCCTTGGGTGGCCAGGGCATAGACTTTTGGACTGATTCCAGGAGATTTCTTCTTAAGCTTTTGGGTTTGGCTAATCAGTTCTTCTAGTTTAGCCAATCTTAACTCAGTCTTTTTTGCAGCAGTGCTAACTGCAATCTTGATTTCTTCTGTGTCTGTCAGAAGATGGTCTAGCAGGCCTAGCTTTGTAGCAACTACAGAGATTTTTTCTTTTTCTTCTAATAAAGAACTTTTTAACTCTAGAAGATCTTTAGCCATATCATCAATGTTCTGTGCTGTTAACTTTCCTTGCATATTTCCCCAATTCATCAACTTTATCTCATAAGAAGCATACTCTAGAAGCATAATCTAGAGTTTGGATCCAGACAATTTGACAAATGGACCATACTATATTCACATGGCAGAATTTCATCCGCCGAAGCCTGGAAGGAGATTAGATTGAATCCACAGTAACTGTTAGAGAAATTCCACTTGACTACAGAGTCGAGTCAAAGTTCAGAGGTGAATTCATCTGTGATCCTAATCCTATCTTTCAAGGTTCCGATGTGGAAAGATGTTTTAGTCCGAATATTTATCCACCTCATAGCCCCACTGGATCCTTGCAAGAAGATGCTCAAGATCCCTACTATACATCTGATGATGAAATAGGAGAATATTTACAAGGGCGTGACCCTTATGATTGAAAGTGGTGGTGGGCCATCTGAAGGCTGAATAGGACTAGCTTTGTCCTATACTGTTTCCGTTGTGGGCCGGATAAAACCTCCACAGTGTAATATTCGTAGTTAGGACTGTCGTGGGCCAGTTGCTCCACTGTGTAATAAAGTTTGTCGGAGTCTGTCATAAAGAAAGATTCCGGGTCCCCGTAATGCCAAAAGCTAATTAAGGGACGAGATAATGACAGTGGTTGTCCCCACTTGTCACCCCGGAGGATTCCTTTCTGACTTATAGTTGTCAGTTTAGGCTAATGGATCAACCGATTGACCTACGACTAGCGGATCAACCGATTGACCTACGACTGTCAATCATGGGTAACCGGTACACCGGCTAAGAATTGTATAAATAAAGGCCTCGGGCCTCATTTCATTCGTTCGAGTCATTCTAGTCGAATGTCTGCATTGAGCAAGTAGTCCGCTCTGCAAGTGTCTGCATTGAGCAAGTAGTCCGCTCTGCAAGTCTGAAGTCGAGTCGTTGTATTGAGCAAGTAGGTCGCTCTGCAACTTAGGAGTCTTATGTAAGAGGATTATGCTCTGCTCCTTGGCTCTGAGCTATAAGAGAGCAACAGAAACTCAATATTAGTAGAGTCTGTAATTCAGCAAGTATGCTCTGCGTAAAGAACGCACCAGAAAGCTTATAGTCTGTTGTAAAGCAAGTATGCTCTGCGACTTGACTATCAAGTTATAAGATTGCATCAGAACGCTGTCATGTTATTATCCGCTGCAATAACAATTATCATCTCTGTGTGTATCATCCTTATTGCTGTATTAAGTCGTTTCATTAATAGAGAGTTGAGAGATATTATTGCTGTATCATCAAATTGAAGGAAACAAATTGAAGAAAGTGTGTCTGCTGATCCTCGGGGCAAGTTGCATGGGACAATTTGATTCGACGGTCTCGCGCGATGCGATTGTTTTGTTCGGCGCTTTTCTTTACAGTTGGGTGATATTTCATAGTTTGGCCAATTTTATCATGCTTGACCAATTTGCAAAGTGAGCCCACTAGCCACTACCCTAAGAACGTACTGCATTTCATCTGGGGACCCCTCGTGGAAGTTGGCGTTGTACTTCTGATGGGTTGCGCATTTGTTTACGAGCTCATCCAACTTTTCAGGAATTGAATGTTGTGATTACAACAAACTCCTTTTTAATTTCACTTATTATTTCGTATGTTATAGACATCGTTTGCAAATGAATAACTACAAAAACTTTTTTAATTTTATCATGTTTTACCAATTTGCAGAGCGAGCACATGACTAGCCACTACTGTAAGAACGTACCGCATAATTTCCTATGGGGACCCCTCGTGGAAGTTGCGTTGTACTTCTGATGGGTTGGGCATTTGTTTACGCCCTCATTCAACTTTTCAGGAATTGCATGCGTAATTGAATGTTGTCATTACAACAATCTTTTTAATTTCCCTTCTTAAATTTACAACAATTTGTTATTTTCAGGTTTTTAATTGAGCAGATCTTTCAGGATAAAAGGCATACCTCTTTCCCACCTCGGTCGGTCGATCCCCTCTATCTCTCAAATCATATATTTCTTTAAAATTTAAAGACACCGTGGATTGCCCGCCAAATCAACTGTACAGAATTTCTGAATTAATAACGAAAAAGTTGCATGTGCTGAAATAATATGACCTTACATTTGAAAATTTGTAGTCGTTACCCAGCGCTCAAGTAACAACGATTGTATTTCTTACCCAGCGCCCAAGTGAGAACGATTGTATTCCACCCTGTCCAGTCTACTTGAATATCATCCACTTCATCTAGCTGCTTGAGGAGGTCACTGGTTCTATTAACGTTGTGCATACCAGAGAGGCCAGCGCATACTTTACACTGTTGCTCAGCATGTAACTCTATTATGTCCTTTTAACATTGTCATTGGGATGGCTTTCCTGTAGTCATCATGGACTGTCTTCTTTTTAGTTTCTAAATTTACTAATTATAAAATAAATATAGCTCATTTAGCTGTATCTAGTTCTCGTTTAACATTAATAAATAACTAATTAAATAATAATATTTGTAGATAACTAATTATATTATAATTTTTATTAATAAATAACTAATTAGATTAGAATATTTATTATATTAAATTAAATTTATATTTAATTTAAACTATATGATGATGATGATTAATGTGTTTATTAAAGTCAACTTTGATTTATCGAATTTTAAACTGCAAGGATTTCTTTGTTTTGCTTAGATTTTTATTTTTATGGTCAAAATGTTTTAAGAGAAGTATTCATAAATAGTAGTACTAAGAATGTCAATATTGTAGAAAATATTTCAAAATTGCACTTTAATGTCGGTGTATGCATGACATTCTATGAGAAGGTGATTTTCAATATTTTTTAAATTAAAATTAAAATTATCTTTTAATTTAAATTAATTTATATATGTTTCAATATATTTATATTAAAATTTATATATTGAAATATATATTAACATATATATTTCAATATGTTAACATGATTTCATGTTGTACCATAAAATTTCACTTCTCGTACGAAAAATTATCCTGCTTATCGAAATATATATATTGAAGCAGGCTATACCACACCGTAGGAGATCGCAGCAGGAGATATGAGATTCAGCTTTTGTCCATTTTGAAGCAAGCACTAAGTGATGGTTGTGTGAGCCTGCACAAAAAAAGATCGTAGGGAGGTGGAGGTCGCTGGGAGGTGGAGGAGATGGTTAGGCAGGCATGAGGAGGAGATGCCTGGCTGGTTAGGCATGCATGAGGGTAGTTACAGTGATATTTCCTATTGTGACAATTGTTCACTGCTTTCTGAATGAATATGCTTGCGTGGTTGCATCTCTTTCAAAAATATGTCTTATCATATTCGACCATAAAATTTCATTTCCCGTAAGAAAAACTACCCTGCTTATCGAATTCCAAAGCCAAGCTTAAGTTAGTTAAAAACAATGCTACTGCTTTTTATTTTTAAATATTCATAAATGCAGTGGCATAATATACTGTTACACATCCACGCTTCGATGTAGATTTGAGTAGCTTAGTTTAGTTAGATGGCGAATGCTGCTTTCTTTTATATGCTTGAATGCACTAGTATTCCTCGCCCTCCTTTGATAGAGAATTTGCCGATTTTGATCCCTCTAGGCTCGTTTCAGTCCATTCTGCAACTTAGCATCATTGGGGCTGGTTTCGTCCATGTTGCCAAATATAAGTTGGAGAATATAAAATTTAAAATTTAAAAATTTGAATATAAGTTGTGGAATATAAATTGCCGAATTTAAAATTTAAAATTTAAAATTCTTACCTGGGTTTACTGTGGCTGTTGTTGGACCATACGTTACAAGATCTCCCACAATATTCACTATCACTATTATTTTTTGCCGACTTGTGAGAAATGTTACATCACATTACAAGATCTCTCCCATAATATTCACTAGCACTATTATTATGTGCCGACATGTTACAAACGTTACTAACGTTATATCACGTTACAAGATCTCTCCCATAATATTCAGTATCACTATTATTTTTTGCCGACATGTTACAAACGTTACTCACGTTACATCACGTTATAAGACCTTCCCCATACTGGGCTGTAGAGCGCCTCTCGGCGCAATAACATATTCCTTCATCCCAAGTCCTTTTAGGAATTGTCAAGTCTCTTGTTTCACTATGTAGATTGTGAGAGTTTGTTCTTATTTTAACAATGTTGGTTTTCTTCTTTAGTCTAATCAAAACAAAAAGATACGTTTGATCTTCCATATTAAGGTTGAATGCCTCCTTATAATATCTTGATTTTCTCTAATCCTCTAACAATTTATTGCACACCATCTCTCCTTAAATTTAGATGTAATAATAGTGTTAGATCACTACAAGATGGACAAGATGGAGGCAAGTAGGGGGGCGGGGATGAAAAAACCCTATTAGTTTCACGTTCAATTACAAATGATAGCTTTTACCTTTCTTTTTTCTTGGTTTTCTAAACTCCGGTTGAGTGCATCTTTCTACTCACACATGAATTAAGAGTAGCCGTAAACCTAATATGCAAACAATATACCTAATATGGAAATTCTTAATCATGATGGAGTTGTGTAGACTTATCTTGTAAACGAGCGAAACTAGCCACACTGTGTGGTTCAACATCTCCACCTATTATTTTTTGCGGACATCTTACAAACGTTACTAACGTTACTAACGTTACATCACGTTACATCACATTACAAGACCTCCCCTGTAGTGGGCTATAGAGCGCCTCTCTGCGCAATAACATATTCCTTCATCCCAAGTCCTTCTAGGAATTGTCAAGTCTCTTTTTTCACTATGGAGATTGTGAGAGTTTGTTCTTATTTTAACAATGTTGGTTTTCTTCTTTAGTCTAATCAAAACAAAAAGATACTTTTGATCTTCCACGATAAGGTTGACAGCCTCCTTATAATATCTTGATTTTCTCTAAACCTCTAACAATTTATTGCACACCATCTCTCCTTAAATTTAGATGTAGTAATAATGTTAGATCACTACAAGATAGACAAGATGGAGGCAAGTAGGGAGGCGGGGATGAAAAAGCCCTATTAGTTTCGCTAATAAGTTGGCATCCAATGGGCCACTATAATAGGGAGGTACAACAACCTCCTTTTTAATTTCACTTATTGTTTGATATGTTATAGACATCATTTGCAAATGAATAAGCACAACAACTTTTTTGATTTTATCATGTTTTACCAATTTGCGGAGCGAGTACATGACTAGCCACTTCTGTAAGAACGTACCGCATAATTTCCTATAGGGACCCCTCGTGGAAGTTGGCGTTATACTTCTGATGGGTTGGGCATTTGTTTACACCCTCATTCAACTTTTCAGGAATTGCATGCATAATTGAATGTTGTCATTACAACAATATTTTAATTTCCCTTCTTAAATTAACTACAATTTGTTATTTTCAGGTATTTAATTCAGTAGATCTTTCAGGATAAAAGGCATACCTCTTTCCCACCTCGGTCAGTCGATCCCCTCTATTTCTCAAATCATATATTTCTTTGCAATTTAAAGACACCGTGGATTACCCACGAAATGAACTGTACAGAATTTCTGAATTAATAACGAAAAAGTTGCATGTGCTGAAATAATATGACCTTACATTTGAAAATTTGTAGTCCTTACCCAACGCGCAAGTGACAACGATTGTATTTCTTACCCAGCGCCCAAGTGAGAATGATTGTATTCCACCCCGTCCAGTCTACTGTGAATATCATCCACTTCATCGAGCTTCTTGAGGAGGCCACTAGTTCTATGAATGTTGGGCATACGAGAGAGGCCAGCGCATGCTTTACACTGTTGCTCAGCATATCACTATATTATTTCCTTTTAACATTGTCATTGGGATGGCTTTCCTGTAGTCATCATGGACTGTCTTCTTTTTAGTTTCTAAATTTACTAATTATAAAATAAATATAGCTCATTTAACTGTATCTACTTCTCATTTAACATTAATAAATAACTAATTAAATAATAATATTTGTAAATAACTAATTATATTATAATTTTTATTAATAAATAACTAATTAGATTAGAATATTTATAATATTAAATTGAATTTATTTTTAATTTAAACTATATGATGATGATTAATGTGTTTATTAAATTCAACTTTCGTTTATCGAATTTTAAACTACAAGGATTTCTTTGTTTTGCTTAGATTTTTATTTTTATGGTCAAAAGGTTTTAAGAGAAGTATTCATAAATAGTAGTACTAGGAATGTCCATATTGTAGAAAATATTTCAAAATTGCACTTTAATGTTGGTGTATGGATGACATTCTATGAGAAAGTGATTTTCATCTTCACCCCTCTTTGTGTCATAAAAGCCATCCTAGATCCAAATCCTAGGCTCTAACAACCGCCGAGAAGGATCAAATCTCTCTAGGTGCAAACCTCTCCTTGAATAGCTATTTGAGTGCAAAAATTGAGAAGAA
The DNA here is from genome assembly GCA_001517045.1 of Pseudotsuga menziesii. Lineage (NCBI taxonomy): Eukaryota > Viridiplantae > Streptophyta > Pinopsida > Pinales > Pinaceae > Pseudotsuga > Pseudotsuga menziesii. Next base: position 31,401 of record LPNX011156013.1, read on the forward strand.
GTTTTGAAATATAAATAAGTTTCCTTACATCATCATATTAATATAAAAATAATGTTATATTTAATATAAATATAATTTCAATATGAATTTCAATATTTTTTAAATTAAAATTAAAATTATCTTTTAATTTAATTTAATTTATATATGTTTCAATATATTTATATTAAAATTTATATATTTAAATATATATTAACATATATATTTCAATATGTTAATGTGATTTCATGTTCTACCATAAAATTTCACTTCTTGTACGAAAAACTATCCTGCTTATCGAAATATATATATATTGAAGTAGGCTATACCACACCGTAGGAGATCGCAGGAGGAGATATGAGATTCAGTTTTCATCCATTTTCAAGCAAGCACTAAGTGATGGTTGCGTGAGCCTTCCGAAACGGAGATCGTAGGGAGGTGGAGATCGCTAGGAGGTGGAGGAGATGGTTAGGCAAGCATGAGGAGGAGATGGCTGGCTGGTTAGGCATGCGTGGGGGTAGTTATAGTGATATTTCCTATTGTGACAATTGTTCATTGATTTCTGAACGAATATGCTTGTCTGGTTGCATCTCTTTCAAAAATATGTCTTATCATATTCGACCATAAAATTTCATTTCCTATAAGAAAAACTACCCTGCTTATCGAATTCGAAAGGCAAGCTTAAGTTAGTTAAAAATGATGGTACTGCTTTTTATTTTCAAATATTCATAAATGCTGTGGCATAATATACTGTTATACATCCATGCTTCGATGTAGATTTGAGTAGCTCAGTTTAATGAGACGGCGAATGCTGCTTTCTTTTATATGCTTGAATGCACTAGTATTCCTCGCCCTCCTTTGATAGAGAATTCGCTGATTTTGGCCCCTCTAGGCTCCTTTTAGTCCATTCTGCAACTTAGCATCATTGGGGCTAGTTTCGTCCACGTTACCAAATATAAGTTGCAGAATATAAAATTTAAAATTTTAAAGATTCGAATATAAGTTGTGGAATATAAATTGCCGAATTTAAAATTTAAAATTTAAAATTCTTACCTGGGTTTACTGTGCCTGTTGTTGGACCAAACGTTACAAGATCTCCCAAAATATTCACTATCACTATTATTTCTTGCCGACATGTTACAAACGTTACATCACGTTACAAGATCTCTCCCATAATATTAACTATCACTATTATTTTGTGCCGACATGTTACAAACATTACTGATGTTACATCACGTTACAAGATCTCTCCCATAATATTCAGTATCACTATTATTTTTGCCGACATGTTACAAAAGTTACTAACATTACATCACGTTACAAGACCTTCCCCATACTGGGTTGTAGAGCGCTACTCGGTGCAATAACATATTCCTTCATCCCAACTTCTTTTAGGAATTGTCAAGTCTCTTGTTTTACTATGGAGATTGTGAGAGTTTGTTCTTATTTTAGCAATGTTGGTTTTCTTCTTTAGTCTAATCAAAACAAAAATATACTTTTGATGTTTTAGATTAAGGTTGACTGCGTGCTTATAATACCTTGATTTTCTCTAATCCTCTAACAATTTATTGCACACCATCTCTCCTTAAATTTAGATGTAATAATAATGTTAGATCACTACAGCATGGACAAGATGGAGGCAAGTAAGGGGGTGGGGATGAAAAAACCCTATTAGTTTCACGTTCAATTACAAATGATAGCTTTTACCTTTATTTTTTCTGGGTTTTCTAAACTCTAGTTGAGTGCATCTTTCTACTCACACATGAATTAAGAGTAGCCATAAAACTAATATGCAAAAAATATACCTAATATGCAAATTCTTAATCATGATGGAGTTGTGTAGACTTATCTTGGAAATGAGCGAAACTAGCCACATTGTATGGTTCAACATCTACACCCATTTTCACACACCTCGTTTTAATAATTTTAATAAGTGAGTGTGATAATGTTTGCAATAACATGAAAGTAGAGAGAGGCTATATATGTGGCTTTTATTTACAGTTGGGTCATATTTCATAGTGTGATAATGTCTCCAATAACATGAAAGTCGAGAGAGGCTATAGACCTTCGAAGTCGAGACAGGTTATATATGTGTTGTGACAGGTTATATATATGTTGTGAACATTTCGCTTAGCATGCAAACAAAACTGTCACAAGACGTTGGAGTTCGTATAACCCATGACATTGGGCCTGTATGAATTTTGTAGCTAAAGAAATTTTTTACCTAAAGCTGGGGATTTCTTGAACGTTGCGGATTTATCTGTACCAAACATTTGTTTAACGTTGGGAACTTCTTGAACGGTGTCATCGTCAGGATGAGGATTTCTTGAAAGCTACAACAAATTATGCAGTGAAGATGAGCATATGTCCAAGGAGAGCTCTGGTTTAAGTCGCGTAGAAAATTTATAGTGCAGGTCATCGTCGTCCCAAGACATTGTCTTAGTTTCCCTTTTAACACGCGTTTATTACTACTGAAGCTCTTGTAAAATATTGTGACAAATCATATCATTTCTTTATGTCATCGATGACATGATAACAACAATATGTATTTGATTCATATTTATATGAAGTAGAGTATGGGGACTGGGTATTTGTTTTATTGTTAATATTGCCGGAAAAGACATCACCTTATACACTATGTTGATGCTTTGTTTTGATACGCTGATTCTCTGAATTTCTAAAATATTATAGAGGAGAAAGTTTTGATTGATTCGCTTTCGAGATTTTTTTTTCATTTATCTAATATAAAAACACATTCTCTCACAACCTAATTTAAACCAACACAATGAATTGTAATGAAAACCTATATCTAGCACAAAAGAGAACGAATTGTAGTGCTATTTATACGCATCAATTAGAAATATAAACATATTTTAAACAGTCTCAATGAATATTTAAACTATATCTTGCACAATAAAAGTAATTGTAATAAAATAATATAAAAAAAACACCCATTAAAAACTTAATTTTATTATTAATTATCATTGACATAACATTAATATAAAGTGCATTTTCTTTCTTCTAAAATGTTTTCAATTTTGAGTAGAATTTTATAAATTTCATGTTAGTGTAAACATGATCACACTCACTTATTGAAATTATTAAAAGGATGTGTGTGAAAATGAGTGGAGTTGCTGAACCATATTGCCTCGCTAGGTTCACTAGTTTCCAAGCTAACCTTACACCACTATATACATCATGATTAAGAATTTGCATATTAGGTTTACTACTATTTTTAATTAAAAAGTTGCACTCTACTCTACTTTAGAAAACCAAGACATAATTGAACTTGAAACTGATAGGGTTTTTGCATTTCCCCCTACTTGTCTCCATCTTGTAGCTATGTAAGTTGAAAACTTGCAAGGGATATCTCAGAATTTTATATGTGAATGGGAAGGTTGGGTAATGTGGATTTGATTGTGTTAATTTTGTAGCAAAATAATTTTATTTTTTATAATAATTTTCTCCCTTTGTGGCTCTACCATTTTTATAGCATGATGGAGGATCCAGGTTTAACCTGTTTCATATGTGGAGAGGGAAAATACATGGGTAAAGAAAGAATAAATAATAGTAATTGTTTGGACTCTCACTGTATTTTGTGGTTTTTCGTTCTTTCTATTAATGAAATATTTCTATGACCCACAAAGGACAATGAATATATGTTGAAGAGTGAGGACTCAATGTATATTCTTGAACTTCGCACTTATTGCTTTAGAGGAGAAGGATAGCTAAACTCTAATATTTAACTTATATCTGGACTAATGGACAATATCCATTTGGAGAGTTTGATTTTGGCTAGAGTTTTAAATTTAAAATGGATCTATATTAAAAATTATTTAAATAGCATGTATAATTTCTTTTAAAAAAATCACAATACAAGGTATAAAAACAATTTCTTTCTAAATGATGCTAGAATGTGAACATAGAGTAAAGTAAACATTGATAAAGCAATTCCTTTCTACATGATGATAGAATCAAAGCTAACTGAATAAAAAATAATTTTTATGGTTTACTGGATTTTCTTTATTTATATATCTATTCATGATGTATTTATGGTTTACCTAAACAAAAATAATGGGCATAACTTGTTTGGGGTAGTAAAACTCGAACTGTATGGCCTTTCTTTCTCGAAATTATTATCCCATCTCTCTCCACACATTGTCCATCCTTTCTTCATAGGGTCTTCGGAAACAAAACAAATCTTTCCCTCTTTGGTAGAGCAAAATGCAAAGTAAATGAAATCCAGTAAGTTGCAAATCTCTACAACTTTGAGTTCTATCGGATTTGCTAGAAGCATTGTGTAACAGACCCCATATACCTCAATGCAATTTAGTGAAATGGGGATTAGGAATTTTCCTAGTATTCTATCCACAAATCCATCATGTTAGTCTCTTAAGCATGAAAAATCACATAATTGGAAACAGACTTCCCTAACATAATATCAAGGAAATAAAATCTTAAACACTATTGAAACTTGCATATTTGCCAAAATGTAATTCATAACCCATGCACCCAACATTAAACATCGTTAAGAATTGAGCATACACAATTCGTAAAGAAACATCCAAGGAAAACCAAGACAAGACATCAATTTATGTGGTTTAGCTCATCCGCGAGGCTACGTCCACCAATCTATTTTTTTCGTTTTATTGCTTTATCAAATATAATAATTACAATGTCATGGAACATCCACATCCATGGTTGGTTTCCCTTACCTCAAGTCTCTTCGTAGAGAGACAATTGTAACTCAAATTTCCGTTCTTTAGGACCCTTATGATAAATTCATAAAATCATTAACAGCTCCTTGGACACACGGTGAACCTTGACTTTAAATCAACATTCACTACCCGAACCCATGGGTGTCATTGAATATTGAACTTATACTCAACAAGTAGATGGACACTATACTAGTTCTTTTTAACAATCAGAGGAACCATACCTCTAAATTAGTAAGGATACACTTGCTTCCAATATATTTGTTATGTAGCTTCTATAGTATTCAAGAAATAACTCATATATTTAAATCCTAACAATATATGATACAAGCCTTACTAACAACAATACTGCAATAATCTCTTTACCATATAAAGTACGACATTTGTAGTCATTGTATTTATTACTTTCAAGCATCAATTCATCTTACTAAGTAGCCACAATAATAAGGCACAGAATGATGTATCCTACAATTAAATCTCACATTTCCATACATGAGTAGGCACATGGATATTTATACATACATATATATCTGTATATTCCTCAGACAATAATTCAGCATTAAGAAAATTGCTATGACCATGGTGTGCTCCAAACCAAGGGATTTTCCATATCTATGTAACTACTGGAGATGGAATATAATTCCTATATTATAAGAAGTATGCACAAACAAAATTCCTATGAAACATTCTTTCTTCGGATCTATACAACAACCAATAAAGACATTGGATCTACAAATATTCATACTTTATAATTTCCGAACAATAACTAATGATTTCGACATTTTACAATGCATACCCTAGATATTATATTTTACAACGTTTATAAGAAGACTTTATTTTGGACTTTCTGAAGCACATACAACCATCAGCTCGCAAAATGCATACGACTATAAAAATGCATACAACTATCAGTTCACCAAATGCATACAACTATAAAAATAATGCATACTATCATCAGTTTGTAAAATGCATACAACTATCAGTTTTGAATATGACTCATTCATGCATAATGCTATCAGTTTTATTCATGATTCATTCTTACACCGTATCCATATATATATACAAAATGCAATAGCCACACTTTCCAAACAAGTATCAATCCATATTCCAGTTCTATGAAGCGTCACCACATAATGTATGTGCCAGATCTCGAAAACAAAACCTGCAGAAACTACAATGAATTTACGAGCTCTCATAACATCAGAACTCGTCGACATACAAATGCATTCACCAATCATTAATAAAATGCAGGAATTTTACAGTATGAATCTAGATATAATTCCTTCCTTTAATACCAGAGTGATTCTTTACACCATGGTGATTCTATATACTGAAAACAAATCTATATTCATTGTACCTATATATATCACATCTATGCACTGAAAATAATGAGACGCTGAATGTAAATTAGAACTTCACAGTTACACCTATCGAATCTATGCTTTAGAAATGAAGATGCGAGATCTATGAGAAAAACAAAACCTGAACATTTCCCATCCCTTTGATACCGATACCCATTGAACCAATACACTGAATACAACCTAGTGGTTTCCCGTCTATTTGATACCGGTGCGCATCGAATCTATCCTATTGAAGGCACATACAGATTTAAAAATAGTCTCGGTTCAATTCCTTACGATTTTTATATCTACCATATATGCATTGATAAGTAACACTTACCAAATCGTATCCTAACCACACATGTCACGCGGAAATGGGATTTTGTACCTAGCTAAGAATATCGCAGCTACTTGGGATTTATGAAGATCGCTGCCCATCTAGGAAATTTCAGACAATCCTATATAGACTCGATGCTAACCAATGCACTCTCTGCCATCACAATGCATCTGTTTTCTCCCTCCCCCCGCCCCTTCTACACTATCTCAAAACAATATATAGAATGTGTGATAGGGATCCTTCTTCTCGAATAAAGAGGAAATCATTCCCCCCACTGCGCCGAGATTCTTGCCTCACAAGCGTCGAGGATTAATCTTTCCTTCAATAGTGAAGAGGTCATTGAATGCTGAGGGTTATCCTGCCCCAATACCGCTGAGGTCATTTCTATAAATAAACAAAAAACCTAAACTGAAATTAGAAACTGTCTTCTTTCCCAAAAACGTTGATTCCCCCAAAACGCGTGGTGTATCTATAAATCAACAAACCCAAAAATGTAAATAGAAAATCTCCAGTTTTTTTTTCTTTCTTTTATGAGCTCACCTTAATCCCTACCTCCTAACCATTCCAGAAGCAAGTGGTTGTTTTGGAATCCCACACGTGAATCTAAAATTAAGCTCTGTGATCTTATCCCATGCAAGGTTAAAGAGTACAGGTGGTTAGAGAGGCATGAACATTCATGCAGGAAGCTATAGTCACAGAAGGTATTTCTTGCTTGTCTGCAAATTCCCTAACCATACCATATTCATAGTTTCATGTTCAAACAAGTTCCTTAAAAGGAAGTTATAATCCATAATCAACCAAAGAATGAGCACAAAAAGGCTCATTCCGTTGTTCAAGAAGGGAAAATGCATTTATGTTTATCCTACCACTAAAATATTTGATAGCTTTTAGATAGCATAGGGCAGTATAGTCAATCTCTTAGTTTTCCATTAAATCCTTTTCACTTAATTAATATAAGATTGTAATACCACCTCTTCCTTTTGTTTGAATGCACTCATCCTAAAATACTAGAAGTAAGTTTGCTAATATAGAATTTTGTCTTCTTTGACACTCTATTTGAATAAAATTGTAATTCTATATTATCCAAGGTTTATAATTATTATACTCCAAACTATTATGGGCCTTTCCTGTATCGAAATTTCCAATACTTCCGCATAAATCCCCTATAAGAGTCTTTGTTCAAGTATTTTATAGCTCTTCTTAGTCGTTAGTTTTTACATGAGTAACATTCAATATAAGAGTATATATATATATATAT
>LPNX011156013.1:39634-52272 GCA_001517045.1 Pseudotsuga menziesii
AAGCCATTAAGGAGTTGTCTTGCAATGCTCACTGGCATTTAGTTCATTTGAATAATTCAAGTGTGTAAGGTGTGGATATGACATTTGTCATCACTATCAAAAACTTTCCAAATCTTATTCTAGTAGTCAACAACTTGTTTTGCGGGATTCTTTCTCTTGTGGTTTTCTTTTTATTGTGTGTCGCAGTATTGAGTCCCCTAAGTCTAGAATGTAAAAGTAAAATTTTGAAAGTTTAGATATGGTATTGCAAGTTTTCTTAGAAGGGCCTTCGCCATGAGCCCTCTGTCAAGAAAATCCTTGCAATGGTTGCTTCCTTACAAATGAATACAAGAAACAAGGGGTGTTATACATTGCATATTATTGTTTACAAGCAACACAAGTTTCATTTGAAAAAGGAACTCTTCTTGCATCTATTGTAGCTTCGTCCACAAGCATTGCATCTGGTTGTTTACAAGCAACAAAAGTTTCATTTGATAAAGGAACTCTTGTTGCATCTATTATAGCTTTGTCCACAAGCATTTCATTGAATTTAAAGATGATACGTTGTTTGTCCACAAGCATTTCATTGAATTTAAAGATGATACGTTGTTTGAATCCCACAAGGTGCAACACATCTTACATGATAGACATAATCTCTAGTCTACTTCCTTCACCTCGATGAATAATTATTTTGTATGTTCTTGAGGTTTTTGAGGTAGTAGCTGCTTATCGAGATATATACTTGGGCATAACACCTTCATTTATTTTCGATTGAGCTTGACAGTACCATTTGATGGGATTGCTTAGCTTAAATGCTCATAACACTGCGATGAACTTTATAAGCCTACAAGGTTAGGGGCGTTTTTTTATTGACCACGCAAACCTCACCGATTCAAAATCACATGTTAGGTTAAGATTGTGTCTCCCAAGCGAGAGTGTGGGTGGGAACATAAAATCCTGTTTAGAAAAATGACATGAAAGGAGTGTTGTTTCCTCAAGACAAAAGGGAGTTCGCTGTAGCTATATTTAACTTCTTGTCACTTGTCACAAATATCTCTTAGGCTAGAAAATATGTCTTACATATTTAAAGTCTGCAACTTACTTAACAATTAATTAACAATGGTAGGAACCTTATATAAGCCAGCCACCAGGAGTGAGCAACAAATTTCTAGAATGAAATCATCACTGTCAACAAATAAAAACATCAATAATTATTTTAAAATAAATTAAAAATAGATAAACAAAAATATAACTATATGAAAACATTACAAAGTGTATAAATTATTTTCAATACAATGGGATTAAACAAATTCCTAGTATTTATGAGGACATGTAACAAATTCATATGTATATTAATTGTTAGAGCATATTATATTATACTGAAACTTTGTTTCCATTGAAGTTGGGAACTTCTTAGGAACTTCTTGAAGGGTGTCGCCGTCAGGATGAGGATTTCTTGAAAGCTACAACAAATTATGCAATGAAGATGAGCATATGTCCAAGGAGAGATCTCGTTTCAGTCATGTAGAAAATTTATAGTGCAGGTTGTCGTTGTCCCAAGACATCGTCTTAGTTTCTTTTTTAACACGTGGTTTTTACTACCGAAGATCTTGTAAAATATTGTGACAAATCATATCGTTTCTTTATGATAACAACAATATGTATTTGATTCATATTTATATGAATTAGATTATGGGGACTGGGTATTTTTTTTATTGTTAGTATTGTTGGAAAATACGTCACCTTGTACACTAGGTTGATGCTTTGTTCTTTTAGATGCAGCAAATAATTGAACTATCTGTAATGCCAAGCAAAGGCACTAACATTAATTGAGGTCTTTTCTACTACAACTAAGGGTAGACAATGATGGGTATGATAATACTTTCACGTACGTAAATTGATGAGAAGCAAGGGTGGGTGCATTAGTTGGACTCCCTAGATCTGAACGGAATAGTTATATCTGGTGTATTAGCAAGTTGACTAAAAGGAGTATAGGGGCTGAGGGATAGGAAGGTGTACCCCAAGAAAGGAAGGAATTTTGATCCAACCATGCCATGGACGGAGGGCATATTAAAGAAAGAATAAGAATGAATTTAAATAAGTACACGGTGTTCCCAAAATGCTTGAATTTAAATGATAATTATCTCCCAAAGCGAAGCGTCTAAGTAAGTATGCATGTCGATGGTGCAATGATCTCAAAGTCTTGTAAATTTGAATATAAAAATTATGAGACAATGATGACATAGACATCAACACTAGGACACACTCATAATGGTTTTTACCCTATCATTTTTTAACCATAGAGAAAATTATCTTATTTATCTGAGCACAATTTGATGAAAATACTGTGTGCAGGGACAAATATTATACATTATAAAAGTACAAAGTTTATGATAAATGAGTGGGAGAGAAGTGTGAATGAGAGAGCTAGAGCTGCAAAGATTGAGGTGGGAGAGCCTTTCGACCATTTGGAGCTCTACAACCCAGTATGGGGAAGATCTTGTAACGTGATGTAACGTTAGTAAAGTTTGTAACATGTTGGCAAAAAATAATACTGATAGTGAATATTATGGGAGAGATTTTGTAACGTGATGTAACGTTAGTAACATTTGTAACATGTCGGGAAAAAATAATAGTGATAGTGAATATTATGGGAGAGATTTTGTAACACAAAATAAAAAATAATATCACTTTCGTAAAGTTGTTTTTATAAATAAAAATAAATTTTCTAATAGGCCAAAATAAATCTCAGCCACAAAACAATATAATATGGGGAGATGTTGTAATCTTCCTACCTAACAAAACAATAAAAAAAATAAAAATTTAATTATCTTTAAAAAAATAGGTGGGTCAAGAAAAAAACACAACATTGAATTATCCGCAAAAAAATGTTGGCCTTGCACATGGTTTTAAAACCATGTGCAAGGAATTCTAAACAACTCATCGTTTTATTGGCTACTATTGAAAAAATAAGCATTCCTTGCTTAGAAAATTGTGTTCAGAAAACCGTAGGCCATAGATATTCCTTTCATGCTAACAATGATAACATAGTTGATATTGTTGGTATTGCTTATAGTGTTAGAAATCAGCAATTGTAGATATGTGACATAGAAAATAAGAATTGCTGCAAATACAAATTGATATCAAAGAAAACCTCATTAACAACTAACACAACTGGTTTAGAAATTTTCAAAATCATATAGAAATCATTGATTTTAACACATTAAACTTTTAAATCTTTGATTGCACCAAGAAGAGAAATCACATGAGAAACGTCGATTTTTACTCATTGAAATTTTCATGGCGTTCGTTTGTGCTAATTAGGGCCATTACTCATAATAAATTCAATTAATGCACCCCATTCATGAATTTTTTGTTTTGGATGTGCACTTCGACTAATTTTTAAATGACAAATGAATTGAGATGTGCACTCCCACTAAGTTCAATTAGTAATTAACAATGATTTGAAAAGAGAGTCATAAAGCACAGTGTTTTAATAGACCTTGGAAGTCGAGAGAGGCTATATATGTGTTGTGAACATTTGGCTCAGCATGCAAATAGAACTGTCACAAGACGTTGGAGTTCGTATAACCCATGACATTGGGCCTGTATGAATTTTGTAGGTAAAGAAATTTTTTACCTAAAGCTGGGGATTACTTGAAGGCTGGGGATTTATCTATGGCAGACATTTGTTTAATGTTGGGAACTTCTTGAAGGGTGTTGCTGTCATGATGAGGATTTATTGAAAGCTACAACAAATTATGTAGTGAAGATGAGCATACGTCCAAGCAAAACTCTGGTTTAAGTCACGTAGAAAATTTACACTGTAGGTCATCATCGCCCAAGACACTGTCTTAGTTTCCATTTTAACACGTGTTTATTACTACCGAAGCTCTTGTAAAATATTGTGACAAATCATATCATTTCTTTATGTCATCGATGACATGATAACAACAATATGTATTTGATTCATATTTATATGAAGTAGATTATGGGGACTGGATATTTGTTTTATTATTGATATTTCTAGAAAAGGCGTCACCTTGTACACTAGGTTGATGCTTTGTTCTTATAGATGCGGCAAATAATTGAACTATCTGTAATGCCAAGGAAATGCACTAACATTAATTGAGGTCTTTCCTGCTACAAATAAGGGTAGACAATGATCGGTATGATAATACTTTCACATATGTATATTAATGAGAAGCAAGGGTGGGTGCATTAGTTGGAATCCCTAGATCTGGACAGAGCAACTTTATATCCGATGTATTAGCAAGTTGACTAAAAGGAGCACAGGGGCTGAAGGATAGGAAGGAGTACACCAAGAAAGGAAGGAATTTTGATCCAACCATGCCATGGACGGAGGGAGTATTAAAGAAATAATAAGAAGGAACTTAAATGAGTACACGATGTTCCCGAAATGCTTGAAATTAAATGAGAATTATCTCCCAAAGCAAAGCGTCTAAGTAAGTTTGCATGTCAATGGTGCAATCATCTCGAAGTCTTGTAAATTTGAATATAAAAATTACGAGACAATGATGACGTAGACATCGACACTAGGACAAACTCATAATGCTTTTTACCCTATCATTTTTTAACCATAGAGAAAATTATCTTATTTATGTGAGCGCAATTTGATGAAAACACGGTGTGGAGGGACAAATATCATACATTATCAAAAGTACAAAGTTTATGATAAATGAGTGGAAGAGAAGTGTGGAGGAGAGGGCTAGAGCTGCAAAGATTGAGGTGGCAGAGCCTTTCAACCATTTGGACGCATACATTATAGCGAAGACTAAATTTGGGAGAAACTATGAAGAATGAAGACAAGTTTTTGAGAAACTAAGTTAGTTACAAAACCTGGCATCTCGTGTTGGTCGTTACTCTCGATTGCAGGTAAATCAGAAATTACGTGCCTATCGAGGTTGGGTATGTGTTGAAGTAGTAAAATGAATGAATAAATGCAGAAATACATGATCTTTTGAGTAATTGAAACATGTAGCAGAGTATCCCATTTTTTCTACACTTCACAAAAGTTTCATGCGCAGTTGGAGATTTGATCCATCCAAATGTAATTGTAGTTATATAGGTTAGGTAAATGGTAGGAAGTTAATACAAAAGTGTAAAGGTAAAACTATATCAGTATTATATAAGTAAAACTATATTTATATCATCTTATAAGTAAGCTTTTTGGATGTTTGGGTTGCTCTATTCCCTATTATAGTGGCCCATTAGATGCCAACTTATTGGCGAACGAAGTTGCCCATTGCCTAAGTTATTGGGATTAAATTATTGGTCGTTTGTAGCCTAGAGGTTAATTCATCTGTTTAAGACATTTTGGAAGGACCATCCTTATTATTAGCCATCCTTATGACCTAAAAAATTGAAATAAAGTAGATAATATAATCTATATTAAAAGAAGAATAAGGATACGACATACAGATTATGATTGACGGTTTAAGTCATAGTGCATGCTAGTGAGCCAATGTGTTTAACTCATAGTTTATGTTGATTAGGTACAATTGGCAAGCGAGAAGTTAAACTTCATTGCACCGATAGGCGCTCTACAACCGAGTATGGGGAAGATCTTGTAACGTGATGTAATGTTTGTAAAGTTTTTAACATGTTGGCAAAAAATAATACTGATAGTGAGTATTATGGGAGACATCTTGTAACGTGATGTAACATTAGTAATGTTTGTAACATGTCGGGAACAAATAATAGTGATAGTGAATATTATGGGAGATATTTTGTAACACAAAATAAAAATTAATATCACTTTCATAAAGTTATTTTTATTAATAAAAAATAAATTTTCTAATAGGCCAAAATAAATGTCGGCCACAAAAAAATATAATATAAGGGAGATGTTGTAATATTCCTACCTAACAAAACAATAAAAATGTAAAAATTTAATTATCTTTAAAAAAAATGCGGGTCAAGAAAAAAACACAAAATTTAATTCTCCGCAAAAAATGTTGGCCTTGCACATGATTTTAAAAGCATGTGCAAGGCATTCTAAACAACTCATCGTTTTATTGTACATGGTTCAAGAGGCTTTGAACATGGTTTTTAAACCATGTGCAAGGCCTCCTAAACAACCGTATGGTTTAATTGTACATGGTTTAGGAGGGCCTTGCAAATGGTTTTAAGACCATGTGCAAGGCCTCCTAAACAGCCCATGATTTTAGGAGGGCCTTGCATATGGTTTTAAAACCATGTGTGGGGAAATGATGCAATGTTCGTTCCTAACAAAATAAAATATAATAAAAATAATTATATGTCAGCCATAAATAATATTAAATATTAATAATAATAAAATTATATGCGGACCTTAAATAAAAAGACGTATCTTTTGGTTTGAATCAAATCAATGGATACCTAAGAAAAGGTTTGCACCTCGAGAGATTTGATCCATCTCAGCGCTTAATAGAGCCTAGGATTCGGATCTACACTGGTGTATTTATAACCTCGTCTTGATACATGTAAGAAATATGAGTTATATAAGCCTCGTAGATGTTGCGTTCCATACACGTCGTATACTAGCAAGGATCCCAACACACAAATATCAAGCCTCTCTTGGTTCATGAGACAATAATCATAAAATATAATTAAAACCATAAAATAAAGATGGTACATAAAATAAAGGGGTGATGACATAAAGATGGTAACAACATTTGATATAGTTTATAAAGCCTATAATATAAAACTAATAAAATCACATTAAAAAAAAATCAATTAATAAAATTAATATTATTATTAATTATCATCACAATAACATGAATATAAAATACATTTTTCTTTAATTAATATTATTATTAATTATCATCACAATAATATGAATATAAAATACATTTTTCTTTGTTATAAATTGCCTTGGATTTAGATTACACTTGTATAACTTTCATGTTATTGCAAACATTATCACACTCACTTATTGAAATTATTAAAATGAGGTGTGTGAAAATGGGTCGAGATGCTGAACCATACAGTTTCGCTCGTTTCCGAGATAAGTTTACACAATTCCATCATGATTAAGAATTTGCATATAAGGTTTAGGGCTACTCTTAATTCATGTGTGAGTAGAAAGATGCACTCGACTGGAGTTTAGAAAACCAAGAAAAAAGAAAGGTAAAAGCTATGATTTGTAATTGAACGTGAAACTAATAGGGTTTTTTCATTCCCGCCCCCCTACTTGCCTCCATCTTGTCCATCTTGTAGTGATCCAACATTATTATTACATCTAAATTTAAGGAGAGATGGTGTGCAATAAATTGTTAGAGGATTAGAGAAAATCAAGATATTATAAGGAGGTGGTCAAGCCTAATCTGGAAGATCAAAAGTATATTTTTGTTTTGATTAGACTAAAGAAGAAAACCAACATTGTTAAAATAAGAACAAACTCTCACAATCTCCATAGTGAAAAGATAGACTTGACAATTCCTAAAAGGTCTTGGGATGAAGGAATATTTTATTGCGCCGAGAGGCACTCTACAGCCCAGTATGGGGGAGGTCTTGTAACATGATGTAACGTGATGTAACGTTAGTAACGTTTGTGACATGTCGGCAAGAAATAATAGTGATATTGAATATTATGGGAGAGATCTTGTAACGTGATGTAACGTTAGTAATGTTTGTAACATGTTGGCAAAAAATAATAGTGATAGGAATATTATGGGAGAGATCTTGTAACGTGATGTAATGTTTGTAACATGTTGGCAAAAAATAATAGTGATAGTGAATATTGTGGGAGATCTTGTAACATTTGGTCCAGCAACAACCACAGTAAACTGAGGTAAAAATTTTAAATTTTAAATTTTAAATTTGGCAATTTATATTCCACAACTTATATTCGAATTTTTAAATTTTAAATTTTATATTCTGCAACTTATATTTGGCAATGTGGACGAAACCATCCCCAATGACGCTAAGTTGCAGAGTGGACCGAAACGAGCCTACAGGGATCAAAATCGGTGAATTTTCTATCAAAGGAGGGCGAGGAATACTACTGCATTCAAGCATATAAAAAACAATAGTGATAGTGAATATTATGGGAGAGATCTTGTAACGTGATTTAACATTTGTAACATGTCGGCAAAAAATAATGGTGATAGTGAATATTGTGGGAGATCTTGTAAGGTTTGGTCCAACAACAGCCACAGTAAACTTAGTTAAGAATTTTAAATTTTAAATTCGGCAATTTTAATTCCACAACTTATATTTGAATTTTTAAATTTTAAATTTTATATACTGCAACTTATATTTGGCAACGTCGAAAAAACTAGCCCCAGTGATAGTAAGTTGCAGAATGGATTGAAACGAGCCTAGAGGGATCAAAATCGGTGAATTCTCTATCAAAGGAGGGTGAGGGATACTACTTCATTCAAGCATATAAAAGAAAGGAAATATATATAAAAGAATATAAATATATAAGCATATAAAAGAATATAAGCATATAAAAGAATATAAATATATTGAAATATATATAAATTAAATTAAATTAAAATATAATTTTAATTCTAATTTAAAAAAAAATTAAATTCATATTTAAATTATATTTATAGTAAATATAACATTATATTTATATTAATATGATGATGTAAGGAAACTTATTTATATTTCAAAACCTCTTCTCAATTATTGCACTCAAATAGCTATTCAAGGAGAGGTTTGCACCTAGAGAGATTTGATCCTTCTCGAAGCTTGATAGAGGCTAGGATTTGGATCTAGGGTGGTTTTTATGACACAAAGAGGGTTCAAGATGAAAATCACTTTCTCATAGAATGTCATGCATACACCCACATTAAAGTGCAATTTTGAAATATTTTCTACAATATTGACATTCCTATTACTACTATTTATGAATACTTCTCTTAACACATTTTGACCATAAAAATAAAAATCTATGCAAAACAAAAATATCTTTGCATTTTAAAATTCCATAAACCAAAGTTGACTTTAATAAACACATTAATCATCATCATATAGTTTAAATTAAATATAAATTTAATTTAATTTAATATTATAAATATTCTAATCTAATTAGTTAAATATTAATAAAAATTATAATATAATTATTTATTAATAAAAATTATAATATAATTAGTTATTTACAAATATTATCATTTAATTAGTTATTTATTAATGTTAAACCAGAACTAGATACAGTTAAATGAGCTATATTTATTTTATAATTAGTAAATTTAGAAACCAAAAAGAAGACAGTCCATAATGACTACAGGAAAGCGATCCCATTGACAATGTTAAAAGGAAATAATAGAGTGACATCCTGAGCAACAAGTGTAAAGTATGCACAACGTTCATAGAACCAGCGGCCTCCTCAAGCAGCTGGATGAAGTGGATGATATTCACACTAGACTGGACGGGGCGGAATACAATCGTTCTCACTTGCGGGATAAGCACTACAATTTTTCAAATGTAAGGTCATATTATTTCAGCACATGCAACTTTTTCATTATTAATTCAGAAATTCTGTACAGTTGATTTGGTGGGCAATCCACGGTGTCTTTAAATTTCAAGGAAATATATGATTTGAGAGATAGAGGGAATCGACCGACCGAGGTGGGAAAGAGGTATGCCTTTTATCGTGAAAGAGGTATGCCTTTTATCCTGAAAGATCTGCTCAATTAAAAACCTGAAAATAACAAATTGTTGTAAATTTAAGAAGGGAAATTAAAAAGATTGTTGTAATGACAACATTCAATTACGCATGCAATTCCTGAAAAGTTGAATGAAGTCGTAAACAAATGCCCAACCCATCAGAAGTACCACGCCAACTTCCACAAGGGGTCCCCATAGGAAATTATGCAGTACGTTCTTACACTAGTGGCTAGTCATGTGCTCGCTCTGCAAATTGGTAAAACATGATAAAATTAGAAAAGTTCTTGTGCTTATTCATTTGCAAACGATGTCCATGGCATATCAAATAATAAGTGAAATTAAAAAGCAGGTTGCTGTAATCACAACATTCAATTCCTGAAAAGTTGGATGAGCTCGTAAACAGATGCGCAACCCATCAGAAGTACAACGCCAACTTCCACGAGGGGTTCCCAGATGAAATGCAGTACGTTCTTACGGTAGTGGCTAGTCGGCTCACTTTGCAAATTGGTAAAGCATGATAAAATTGGCCAAACTATAAAATATGACCCAACTGTAAAGAAAAGCCCCGAACAAAACAATCGCATCGCGCGAGACCGTAGAATCAAATTGTCCCATTTTTCTACAATGTTAGGCATTTTCGATGATTGGGCTGAATACTTTCTTTCCCTGATCCGCTGAATACTCTTTTTCTCTGAATTGATTCGCTTTCGAGAAAGTTTTGATTGATTCGCTTTCGAGATTTGTTTTTCATTTATATAAAATAAAAACAGATTCTCTCAACCTAATTTAAACCGACACAATGAATTGTATTTAAAACCTATATCTTGCACAAAAGAGAACGAATTGTAATGCTCTTTATACCCATCAATTAGAAATATAAACCTATTTTAAACCCGCTCAATGAATATTTAAACTATATCTTACACAATAAAAGGAATTGTAACAAAATAATATAAAAAAAACATCAATTAAAACCTTAATATTATTATTAATTATCATTGACATAACATTAATATAAGGTATATTTTCTTTCTTCTAAAATGTTTTGAATTTTGATTGGAAGTGTATAACTTTCTTGTTAGTGTAAACATTATCACACTCAGTTATTGAAATTTTAAAAAGGATGTGCCTGAAAATGAGTAGAGTTGCTGAACTATATTGCCTCGCTAGGTCCACTAGTTTCCAACCTAACCTTACACCACTATATACATCATGATTAAGAATTTGCATATTTAAGAATTTGCATATTAGGTTTACTACTATTTTTAATTAAAAAGTTGCACTCTACTCGAGTTTAGAAAACCAAGAAATAATTGAACTTGAAACTGATAGAGTTTTTGCATTCCCCCCTACTTGTCTCCATCTTGTAGCTAAGTAAGTTGAAAACTTGCAAGAGATACATCAGAATTTCATATGTGAATGGGAAGGTTGGGTAATGTGGAATGATTGTGTTAACTTTGTAGCAAAATAATTTTATTTTTTATAATAATTTTCGCCCTTTGTGGCTCTACCATGATGGGACATTACCATTTTTATAGCATGATGGAGGATCCACGTTTATCCTCTTTCATATGTGGAGAGGGAAAATACATGTGTAAAGAATAGGCTGCGACACAATATACTCATCATGGGCCACCTGCATAAAACATGTTACATATCAAAATTAGGATACATATTGAATGTTACTTGATCAAGATATGTACACAAAGTACAAAGAAAGGGATCTACATAAACATACCTGCTGGCTCGTCAATGGTGGGCCACCAGTTTGGTGCTCTTCACGCACCGATGCCTCACTAGGGGCCTGCATATAAAGTAGTGCATATATATGTCAATTTCATATAAAATAGTGAATGAGAGACATATATACTACGTGGAAGGAAAATGATGAACTACCAAAGAAAGCAAAACATACATACCTGTTTGGGGGAAAGAGGTGGGTTGACAACAACCTCGCTTTGGTGCTCTTCAAGCACCACTGTCACAACAGGTTCCTACATAAAGTAACATATGTCAAAGTGATATGTAAGTTACAAAATGATTTTTCCAAACAAAGCGAAACATAATTAAAAGCATATATATAATTAAAAGCATATTTCAAATAATACTTGTGTCTACGAATCTACCTCTGCATGAGAGGGAATAGGCTGTGAGACAATATCCTCTTCCTGGAAACCTGCACAAAACATGTCAAGTATCAAAATTAGGATACATATTGAATACATTAGAATCTATACTATAAATATATAAATAAAGTTGACAAATTAATAAGTATAGTTCTTACCCCTATTGGTGAAGAACCAAACCCATAAGCAATATTGACGGCCGCATCAATGTTCTCAACATTGATCGACGGACTATGCGACTGTGGTGTGCCATGGGACACCAGCTGTATATTTGTTGACAAAAAGTGTTAGATAATTAAATAGAAATAAAGTGTGAAACAATTGAAGATTTTGACATGAAAAAAAATATAATTTATTAAAATAATGAGTTTTACTTACCAAGCGAAGTAATCCATCATCTCGGAAGTCAGAAGCAGGGCCATAGCATATGCCTCCACACCTCATGCAAGGGTGTGGATTAACACGACGATTTGAAGACTCTGCATCTCCTCTGTGATCTGTAGATGGGCCCGCCATAGAAGTACCAGCCCCTTGGTCTACATTTCCTTGGACATCAGTCCCATGCTCAAGCAATGTCTCTGCCATGTCAAGTAATGCCTCCTGTGTATACTCAATGACAGGACCTGCAGGAGGATATACCAGAGGGGGTTTTAGTGTGCGTGGTGGGCGTGGCACATGGTTGGGATCTGTCCTCGCACCTTCCCTATCTTGGGGCATCCCATGACCAACACCCTGGTTTCCTAAGAGATCAAAGTAGTTAACATGTTTCCCTAGGATGAATTCTACATACAACTTCCTAAGGAAATAAAATGAGATGTCCCTATTCCCATGGGGGTCTTCATCGAAGACCATATACCAACGATCCATCCAATTAGCCTTTATATTTGGTTCAATGCACCAGTCTATGGAAAT
>LPNX011156016.1:0-66845 GCA_001517045.1 Pseudotsuga menziesii
CATTAAAAATCCCTACTGTTCCTTTTTGTTGCAAAGCAATTTCTATGCGCTTTGCTGTGTCTTTACGCCTACGAGGTAGGCTTTGATCCCAACGATGCATTTTTTTACTAATTTTATGTCTTGAGGCATCATTTAGCTCATCAACCGTAGCAACTGACTGCAAACAAAAAAATCAATAAATTTGGTAACATTCATGTTATTAAAACACAGGCACACATAAAAATGCTAATAAATACTTACAACAAAATCAATAAATTTAGTAATAAATTCATGTTATTAAAACACACACACACATAAAAATGCCAATAAATACTTACAGTAGAAATAATTTCTTCACGAACAAATCTTGTATATGCTTGCTTGCGTGCACGACACAACCTTGCATCTAGATCGTATTGTAACTTTTGGTTCTGTCTTTGGATCTTACTAGGTGTTTTTGTATTGCGTTTAGCATTTTCATTTCTTTGTCTCCCTCTTGGCCGTTTGGGAATCGGAGGAAGATTATGTATGACAGTCTAATGGTGATTGAGGCCACATAATTTTGACCGAGTAAAGTTGCCGCAACAATCACCAATTAAACAGTAAAAAACATGTTTAGTGCCTTTCATAACTACATCCCATTCATGTTTATTTTCCTCCATTTTTTCAAATTCTTGTAAATAAATATGTAAATAACTATAAGGTTAAAAATCACTTCAAATTATCATAAGAAATAAACAAAAACATATTTATCAATTAGTTCATAACAAAAAAAAGGATAAACAAGTTTATCAACAGTTATTTTTAAACCTCTAGAAAGTAGAAATTAGTAAAGCATGTTTAATTTCATTCTTGAATTATTATATATATATATATATATATATATATATATATAAACATCACTGTCATCCACCAAAACTATACCATTCATCTTTGAATACAATAAAATAATAGTTTATATTAGTAAACAATGAATACAATTTGAGGGCCATTAACAAGCCCGCCATTAAAAGCTTAATTACAGAAGAACTCTCATGGCAATAGAGGAATGGTGAATAAAAGGGGTCTGAATTTCTGTTGGTTGTAGAGCAATGAATAAAATTTGAGGGCCATTAAAAAGCCCGCCATTAAAAGAATAATTACAGAAGAACTCTCACTCTCACGGCAATAGAGGAATGGTTGAATAAAAGGGGTCTGAATTTCTGTTCGTTGCAGAGCTCGGATGGAGATGTTATCGACTGTATTCCTCGCCATCAGGAGCTTGGTTTGGACTACTGTAAGTTGCCTAGAAGTAACAATCCTTGGAGCTCGACAGCGTGCAAGAAGCAATCATGTCAGCCATGGCTTTTGCAGAGTGATCCTCAGTGGTCATAGCACTATTAAAAAAAACCAGAATGGTCTGCCATCACAAGACATGTCCTTATCATCCAGCTATTGCTACATTAAACATTAAACATTAAAGGGGAGTCCCATAGTCATGAATTTTGTTTAGTGGATCACATGGCTCTTGCTGTAATAACAGAGTCAAATTATGACCCTTGTTTTATCACCCAATCCGTGATGTGGTGAACGTTAGATACAGAGAGTGGTTGGATGGTAAACTCTGTAAGCTTGTTGTGATGTTGCTTGATTGTGAATTGCATAAATATCTAAACTGGGTAGTGAGCTTTATCTGGAACTTCTTGAATGAATTCTGCTTGCATTTCTTTCTTGTAAATCTTGTGGGATTTGCAAAGAACATAGGACAACAAGCTCCAATTTGTCCTCTTCATAAAATTTTCTTTCTTTATTTTAAAATTCTTATACCCTGGAAATTGATGCACAGACACAAGTGAAGTCTGCCCTCCATTTCTCTAATCAAACCCTTAGCTAATGAACAGTTAGGCGAGTCTCTGTTCCATGCTTTGAAAGGCCCTGTCTGCTTGCTGGCATGTAGCTAAGAGGGTAAATACCTTGTTCAATTCATTAGGGATGAATACTTCGTTTCAGCCAAGGCTTTGAAAAACCTTGGCTGTTGACTGTGGTGTTGGGGTGAATACACTTGTTGATGATAGATGTGGTTGTCTTTGTACTACCCAATACAATGGCTTCCTCAAACCGTGTCTCTTCTTGTGTTAGCCATCAAGATATATTTAGTATACATATTTGCCTCAAAATTGGAGACTGAAGATAAATATAGATCTTCAGCTTATGTAGGCTAGTCTAGAATAAACTTCTTGAAGACACTGCAAAAAAGAGCTGATGTATAGAATAGATGGTAGACTAAAACCCAATGTCTTACCACACTAAAATACAAAAAATAATATTCTGAATTCTGTTTCAGAGTTCTGAGTTACAAACTGAAAATTTAATACCAAATGGTGGTGTCTGATTTATTCCTTTACTGCAATTCTGTTAAATGATGAAAGCAGTGCTTTCCCTGCTAATTTCTCTAAAGTAGAGTGTGTTTCAAATTTCAATAGTAAACAAGTATCCTGACTAGTGTTGTGTGAAATGGTTATAGACAATTTCTGTAAGGGGTTGCTCGTTTATAGTGGGTGTTATAGGTTTTCCATTTTCCTCTCCAGTCCTAGTTTTGACCTTTATGGTTTTATTCTCATCTGTTTCTCTTTCCTTTTCAGATCTAAAGTTTTTAATTTTTCATAAAATTGGCCACCATTAATTTCTTTTTTCATTTTCCGAGCAGAATCTTACAAATGCAAAGTGCTTGATTAAGTATAGATCTAATAATTGTGGCATACTTTAAATTCTCTCATGAGTGGTCCAATAACTAGTGGGTGGCAGATGTGAACCTGTGGGTGATCATCGGATTGAATTATGTTGGAATCATATCATTTGCAGACTCCACAGGCCTTTATGCAATGAGTGGAGGGAACTTCAGCTCCCACTACCTTGCTGTTGTTTCATCTGATTGTGGCTCCCTCTTACTGTAATTTTTCCTAGTGAAGTCGATTTGGTTTTCTGTACACGATCTTAGTCTTTCCTCTTTTCGCTCATCTAACTGTTTGCTCGACTATGAAGTTCGTCCATGCTTTTATACTTTTCTGCTTTCATCGGGTCTAAATCTCTGAATATGTAATCATATCTTTTTCCATTATATCAGCTTTGGTGACTACCACTATTCATGCAAGTCTATCAAATTTTTTAAGTTTTAACTAATGCAGACCATTCATATCTCTTTTTAAGATAATGAAATAGTAGCTCGTACTTCGAATTAGAGCATTGATGTTTTGTATGGTGGACAAAAAGTGTTGATATTTTAATAAGACTATTCTGAGACCTTCTATACAACAGATTGATTTCACCTATTCATCCTTTGTGGAAGTATGTATGTCAGTAATACCTTATGCTTATGTGCCCCTGCCCCGCAGTAATCCTGGAGGGTTTTTGTTTATATATCTGATTATATAGTTTGCAAATCTTTGCCAAGTACACACATTAGATAACCAGAAGTCCCTTTATTGAAGTCTAAGAATATAGAATTTGTATTTGATATGCTGTGATGTGTGTATGCAGGTTCCATGAATTAGTAGAGTTTGATGAAGGAAAGTGAAGTTGTCATACCTATAAATTACCCATTAGCCGAAAGCACGAACAAGCGTCATACCTAAAAATAATGCAAGTAAAGTAAACAGCCAAAGCTCTAATAAGTGCCTGAAGCATAGGACTACCTGAAGCACCAGGATTCCTAACTCTGTAGAACTTGGTCGCCTTAATCTCCAGCTTAAAGCTTCAGCTGCTCCAGCTCAACCCTTCAACTACTCAACGCTTCAGCTGGCTCGGTACCCTTCAGCTGCTCAATGCTTCAACTGGCTTGGTACTCAGCTAGAGGTTGTATTCACAAACTGCAGGCAGAACTGCCTTGAATGTGTGTAGATATGCTAGCTCGGTGCTGTAGGAATTATTACTGGATGATATATTTTGCAGTAACGATAAGTCTTTAACATGTTAAATATGTTTTCAGAAATTAAGCCAGGATTTCACATGGAGCTCGCTTTCACATACCTGGAAGGCGATGGAAGACTACGTTGAGACTCAGGCTCAGTACTCAGCTGGAGGTTGTATTCACGAACTGCAGGCAGGGATACACTGGCTCGGTGCTGCAGGAAGGGATCCTCTGCTTCTGATTGTTCCCTGCGTTCAAATGTTCCTTCCCGCTGAACTCCCTCTGCATTAACGCTGGAAATCACAACCCCAACCACTGAAATAAATGAAACGACGATTATCGAGGCTGGGGAGATGCTGGACGACGGCGGAGAGATCACACAGATCGCAGGTCAGAAACCAGGTACACTCTGCAGTGATGTGGATCCTACTCCATGTGGATGTGTGTTGGATGGAGGATGCAGCATGCAAGAGCATGGAGTGAGCGGATGCGTGCTGGATGGAAGATGCGGGAGCATGGTGGATGCCATGATGCACGGGATGGAGGCCAATGGTTGATGCCTATGTGAATGGTATGGAGATAGAACTACCGGCGCCGGAACCTGCCGGAGTAAGTACACTTGGGAGGGAAGATTGCTCCCGAGTTAGCCTACTCCGATGACATGTGGTTTTTTAATTTCTTGATATTTGCTCCCATTCAAAGTCAGAGCCAGACTATGAATCACAGTACGGTATGTGTCATTGTTGAATTTGTTGATATTTTCAGAGTGACTAGAAGAGCATATGCCCTCCATCTTTCGTATATATTTTTTCGATGACAATGTCACTACTATGGCCTTCCTGATTACTATGGCATATGTCCTCTTCCTGATTTGGTGATATTCACTTCCATATGAATCAGCACTATGGCATATGTCATATTTTGATTGGGAGATATTCAGTCATTCTGCCACATTCCCTCTTTTCGAATGGGAGATATTCGCATCAAATATATGTCATATATTGATTGGCAGATATTCAGTCGTTCTGCCATATTCACTATGGCATATGTCCTCTTCCTGATTTGGTGATATTCACTTCCATATGAATCACCACTATGGCATATGTCATATTTTGGTTGGGAGATATTCAGTCATTCTGCCACATTCCCTCTTTTCGACTGGGAGATATTCACATCATATATATGTCATATTTTGATTGGCAGATATTCACTCGTTCTGCCATATTCGCTCTTTTCGACTGGGAGATATTCACATCAAATATTTTGTTAGACACCGCTTGCTTCACAGAGATCGCCTCACTCTACATCGAAAATTGGAGCATTCATTGAACCAACAATTTCTTCAGAATTTGAGAGAAACAACGGAAAAGTCATCCTATGAAGGCTTCTTAACCCTTCAAAATTTTAACAAAGTATAGTGTTTACAGATTTTTTTGACGCCAGATGGACGACATGCAATGCGGATTGTGATCATCCCAAGAGGCCGAAACAGAATTCAATGCCAGCTACGCTAGCCATTTCCTATGTCCCAACTAAGACAACCAATTCCAAGAACTTTAAATATATATATATATATATATATATATATATATATATATATATGGCGGGGGATTGTGAAACACAACAATCCCGTCCTTTAATTGATTGAAAGACCGACGCGTTCTTGTCTCACAATGGCAATGGCATCATCAGGGCCTGTGATTTTCGTCTTCTATTGTCTTTCGTTACTGTCATGCCTCTTCTTCCCTGTTGGTGCATCTTCGAGTAGCACTATTCAACACGCAGAAAGACCGTCAGGTCCAGCGTCAATTGGCAGCCCGGAAATCCAATTCCCTGCCCCGTCGTTTACTCATGCTCAGCTCCAGAAGGGTAAGAATTAGATGAATGAATTTCAGATTCAAGTTTAAGTTCTTTTAATTTCTCTTCGGCTACGAAACAAAGTAACAGATACAGAATTTCATTTTACTAATACGCATGCACAGATATTAGGTTAGCAACTATCGTATCGTACTGTGTTCAAATATGAATTTTGTGGCTTTTGAATCATGCAGTTCCACGTTCAGGCCGAAACGAGCAAGCACCGTGCTCAGTGATTGACCTGCGATTAGATTCATATATGGTGAGAACAGATTTCATGGTGGCCGAAGTCACGAACAACTGTCAACGTTGCTTGGCTTATAACATAGTCGTGGATTGCTCGCCAGTGAAAACTCCCATGGGGAAGAAATGTGCCCAGCCTCCAAAATACAGTATTGCATTCAATGAAAAATGGAGGTTTTGGTACGTAGGGAAATCAACACCCCTCACCATCTTGTCGGCGGACTTCAACGATTGTGACTAATGCTACTTTGGATTGGAATTTCAGGGCCTAATCCATCTGGATTTACATAATCCATTTATTATTGGTTAATAAAAGTTTTGTCACTGTTTTCGCAAATAATATTTCATCAAAGGGAGCCATCTGTGAGGTTCGATGGTTGCTTCCACAGAAATCCAGTTTCGAAAAGTATGTATCATTGTAGTGGGTGTGTGGTTCAATTTTTTTCCAAATTTCTAAATTATATCACAAATATCTCAAATGTTATTTTTTTTCCAATTTTACAGTGAGATGGTTTTGTTTTTCATTTGATTTATGTAAATATATAATTTAATATTTTAATATAATTATAATGTTATTTTTCCAATTGAAATGGCTTTGTTTTTCTTTAAATTAATCATTTATTTATATATTTTCAATGAAATATATATTTTTTATTTTATTTAATTTATAAAAAATTATAATTTAATAATTTATTTACATATTTTTAATGAAATGTAATTTTTTTTAAAAAATTAAGATGGTATCATAGAATATGAATGATGTTAATCTGGATATAGATTAAATATGGATTTATGAAATAACTGTAACATTTTTATGTTAATATCATTATCGTCCTCAGGGTTTCAGGTTTCGACCTGATACCTTGAGTGTGCTACGTGCTCCAAACAATTATTATAACAAAAACACCATCAAATTAAATCAGTCAAAATTTTCATTAATTGAATACATTTAGTGTAATAAACTTTTAAATATTTCAATTTATTTTAATATATAAAAAAAACAAATAATTTTTTTTTAAACCATAATCTTTCTTTAGGTTAAAGAACTTAAACCCCAATTCTTTATTTTTAAATATTATTGTTCCAAAGACTAGATTGCTTATAAACACATATGCATTACAAATTTGACTAAATTTGACTATGAAGTTAAC
Organism: Pseudotsuga menziesii; assembly: GCA_001517045.1. NCBI lineage: Eukaryota > Viridiplantae > Streptophyta > Pinopsida > Pinales > Pinaceae > Pseudotsuga > Pseudotsuga menziesii. The sequence goes on from LPNX011156016.1 coordinate 7,117, forward strand.
TAGTAACTTACTTAACTTTCGGTAATATACCTCCCCCTCCTTTTCCTCTTGTTGCAAAAGAGGTAAATAAGGTTGAGGAACATTTATGTATTACATTTTAAAGTTTGAACTACTTCAACATCCAACATTTTGTTTTTTGTTCATTAGGCAAAGTTATATCTACTTACAAGGTATTTTAAGGCAAATCAAATGGCGATTCAAGTGCTTAAACCTTGTTCCACACAAAAACCTAAAGTGGATAGAACTTACTTCAAGTACCTTAGATGTTTATTCCATGCAAGAGAGACTATGGTAAGGTTCAATGTTTGTGTTACAATTCCTGAGGGAAAAGGTGCTTTACTGCTTGGGTTGGCGTTAATTACCCTTTCCACGACACGGTTAAAACTTATCTTTTACCTCTACTATTCTTTGCTTGCTCCCGAGCTATTTGACGGAGATGGGAGGCTTATTCGTCGTGACTTCATTTCACCTAAGAAGTTGTTCCAGTTAGAGATTCGTTCGTTTTTCAGCATTATCATGGTGTATTACAGCGTAAAAAAAGGTGGGGTTGGAAACATTTATTCGAAGTTGGTAAGGTTTTTCAGCATTATCATGGTGTATTACAGCGTAAAAAAAGGTGGGGTTGGAAACATTTATTCGAAGTTGCTTTTCAGGTACAAGTGGTTACAGTTTAAGCTATTCTTCGAGCTGCATTACAAGAGAGGACTTAGAAGTTTCATCGCAGAGCTAGATTCTATAGATCTTGGTCTTATAGACTAATTCGTTGGTTATAGTTTGCTTTCCACCCTTATTTCTTGTCCCATAACTTGTTTTATTTTATAATACAGATATTGCAACCAGTGGTAGGCCGATACTTGTTGGGACCATCTCGTGCGATGGGTTTGTCAGTTCCTCTTCACCTTTTATTCAAGTTTGTAAGCATTGGAATGGAGAAGTTACCATGGGTTCATTTGTGTTGTCGATTTCCGGAATATGAAGCAGAGAGTGGGGTTTGGTTTGGCTCATCTTGCGATTACATTTTTTAAACTTCAGAGCTCGGATGTTTGGTTTTTTTAACCTACCGGAAGACATTTCTTAAGTAAAAAATAACATTCCAAATGGTTACTATAAGGGTTTCTAACTCTTCCTTTTTAAAAAGGAAAATACAGTGGCTATGTGAAAAGTTTAGGTTAAATCATCTCCATTTTGAATACTTGTTTGATTGCAATGGAAGAACCCTTATTTAATTATTCTCGTTGTGTTTTCTACATCGTTTCACGTCCTCATGTATGTGTAATATCACTGTTTTGGATTTAAAGTACGGTTTTACTTGTATTTGTTACTATGAATTTCTAATATAGTTTTTGGTAAAATTAGTTGTGGCTATTTTGTTATGTATATGATGTAATTTTAACTATTGGCCAAGAGTTAGATTTTCTTAGTTAATATTTACACTCCTACTCTATTATCAAAGCCTTATAAAGAAATAATATTTTGGTTTGTCCAGGGTTTTGTTTTCAATCAAGAAATGCATTTATATTCATAACTTAGTGTCATATTTACTTTTTACAGTAACTATATATTCTTATTTGTAAAGAAAATATTACTCTTTCAGAGTCTTTAACTAATCAAATATTTCCAATGGTTTACATAGACATGCTTTAATAAATGATTAAAAGATTCAATAATGCTCTACATATTAATTGTACAAAAATATATTTAAAACATAACTTATTTATAACAATAAGGGTTTGGTTTACTAGAATACATATGTGATCCCAATCTGGGAAAACTAAAGTTAGAAGTCACACACCACCCGACCTTAGGAACCTTGAAAGTTAGGGGTCTGCAATAGTTCCACCCCCTTTCCCGAAATCTTGAGTTTAAACCTCACTTTCCATAGCTCCAAGTTTCCACTAGTTTAAATAGACAAAGTTAACTATTCCAAAACCTAGCACCTTAGCGTGCTCACTAGAAGTTCTATCTCACAGCCTAAAATCTATGAGATGCTCTCTTGCATATTTTAGAGCATAATCCACCTTAGTATCATGGTCGTATAGTTTAGGAACATTTCATTTTCTTCCATGCAGTGATTCTATGGTTCAGGCTTAGGGAAATTGGTCATTTACTGATAGTTGAAGTGCTCTTGGTTGATCATTCTGATAGTTGAGGCGTTGCAAGTTGATCATTCTAACAACCTAGGTGCCCTCATTGATGATATTCAACAATAATGCACTCCCGCATCCCCAATTTCAGGGATTGTGTTTGACTTGAGGCGCAAGTGCATGATTTAGGTGGGTTTTGGCCATCCGCATTTATTTCCTCTGTGGATCACTCCCACTCACCCATTTTCTCACCCACACCTGTCATACCTCCATTTATGTTCCAAAATTCCTTTCCCATGTTCACACATGCATTCATCACTATTTCGGATGATTAGAAAGCTCATTGGTCCACCTAGGGGGGTTGAGGATCAAATCTTGAGCTAACACTTGTATGCATCCAAATGGCCTCCAAGGCCTCTTGATTTTTCCTTATTGTAATATATATATCACCTAGACATAGTTGCATGTTGGACAGTCATAATAATATCTGTTATTGACCTCATGTGTGTATGTAATTTTCACTCTTTAATTTATTTTGTGCATGTTTTGTGAGCAATAAAAAATTGTGAGAATATCCTTGGCTCCTAGATCCTACTGTGAGACAATTGTCACATGGTATCGGAGCTCTTTGGAGCCACAAATCAAATCCATAGTCTTTGAATTTTTGTTTGAGGTATTTTCTAGATAGATTTGAGTGTTTGCATTGCAGGTATGTACAATCAACAATTTGTCACCCTGAGCACAAGTAGATTTAGAGAAGACCCATTTTTTGTTGACCCCATTCAACTATTTCGAATGGAAGTTAGAAATGGTGATCCAGTTGATGTCGAAAGGCATGTAAAGGGCCACACGGGGACAGAGGTCGAGCCAAAATTTGCTATTGAGAAATCAAAGTTCTTCAACAAGCTTGATGAAGCATTTGGAATGATTAGAGGAAATTTGGGGTCTAAACTGGGCCTTATAAGAAAATGAGGCAACAATAAATTCTTTTGAGTTGGAATTCAAGAACCAATAGAATTTCAGTAAAATGAGTCAACCATAATGTTTGACTCGATACATTTGTCATAAAAAAACTACTTCTTTTGTTCGTATTTTCAACATATCTCTTTGTGTTTTTCCTAAAATTTGGAGCGGGAGAGCTCGTTGGATGCAGAACTAAATTTTGCATCTAACGAGTACCCACACTGGATAATTTTGAATTAACCCGCTACCCCAAAACCAAGATATACCTGAAAAATTTGATGATGATGTCATCATCATGTTTTTTCAGGTATTTCATGTTTTTGGGGTAGAGAAGTACTTCAAAAGTATGCAGTGTAGGTACCCATTAGATGCAAAATTTAATTCTGCATCCAAGGACCCCTCCTGCTCAAAATTTTATTAAAAACACATGGAGATATGTTGAAAATACGAACAAAAAATAGTTTTTTTCTTTCCTCTAAAATTAATAAATATTATTTTATTATTTTCCTTAGGAGGCCCATTTTAGACCTCAAATTTATTCTAATGTATTTTTCTCATCATTTCAAGAGACTTGCTCTTCCATGTAGATAGTCTAGATAATCCCAATGAAGTATGGCCCAAGCTTAAGGCATTGTTCAGGAAGTTTGATAAGATCATAGGTCATCAACTCGAAAATGAGCTAATGTCACTGAGTCCAACTCATTTTGAGACAATCTAGGACTTCTTCACCAAGTTCAAATCATTGGTTCTTTAGCTCAAGCAATGTGGCATAGAGAAGAAGGATGAATAACTCATATTTTCCATACTTTCAAAGCTAGGGAGAGAGTACTCATTCTTTGTATCCACATTCCAATATAGCAAGTTCACAGCTGGAAATTGGTGCATGCCTACATTGGCTGACTTCGTGGAGTCATTAACTCAAGAGAAAGACAAGTTAGGGCAAATTGCCACCATCAAATCCAATAAGGATTAAGCTCTTGATGCAAGAGTTTCGAATCCATCCAAAGGCAAGAAGAAATCCAATGATTCGAAGCAACATGACAAGAAGAAGCAAGAAAGACCCAAATCTTCAGATGGGGATCAAATCCTTGCAAGCACAAGGTCAAGAAGAATAAGGAGAAGAATAAATGCACCTATTGTCACAAAGGGTGGCATCCAAAGAGTGCATGCATGAACAAAACCTTAGACATGATGGCATAGCTGCTTGAGAAGAACAACATCCCACTTCCTAAGGGCACAAGGAAGAAGGATGGAGGTTCAGGCCTAGACAAAAAAGAGAGGTTACATCCATTGGTTGCTGGTTCTTCAAACTCTTCTTCCTTCATTATAGATTTGGGAGCTTCCAAACATATGTCATCTGTGGAAGAGTTATTCTTGGCCATGTATTTTGAAAGTGGCCCAACTATTCAAATGGGTGATTATTCAAAGATCCAAGCCAAAGGGATTGGAAGGATCGATCTTGATGATGGGTATTTGAACAATGTTTTGTTTGTAACTAACTTGGCAACAAATATACTCTCAATGTACCGAATTACACATACTCTTAAACCCAAGAGAGTAACATTTACTCCAGATACAGTGGATATAGATGAAATATCTACCAATAGGGTGGTGGCGTTGCGGTTTGCTTATCATCAATCTAGAAGATGCAAGTTCTCTCATTTCCTTCCCTATTCAAGAGGGAATGTTATCCTAACTCATTCCAATGAGACAAGAAATATTTGGAATGAGAGGTTTGGCTATCTAAACTATATAATATTCCAGGTATTGAGGAAATAAGGCATGGTGGAAGGGCTTTCTTCTATCAAGATCTCCAATGGGACATGCATTTAATGTGTTGTGGGAAAGCATCTAGAGCACAACTATGAAAAATGGAAAGAAAGGAAAGTTGTCCAAGTACTTGGTTTGCTTCATTAAAAAATCATTATGCCTCTTCCCACACCCTCATATGGAGGATCAAGGTATGTGTTGACCTTCATAGATGATTTCTCAAGGTTTTGCTGGGTTTACTTTGTCAAACTCAAATATGAAGTCTTTGAGACTCTCAAGGCTTGGAAAGCCCTAGTTAAGAACTCTTTTGGGAACAAGATCAAGTTCTGTAGGAGTGACAATGGAAAGGAGTATGTGAACAATATTTTTCATTAGCTATGGGAAGAACGTGGCATCCAAATTCAGAATTTGGTCCCCTACACACGACAGCAAAATGGTGCGGCATAACGCAAGTGACAGGGCTCTTAAGGACATGACAACTTCTAAGTTTGAAGCAAAGGATATCGATCCTAAGCTATGGGTTGAAGCCATCAATTGTGTTGCATACATCCAAAATATAGCTCCTCACAAATATTTGGATGGAAAAACATCATATGAATCTTGGATGGGTCACAAGCCAAGTGTTTCTCATTTTAGGGGCTTTGGATCAAAGGCTTGGGCTAGGCTTCCTCTGGAGAAGAGAAAAGCCTTGCAACCTCAAATAAAGTAGTCAATCATGGTTGGATATGTTGAAGATGAAAATGGATACAATTTATTTGTTCCCTTGTCTCAGAATACCTGTATTGAAAGGAGTGTGCAATTCAAAGAAGAACTCATGGAGGAGATCGAATTTGGTCAAGGGAAATGCTCTCATCCTCCACTCGAAGATGATGTAAGTGATGAATTTATTTCTGATATTTTTGATATTTTTTATTCTGATATTGCTAAAGATGAGTATGAATATCATGCCTGACCCATTCATCCCAAATTAGCTAATAAAACCATTGAAGCAGTTGGGGATTTAGCCGGAAATGCATTAGATCCTAAAAATACTAGATCACAATTTCACGCTGCTTTCTCTGCTAATGAAGTGGTTTTTTTTAGCAATGCTTTATGATGGTTAGATTCGATACTCAATCATATCAGGAATCATCACTTGATCCAATATGGAAAAAAACCATGCAAGAAGAGTTCAACTCATTGCAAGACAATGAGACTTGGGAATTGGTTCCCTTGCTCTCCAAGAGGAAGCTAGTGCAATGCAAGTGGGTGTATACTAGAAAAAAGTTGTTGCCGATGGGTCTAATATAAATTATAAGGCTAGGTTGGTTACCAAAGTCTTCTCTCAATTCCAAGGACTGGAATATAAAGATACATTTACACCGGTTACAAAGATGGATTCTATTAGGCTAATTTTAGCCATTGCTACATCAAAGCGTTGGGAGGTTCACCACATGGATGTGAATAGTGCGTTTCTTCATGGTGAAATTCAAAAGGAGATATATCTGAAGAAACCTTAAGGTTTCATTTACAATCCTTGGACCTTAACTTGTATACCAGTTAAACAAGTCACTCTATGGCCTCAAGTAAGCCCCCAGGGATTGGTTTTCCAAGATGGACAATTTTATGCTTTCACTTGGATTTGAAAGATACAAGTCTGGTCCTAATGTTTATTTGCAGAATATTGGTGATGTATTTCATGTCATTGTACTCTATTTTGACGATCTTTTAATTTTAGGTAGGCTCACAAACTAAATTGGGTCAATCAAATCTTCATTGCACAGTGATTTTTGCATGATCGATCTTGGATGGTTGAAGCAATTTATTGCTTTGGAAATTGAGAAATATGAACAAGGGATGAAGGTTAGAAAAAAAAAGTATGTTGAAGACCTGTTATTGAAGTTTAAAATTTTTGAATGTAAGGCGACCAAGTTCCCATTAATTTTCGGTGTCAAACTAGGTGAGTTTGGTGAGTCTCCATCAAGTGGACAACTCATTGTACAGACAACTAGTTAAGAGTTTGTTGTATCATACACACTCTTGAACATATTTGGAATATGATGTAGGTGATGTAGCAAGGTATATGCAGCAGCTTCATGATATCCATTGGAAGGCATCCAAGAGGATCCTTTAGTATGTGTAAGGAACTAGACACTTTGGGGTACACTATGATGTTGGATCTTCACTAGAACTAGTTGGATTTACTGATTCTGATTAGGATGGTGATCCCATTGACAGAAAATCTACTTCAGGTTATGTATTCATGCTTGCATGTGGTCACATATTATGGTTAAGTAAGAAAAATAAAACCATCTCCCTATCTTCAGCCGAGGCTAAGTATAGAGGAGAAATGAACGCAGATACACAATATGTGTAGTTGCAAGGCATTCTTCAAAAACTTGGATTTGTATTTAATTCACCTATAGTAATTTGGTGTGACAATCAAAGTGAAATAAAGATTTACATTGAGCTAGTGTAGATATAGAGGACTAACCACATTGAGATACACATTCACTACATTCGGATCTTGGTGCATGATCAAGTGATAGCCTTCCAGTATTGCCCATCTGCAAAGAAAACTACTCACATTTTCACCAAGTGCTTCATAGAGAAGATGTGATCCCTTCTTAGAGTGGGTGATAGATGGTGACGACTACCATTCACTTTCAAATTTTATTCTCCATGTCCATTTTCGAGGGGAGTTGTTTTTCCCATGTGGTTTTCCTCCTTACCTTGTTTTTATGGACAAATAAAATTTATGTTGTATGAGGTGACTTGAGCCTTTGTTTCCAAGGACTCCATGATATTTTTTGGATAATATGTACTAAGTTAGGCTTAATGGAGGGGGGTTAGATCATAATCCATCTTAGTACCATGGTCATATACCTTAGGCACATTTCATTTTCTTCCATGTAATGATTCTATGGTTTAGACTTAGGGAAATTAGCCATTTACTGATATTTGAGGCGCTCTTGAATGATCATTATAACAGTTGAGGCACTCTAGTTTGATCATTCTGACAACCCATGCTCCCTCATTGATGTTCATCAACCAGTATGCACTCTGCCATCCCCAATTTTAGGGATTTTGTTTCACTTGAGGCGATAGTGTATGCTTTAGGTGGTTTTTGGCCCTCCTTCAGAATTTATTGCCTCCTTGGACCACTCCCACTCACCCATGTGGTCACCTATGCATGTCATACCTCCATTAATGTTCCATCGTGCCTTTCCCCCATTCACACATGTATTCATGACCGTTTGGGATGATTAGGAAGTTCATTGGTCCTCCTACAGGGGTTTAAGGGTCAAATCTTGAGCTGACACTTGTATGCATCTAGATGGCATCCAAGGCCTAAATTTTTTTCCCTATTGTAATATATACATAGTTACATGTTCGAAAATCATAATATTATCTTTTATTGACCTCATGTGTGTATATCATTTTCAGTCTTTCAGTTATTTTGTACATGTTTTGGGAAAAATAACGAATTGTGACAATCTCCTTGGCTCCTGGATCCTACTGTGAATCAATTCTCACAAAATATATGTAATTTTCATCATAAATCACATAGAGCCTACACCCAATTTTTTCCTTTTTTTCTTTCTGCACGTATCCTATTTTTCCTTGCCTAGGGATTTTAATAACTAATAACTAACTCTCTCTATTACTGGCCAATTTTATTAATAAATATGGATGAGGATTTAGTTGTTGATCTAAACTCAACTTTTGTTAATTAATTTCATGACTACTTAACTATTGTATCTGGATTTTCATACTAAAACATAAACTTTTACAAAATTATTAATTTATGTCTCATGAATAAACTTAAAGAGAGTTACTTTAAAACGTTACAATGGTGGTATTACAATTGTCCCCTCTTAAATATTTGCACCATCCTTGATGCTTAAACCGTATTATCATAATCTTGAAAAAAAATATGATAAAATTGTCTCATAACCTCCTCTTCTTCGTAGGTAGCTTCCTCTCGCATATAATGTTTCCATTGCACTTTAACTTGTACGATAGTTCGCTTCTGAAGTGGAACCTCTCTCCTATCTAGAATACACATTGGTTCTGCATGAAAATATCCCTCTAATTCCACCTGTAGATTATTCCAATCAATGATATAAGATTGATCAACTATATATTTTTTTAATAAAGGAGCATGGAAAATATCATGAACTCTTATATAAGGAGGTAGAGACAATTGATACACTACGGGCCCTATTCTAGTTAGTATTTTGAAAATTCCCATAGATATGAGGGAAAGTTGATTCATTACATACATCCTTAGCATATATTTTAATATCTTATTTATCCGTTCAATTTGTCCATATGTTTGTGTAATATCCCAAATTTTGGACCTAACACTTATAGGCATGTGTCTATTGATTATGGTGATTATCTTGATGTTTTATTTTTATATTGGGTCGAAGACCCCACTGCATATGAACATGATGATTTGTTTTATATATTGGGCATAAGCCAATTATTGATGCTATATATATATATATATGTGTGTGTGTGTGTGTGTGTGTGTGTGTGTGTGTGTGCTTGTTTGTGTTGGGCGTGGACCCTGAAGCACATGATTTATGAGATGTTTTGTGTTAAGCGGGAAGCTCTGGAGCACTGGAGTAATTAATGTTTTGTGTTGAGCAGGAAGCTCTGGAGCACTGGAGTGATTGATTTTTTGTGTTGAGCGGAAAGCTCTGGAGCACCTAAGTGATTGATGATTTGTGTTGAGCGGGAAGCTCTAGAGCACTTGAGTGATTGATGATTTGTGTTGAGCAAGAAGCTCTAGAGCACATGAGTGCTTACCTTTGTGTCAAGCGAGGAGCTCTGGAACACATGAAAACATAATTGGAAGTGTTGGGCATAAGCCTTGGAGCCTTCCATGTTGATGTTGAGCATACGCTCTGGAGCATTGGATCCTTGGCCATTGTATCCCTAGGTGTATCATACAAGTACATCCTAGCATTAGTGTTGAGCGAGGAGCTCTGGAATTGTACTGAATTGTAACTCCCTGTTAAAGCATTGAGTGTGGGATCTGGTAAGCGCTAGGGTTTACTGAAAAGAATTTAATAAATTTCAAGTGAAAATGACTCGAGAAAAATATTGATCTCATCATACTTATTTATAAGTGATTAAATGAAATTTTGAATTTTTGTATTCTCATCAAAGTACTGAAGAGATACCACATTATACGAGGGAAATCCAACATGCAAGGATGTTTAGAGTTGCCTATCCTAGTAGACCTAAACCATCTACCTACTTGACCTTAATGAAGAAGTGTCATTAAGTAAGGGCCATGGTATATGACGCCCGAATACATTGTTAACAAAATGTTATATTATTATGTACTTTATACATGGTATGTATAAAGAATTAAATGTATTAATAATATAAATAAATGAAAGAAGAAGGAGAAGCTCCATCAATTATTATTTATTATTAAAATATTATAAATAGTCCAAACCCCAAAAGTCTAACTAGGAACTAGAAGAAAGTTCCTAAGTTAAGATATTAATAATTACCCAAAGTAATTGAAAAGGGTTAAATCAAGACACCAAGGTTTCTTGATTTAACTTTCCCTTTGACTGAAAAGTCCGTCTATAAAGACTCAAGACAAGGAAAGGCTTGGGGTTCTGAGCTATCATTAGAGGAGTCATTTTCTGCTTGCTTTCTCTCAAGTAATTCTTGGATAAAATTTTCTCGGAAGGAAAAAGGAGAGTTGATCCAGATCTGATACACCAAATAGGAAACCCTACCTTAGGAGCTCTAAGCTACTTGCATGTTGGAGTCTAGCTTGAGGGGATCTGGATTAAAACCAAGAATGGTTTCGAGTCATGGTTGGTGGAACGTGGTAGTTCCCAAGTGATTTGGTCATCAAAATAGAGGTCAGATCTATCTTAAATTGTTAATGCTGGTTATTTAAAAGTGTGCAGGTTCAGCCATTAAAGGAGCTTCAGAAAATTACAGGTATGAGTTCTTAGTATGCCAAGTTCATTTCTAGCATAAATGTTGGCTGCTTTATGTAAAGGTTCATATTGTATTTCAGGCCCTAGAAATGGTTGTTTCTGTCTATATATTCTAGGGTTTACATTTCTTAAATTGTAACCCTAGGCTGCAAATGATTCCTCATGTTGTATTCACGTGGGTTTGTGCAATTAAGATAGTTTATGTATTTATCTTCATTAGTTAAACTGGGTTTAATGAAAACTAGGTTTTGTTTCATATTTCGATATAGTTGTATTGATTACCTTGCTTACTCCACTGACATATTCCATTTGTCAGTAGAGACATGTTTAGATTAAAATAGATTAATCTTAAAACTAGCTTTAAATAAATAAATATACAAACTAAATAACCTAAGGTACTATTTATAAACTGAACTATCTATCTCTCTATATATATAAAGAGATGAAGTCATCATACATAAACAAATCTGAAAGTTATCTCTAAATATAAATCGAAGATAAATAAACCATTAAAACCCTTCAAGGTTTGTCTCATTAACTACAAACTAAATAAAAAATCATTCTATTAAAGAACAACATTATAATTAAATGGGAAAAAAATGTCGTGACCATCCGTTTTGGTCCTAGATTCACAACTCTATTCACATATAAAGCCCACAGTCCTAATTCAAACCATACCATAATCACATGCTTGATTCTTTAAAAGGCCTGTCATAACTAATACATATAACTTAACCAAGTAAAACAATTAAATTAATCAAATAACTCTTCCATTTTAAACAGAGGCCATGATATGACTCTGTGGGTTCACAAACCCAAGACATAGGCCACTGTAAACAACCATCTCATAAAGGTCATAAACATTAAACAAAATTACGTAACTCATGAAACATTCCATATAACGAATTAAACAATACATCATACATAGGAATCGTATCATGTATTAAACCATATGGAAATCATATTATAAACCCAAGTATTTCAAATAGGGACATGAATCGAATCTTGTGGGAATACAAGCCCAAACCTCTTCTTTAAATTAAAATACAATGTATTACAAATAGCCACGAACAAGATTCAAATCCTATGGATTTTATTTACCAAGGCCACACTATACAACAAAATATGCAGGCTACATTCATATAATTAACACTATTACAATAACAAACCATTATGCTACAATGAGGTCGTAAAACCTTGTTTTCTACCCAAAATTGTAAGCACGGCCTCGACCAAAACAAATATTACACAGTCCATTTAAAATTCTAAACATAATGACAAAGGCCATCGTGGGCTTGCACCCCTGGCATATAAATATAATCCACATTATAAACTAAACCCATGATTTCGGTAAACAGTAATAAAGCAACCATTTGAAGCTATCGCACCCACTAAGGGAAAGGATCAGGCCATATACAGCATGACGTTTAACCCACGCTGTCAACCTTTATAACTAAATATAAGTACTCAACACATAGAGCGCAACGAAGGCGTATGCCTATTAAATAACCATTAACGTAGCATAAATTCCATCCACCCACATAGTAAGAAAAAATAACCATGGCCACTTCTTAAAACGAAGAGTATTTACATTGCACAGTAATGTCATCATCGCAGCCATTTTCCACGCAGGCGTGCCAATGGGATATGGAACCATTGCAAGCAATGGTGCATCTCATGGCTCAAAATCCCCAACCCATTGATAAATTACAAAACCCAAAAATTAAATACACAGAGCCTGTGAGAAACACAAGTTGGTTCCACGGTCAAAACCACCACACCATTAATTTAAAAACTCAAGTTTGTGTTTTATAAATCTCGAAGGAAAATTCAAACCCCATAGAGGACCACAACATCAAACGACGAAACACAACACAGACAGGCTGAGAGACAACAAGCGTAAGATTGTTGGCAAGGCTTACCTTGCATTTTCGCTCACAGTCAAAACCTTGATAGAGCTTGAGCCATGCTGCTCTTCCTCACCATACCTCGGCACCTGCAACCAACCAACAAAACCTTCCATTAGAATTATGGCAACGTTAGAAGTTTCAAAACAACACGGAATAACATGCAAGAAAACCCCAAGTGAAGCTTAGCTTCCTGGACTGGAGGTCACCTCCATTATCCTTTGCGTAAAGCCAAGAAAAACCCCAATCGACAAGTGAAATTACCAAACCATTGTGATCCAAGCCTAAGTGAGGGCTACCATGAAAACCAAGGTGCATTGATGGCACCAGCTGGTACCCACCTTCAAAGCCATAAACCCAACTTGCCATATTTTACAATTGTTTCTAAACAATAGTCCCCACGACCATGCAATTTGTTAAACCCCAACGTATATGGTCCAAACCATATGATATGTCGCCACCCCAAATCTTATCACAAGGTAATATTACAAGGTTTAATACATTGCAATGTTAAGTTTAGTGCAAATTCCAAGTATGGTATGCGCTAGTCCAATGTTTAAGCCACAAGGCTTACAACATATAGATCACATATAAACCAAAGGCTTAAAGTCCTAACTTAATACACTGCGAATTGTCCTAAGCTTAAATGCTTAGTGAACATGGCATATGTAATATGCCATGTTAAACATTTAACCCTCATAAAAATCAAAAGTATGTTTTTAGGCCAAGATAATAACCTGCAAATAGAAAGCATAAGAGATGTTAATAGTTTATAATAAAATAAACATAGAACATAAAACATACTAATATATAAACAATGAAATATAAAACCATAATGAAGCATAAGTAGTGTACAGGAAATTTAGCGGTGATAGCTAAATTGACGAGAACAGTATTTTACCTAGTTATAATTCTGAGTCAGCAAAGAAACAAAGTCAACCAGAAGTAGGATTCTTTAGGATCGAGACTTCCAGTACTCTTTAAACAAGACCCGTCACAAAGAATGAACTGCATATGAAATAAAATAGGTGCCTTAGTTCAGAGAACTAAGTAAGCCTGCGAACAAGTAAACACCTTTACCTCTCAAACCTTCATGGGAGAACAAGTCATGCCACTTCGCCCACTATGTTTCCACAAACAAAGTTAAGTTAGAACTTTATAAATAACAAGTACGACTATGCAGAAAAGACAAAGCATTTAAAATGCAGTAATGAAACATACGCGACAGATGGATAAACTTAAGACCAAGCAATAAACAACAATACGACATCGTAAGTAAAATACATGAATAATGATGTCTAAAAGTAAATAACAGAACGTAAGAACAACTTACGAGTAAATAGTGGTACATGAAGTGTACGATATAGTTCTGCAAGTGAATAATGTTCCATCTAGGTAGTTTTTACTAGCCTATAATTTTATTTTATTTTTTCGATTTTTGGGGACATTACAGTTTGAGGATGGTATGTTGTACTGAAATTTAACTTTGTATCCATAACTTGAAATAAAGATGTCCAGAAATTTGAGGTAAATTTCGCATCTCGATATGTGATAACTGTTTTCATAATTCCATGAAGTCCAAAAATATCTTTCATGAATATGCTAGTAATGTCTATGGATTTGTAAGTTGATTTTATAGGTATGAAATGTGTTTCTTTTCTCAACTTATCTACTACCACCATAATATAGTCATTTTTTTTTGGGTAGCCTTATTATGAAGTCAATGGTTATAACTTCCCATTTTCCATTCAGGCATGGGTATAGGATACAATAATCCAGCTGGATGTTGATGAACATCTTTAACTTGTTGACATGTAAAGCACCTAGCTACATATTCGGCTGCTTCTTTCTTCACATTTGGGCAACAAAAAACAATTTTTAAAGATGGTATGAATTTATGATACCCAAGATGTCCTACACAAGGATTATATTGTAATTCTATAAATATTATTCGCATTATGTTAGACTCATTAGGAACATAAATTCGATTTCTAAAGTGAAAATATCCTTCTGTATCAATCTGATACATATTATCTTAGTATTATCAGATCTGTGGCTGCATTTTTCCATCTATTTCATATATTGAGAATCACTACTTGATATTTTTTTCAACTCACTTTTGAATTCTGACTCATATTTGTTAATTAATATAGTGTGCAATTCTTGTTGTTTTTTACTCAATGCATCTACTACTATGTTTTATTTTCCTTCTATATGTCTAATTTGAAAATCATACTCGCTCGGAAATTCAATGGAGTCAAAAGATCTACTGAGGAGGCCATCTGGATCTGCTGGAGTGAATGCTTCATTTGTAGAAAACCTAAAAATCACAACAGAAAGGGAAATGTAAGGTCAGAGAGCCTACACATTTTAGGCTTTCATCACACCTAGCATAGTCAATCAAGCAAGCTTGATCAACAAGTTCTTTACTTGGTGTATTAAGTGATAAGCCTTGGCTTCTCGTGCAGTGCTGGATTTTTGAGCTATTGCTCAATTTTCATGCAAGATCTGTCAAAAACCTTGTTTTTTAGAGATCTGAGCTTCATCCCGCCATGAGATCTGATACCATGTTAATCTGCACAGTGATCTAGGGACTAAACACAAGTGTCATCAAAGATTAATAACAAATAACTCATGAAAATGCTGTAATTGGGCTACATAATGAGTATTCACTCTATATATTCACACAAAGAATGAGTAATTATATTACAAGATCATGCTGCAAGCATGAATGACTAGCAATTTGAATCCTCAAGGAGATCATTTGAATTGAATGAGTGAGTCTAGCTTAATTGAATGTAAGCCATAGTCAACACTCAAGTTAACCACTGATCAAAACCCTAATTGACTCAACTGAGCCCTAACTGAAGTCGGAGTGCAATAAATGACAGAGTCTTAACTGAAAGAGGTCAGACACATGTCACAGCAAGCCAACCATCAAGTTCCAGCACATCAATTACTCCAATGAACCTCGATGAGGTTAACTGAAGTGTAACTGAACATCAAAAGTGGTTGGAGGCGCCTTTGTTGACTCCAGTTCATTAAATAATCATTAAATAATCAATTTAATGAAGGAAGGTGCCTTCACTGCCCTGTTTAACTGATTGTAACCATCAGTTAGTAATATGGTGCATTAATGACACTCAAATCATCCCCGGAGTGATCTAGTTAGCCTCCCTGAATGTAGGAGAAGGCTAAGTTATCCTCCTTGACTGAAGGTAGGCATGGATGTGATCTAGCTGATGTCATCTAGTGCTTCTCTAATGTTAATTAAGTCAATAATACTTAGGATAGTGGTTTAACTAGGCCAAATTGACCAAAATGAGTGTGAAAGGTGGTAAATGTCTCCAACAGACAACACCTATGGCATCGAACCTGAAGCTATTGAGTGATGCTTCATCAGAAGCGGTTGATGCTACAATGTATCATCAGATGATTGGGTCCTTGATGTACCTGATGAACACAAGACCAGATATTTGCTTTGCTGTGAACACCTTCAGCCAGTTCCTAACAGATCCGAGACATGTTCACTTGATTGCTGCAAAGCATATTCTGAGGTACCTAAGGGGTACGGTTGATTATGGGCTCAAGTATGAGGCGAATCAGAAGATTAACCTGGAGGGTTATGTTGATTTAGATTGGGTAGGCAGTGCCATCGATGGGAAGAGAACTTCAGGGTGTTGCTTCAGTATGGGATCAGGTGTGATCTCTTGGTTTAGCAGGAAGCGATCCTGTGTGGAACTGAGTACAGCTGAAGTGGAGTATGTCACAGCTTGTTCAACTAGTTGTGAGGTAGTATGGCTGAGGAAGCTACTGTGTAATTTATTTCATCTCCAGTTGGATGCTACTTGTATATATTGAGACAACCAGAGTTGTGTGAAGTTATCGGAGAACCTGGTGTTCCATGACAAGTCGAAGCATATCGAGATCAAGTATCACTATATCAAGGATATGGTGCAGAGAGGAGCAGTGAAGCTCCAGTATGTTGCGATGGATGGACAGATAGCTGATGTGTTGATGAACCCATTGGCTAGAGTGAAGTTTGAGTACTTGAGGGAGAAGCTTGGTGTTCTCCAAATCAAGGTTCCCTCCAAAGGGAAGTGATGAGTTCGTGAGCCATTCTGACATGGTGAGAGGATTGGTTCCTTCCATGGTCAGATGTAAGGGTTGAGCCATTCTGTCATGATGAGAGGATTGGTTCCTCGCATGTTAGATATGAGTGCTGATCCATTCTGATGTGACAGTAGGATTGGTTCCTACGTGATCAGATATAAGCACTGAATGCCATTCTTGGAATAGAGGAACCTGGTCAGTTACCGGGAATACTCAGTTTGGGACTGAGGGCCATTCTGATGTGACTGCAGTACTGGTTCCTACATGATCAGATGTAAGTGCAGAGCTGAGGCGATTGTAGGATTGGTTCCTACATGATCAGATGTAAGTGCAGAGCCATTCTAAGGTGATTGTAGGATTGGTTCCTACATGATCATATGTAAGTGCAGAGCCATTTTAAGGTGATTGTAGGATTGTTTCCTACATGATCAGATGTAAGTACAGAGCCATTTCGACATGTAGGTAGGATTGGTTCCTTGCATGGTCGAATGTAAGTGTTGGACCTTTCTGACATTTATTGTCAGATGTGAGTGCTGGGCCTTTCTGACAGGGTTGTGGGATGTGTTCCCACACAGTCAGATGTGATTGTTGGGTGTTCCTTTCTGATATGATTATAGGATTGGTTCCTACATGATCAAATGTAAGTGCTCGGTGAGCCATTCTGACTTAGGGTCAGATATAAGTGCTGGAAAATACCTACATGGAGGCTAGGCCTACAACCATCATGAAAAAGGGTTGGATCTATAGAACTTCCTGTGATGAGAAGAACCAAGAGATAGCACCCGTGATGATGATCCAGTAGAGATGTTACAGAACCAGAGATGATCCATATCGAGTGATGATCCAGATCCAGTGATGATGATCCAGATCGAGATGAAGATGACTTGAAGATGACAAGGACTCGATGATGATCCAAATGATACAGAGAAGAAGACTTGTGCTGATAAATTGTGTCGAGAGAATACCTTCCTAGTTAAGAGGGAGTGTTGATGTAATTGTAACGTCGAAATATATTCACTTGTATTTCTTATGTATTGTACCCCAATGTTTATTCCAGGAAGTGTTTGTAATGTAATTGAGTCATGTCATGCCCTGATGTTTCGATTGGGAGTTTCTATAATGTAAACAAGTCATGTCAAGTCATTGTGGGTAGCCCTCCTATTGATCAGGGTTAAATCCCTCGCAGTTGCGGGGCCTTAGGGTTGTTAGACTCATCTAGTGAGAGTCGGCCCTAGTGAGTTATTGTCAAGTCGGGAATTAGTATAAATAGAGAGTGAGCCTCTTTATTTATCACACACTCACTCACACTTAGTTGTAGCACATAGCTAAGGGAGAAGAAGTTGTTGGGTCTAGAAAGAAAAATGCTACTGCTGTCGGGAGATCATCTTACTGTTTTGGAGTTTTACTTTTGGTGCTGATTCTATCTCTGAGGAAGTTGCGGGGTTTTCTCCATTTATGGTTTCCTGAGGAAAAACAACATGTTAATTGTCTCTTTTGTTTGATTGTTGTGCTTGTTATTCTCTTAGTTAAAGATCCTAATATAATGCTAGATTAAATGTTAAAAATCTAACAATTTTCCTGTGAATTGTTGCCTCAGAGGATGTCGATATGGGAAACTTGGACTTCTCTAGAAACTCATTGAATGTGCTCATAGATTCTTTTGACTTTTAACCATGGCTCTGTTGTTTCCATTATTCATTTTATTGATTACTTGCCTCGAGTCTCCAAGAACAATGATTTTGGTGATATTGAGTTTCCTTAATAAGTTCATTCCAAAGTGGAGAGCAAGCCATTCTGCTTCATTGTTGATTTTCCGACCAAGTCCCCATGCATAAGATGACACATTTTTTCCTCTGGGATCGAAGATGATCCCACCCGCACCTACCTCTTGAGGGAAGTAAGTCTCATTTTCATAAACCATAAGTAATTTCATATTCGTAACATTTATTAATTAGGTTAAAATACAAATGTTTTACCTTGTAAAATAATTGAATCACCATATTTATTTCTTATTTTTATTTTAGAATATTGTTATTATTTTAATAGATATGTTTAATAATTTATTTTATGCAGTATATTTATGTATAAAAACATATTTATATAAATAAAATATTTTCAACAAATAATTAATATATTTAAATCTATTTTTTTAATAAAATGTTTTTAGAAAATTGATATAATAAATATTAAGAAGACAATGTCCACTCATCTTTATCTTTTATGTAAAATTTTAAAACATAAAAACTCAAGAATCATTTTAAATAAATTTGTTATTATTATTCTACATAACTTATTAAATAAATGTCAACATCACAGAGATTATATAATTAATATTAAAAAAATAAAAATAAAACTATATTTATTAATTAATATTAAGAGACATTATCTAATTAATATTAAAAAAACAAAAAACAATATTTATTAATTAATATTAAGAAAAGACAAACAAACTGTATTTATTAAATTCAATTTGTACATCATTATTATATTGTATACAGGTGCATTTTTAATTTTCGAGAATTTTAATAACCCATGTTTTTTATTATATCTATAAAATGTATTTTAGTCATAGTAAATTTTTTTGTTACTATATGCTTATCACATTAAAAAATTGACGTTTAGAGACGCGGGAAAAAAATGTTAGGATGTTAAGCCAGGCTAATTGACCTTTTCAGTGGTATTTGGCCCAAATTAGGTGAATTTTGTTTTATTGTATTTGACTTTTTTTTTTTTCTTTTAAATTCAAATAATTTTTTATTATAAAAATAATTTTAACATTTTAAATAAATTTCAAAACATTTAAATTATAAAAATAATTTCAAACATTTTAAATGAATTTCAAAACACCTCAATTATGAAATTTTTATAGCTATTATTTAAAACTCCAAAAATTTATTACCAAATCCTATATATAAAAAAAAACTAACCACAAAACAGACAAACAAACAAATAACGATTTTTATCTTTAAAATTAATTAAATCACAAGTAAGAGGAAATCACTACAATATAATAACAAATAACAGCAAAAACATTGGAAAAATATTCGATTAATCTACACAAAAAGCATTTTCCATCAATACTATATAATTTTCCATCTCAAATTCACACGATGACATGTGGTTTTTCAATTTGTTAATATTTTCTTCCATTCAAAGTCAGAGCCAGACTATGAATAACAGTACGGTATGTGTCATTGTTGAATTTGTTGATATTTTCAGAGTGACTAGAAGAGCATATGCCCTCCATCTTTCGTTACTCGTATATATTTTTTCGATGACAATGTCAGTCCTATGGCCTTCCTGATTACTATGGCATATGTCCTCTTCCTGATTTGGTGATATTCACTTCCATATGAATCAGCACTATGGCATATGTCATATTTTGATTGGGAGATATTCAGTCATTCTGCCACATTCCCTCTTTTCGACTTGGAGATATTCACATCAAATATATGTCATATATTGATTGGCAGATATTCACTCCTTCTGCCATATTCCCTCTTTTCGAGTGGGAGATATTGACATCACATATTTTGTTAGACACCGCTTGCTTCACAGAGATTGCCTCACTCTACATCGAAAATTGGAGCATTCATTGAACCAACAATTTCTTCAGAATTTGAGAGAAACAACGCAAAAGTCATCCTATGAAGGCTTCTTAACCCTTCAAAATTTTCCTAAAATATAGTGTTTACAGATTTTTTTGACGACAGATGGACGACATGCAATGCGGATTGTGATCATCCCAACAGGCCGAAACGGAATTCAATGCCAGCTACGCTAGCCATTTCCTATGTCCCAACTAAGACAACAAATTCCAAGAACTTTATATATATATATATGGCGGGGGATTGTGAAACACAACAATCCCGTCCTTTAATTGATTGAAAGACCGACGCGTTCTTGTCTCACCTGGCCGCAATGGGATCATCAGGGCCTGTGATTTTCGTCTTCTATTGTCTTTCGTTATTGTCATGCCTCTTCTTCCCTGTTGGTGCATCTTCGAGTAGCAATATTCAACACGCAGAAAGACCGTCAGCAGCTCCAGCGTCAATTGGCAGCCCGGAAATCCAATTCCCTGCCCCGTCCTTTACTCATGCTCAGCTCCAGAAGGGTAATAATTAGATCAATGAATTTCAGATTCAAGTTTAAGTTCTTTTCATTTCTCTTCCGCTAGGAAACAAAGCAACAGATATAGAATTTCATTTTACTAATACGCATGCAGCACAGATATTAGGTTAGCAACTATCGTACTGTGTTCAAATATGACTTTTGTGGCTTTTGAATCATGCAGTTCCACCTTCAGGCCCAAACGAGCAAGCACCGTGCTCAGTGATTGACCTGCGATTAGATTCATATATGGTGAGAACAGATTTCATGGTGGCCGAAGTCACGAACAACTGTCAACGTTGCTTGGCTTATAACATAGTCGTGGATTGCTCACCAGTGAAAACTCCCATGGGGAAGAAATGTGCCCAGCCTCCAAATTACAGTATTGCTTTCAATGAAAAATGGAGGTTTTGGTACGTTGGGAAATCAACACCCCTCACCATCTTGTCGGCGGACTTCAAAGATTGTGACTAATGCTACTTTGGATTGGAATTTCAGGGCATAATCCACCTGGATCTACATTTATTATTGGTTAATAAAAGTTTTGTCACTGTTTTCGCAAATAATATTTCATCAAAGACAGGGAGCCATCTGTGAGGTTCGATGGTTGCTTCCACAAAAATCCAGTTTCGAAAAGTATGTATCATTGTAGTGGTTGTGTAGTACCTAAATCTTGACAACATTTAGGTTTTGGAGAGGTTCTCAGTATTAGAAAGAATATATATATTTAATTTTTTTCCAAATTTCTAAATTATATCACAGATATCTCTTAATAAAATTCAAATGTTATTTTTCCAATTTTACAGAGAGATGGTTTTGTTTTTCATTTGATTTATGTAAATATATAATTTAATATTTTAATAAAATTATAATGTTATTTTTTCAATTTTATTGCAAATGATGGCTTTGTTTTTCTTTAAACTTATAAATTAATAATTTATTTATATATTTTCAATGAAATATAGATTTTTTATTTAATTTAATTTATAAAAAAATATAATTTAATAATTTATTTAAATATTTTTAATGAAATATAATTTTTTTTCGTAAAAATTAAGATGTTAGATTAATTATAATCATAAAATATGAATGATGTTAATCTAAATATAGAATAAATATGGTTTTATGAAATAACTGTAACATTTTTATGTTAATATCATTATCGTCCTTAGGTTTCGGGTTTCCACCTGATACCTTGAGTGTGCTACGTGCTCCAAGCAATTATTATAACAAAAACACTATTAAATTAAATAATTCAAAATTTTCATTAATTGAATACATTTAGTGTAATAAACTTTTTAAATATTTCAATTTATTTTAATATATAAGAAAAACAAATAATTTTTTTTAAAACCACAATTTTTCTTTAGGTTAAAGAACTTAAACCTCAATTCTTTATTTTCAAATATTATTGGTCACCAAAGACTAGATTGCTTATAAACACATATGCTTTACAAATTTGACTATGAGGTTAACTCGTGACTTAGCTTTCGGTAACATACCTCCCCCTCCTTTTCCTGTTGTTGCAAAAGAGGTGAATAAGGTTGAGGGACATTTATGTATTACATTTTAAAGTTTGAACTAATTCAACATCCAACATTTTGTATTTTGTTCATTAGGCAAAGTTATATCTACTTTAAAATGTTTTCTTCATTAGGCAAAGTTATATCTACTTACAAGGTATTTTAAGGTAAATCAAATGTCGAATCAAGTGCTTAAACCTTGTTCCACACAAAAACCTAAAGTTGATAGAAGTTACCTCAAGTACCTTAGATGTTTATTCCACTCAAGAGAGACTATGGTAAGGTTCAATGTTTGTGTTACAATTCCTGAGGGAAAAGGTGCATTACCGCTTGCGTTGGCGTTAATTACCCTTTCTACGACACGGTTAAAACTTATCTTTTACCTTTACTATTCTTTGCTTTCTCCCGAGCTATTTGACAGAGATGGGAGGCTTGTTCGGCTTTCATGGCATCGCTTTCACTTTCCTTTAACTCATCGTGACTTCATTTCACCTAAGAAGTTGTTCCAGTTAGAGATTCGTTCATTTTTCAGCATTATCATGGTGTATTAGAGCCTAAAAAAAGGTGGGGTTGGAAACATATATTCGAAGTTGCTAAGGTTTTCACGTAAAAAGGAAAATACAGTGGCTATGTGAAAAGTTTGGGTTAATTCATCTCCATTTTGAATACTTGTTGATTGCAATGGAAGAAACCTTATTAGTCCCTGCCCTCGGGCTGCAGGCACAAGCCCTCGTTTTGATTAATATGCACGAAAACCAAAATAAATTTTGAAGTATTTATCCTAAGTTGCTAAGCTGTTTTTGCAAACTATGAATTAAATATTTTTATTTCACCAATCCATATGGAATGTCGTTTGTTTCACCAATCAAACGATTACTCTTCTTATTTGGCCTCATCTCGAGGCAGAGTGTGCATTGCGGCTCTAATTCATGGGTTAAGAATACGGTTGTTGAATAAGTTTTTAACAAAAGCAATTAATGCTAGGAATTAGTGCGCATTGTGGCTTTAATTCATGGGTTAAGAATATGGTTGTTGAATAAGTTTTTAACAAAAGCAATTAATGCTAGGAATTAGTCCTAGCATTACCTCTAACATTTAATGTTATTATACAATACATGATACTTTTGCTGCATAGCCTTGCATATGTGCACCGCCTTGCATATGCTATGTGCCACTCCCTTAGCATCGTTATGGATTTGGTGCACCGCCTTGGATATGCTATGTGCTACTGCCTTACAAGTGCATATGCTATGTGCCACTTCCTTACACATGTTATGGCTTTGGTTCAACAATTGTTCTCTTTCAATACATATTATGGATCTCACACAAGAACTATTTTGTGATTTTATTCTAAAGACTCTTAGTCCTTCCAGATTTATTCTGCATTTTATTCATTACCCATCTAGGATCCCAGCACTATCCGTAGGGATCTTGATCTTACCTCTGGTGCTTCCTTATTCCTACCTTTGGTTCTACTTACCATCACTTTTACCGCTACTCACTATGTATTGGACATGAGCACGATGTACTGGACAAGCACACGAGGAGTGGAGTTTTTGTAAGGAAGTGGAATGACAAACGAAAAGATGGATTCTCCCAACAACCT
Source organism: Pseudotsuga menziesii (assembly GCA_001517045.1). Lineage (NCBI taxonomy): Eukaryota > Viridiplantae > Streptophyta > Pinopsida > Pinales > Pinaceae > Pseudotsuga > Pseudotsuga menziesii. The sequence continues at coordinate 31,150 of LPNX011156016.1, forward strand.
TCAGTTATTAAATTCCACACTTTTTATTTCTATATGTCTGTTCATTACAAATAAAAGGTAGACTGCCAGCAATCTTTACAAGATTTGAATGATACAAAACTCACCAAAATTTTCTTGTGGCCGGGGACTTTAATGCAGTCTTATAAAACAAAGAAAAGAGAGAAAACGATATCCCACAATACCCCTTTGAAGAATGTATGTTGCGAACTGGGATCTTGTAGATGTCAAGCCTCTCTTTCATTGTGGCTAATTGACCCGACCAGCTCCATTCTTATCCGCTCAAAGTTGTTGTTCAGAAATATGCTAAGCGCAATCCAAAGTACACCAACGTGATTAGTAGATGCACCATTTGAACTGAAATAGAAGTCCTAATAACTCATGCACTAGCACAACAGAGATGCATGATTATCTTAGATCCACTTTTTATTGTTGCATTCAGAATCAAAATCCAACTTATTTTATGATAATGCATCTGGCCAAATGAAAAAATTGCAATCTATCTTATCTCGTCATACTGCTTATAGAAAACAGAAGGTAAAACAAAACAAAAAAAAGATAATGAGATTGAAATCACTGTGTTACAATTATCGAAATGAACAAGTCTTTTATGTGAGGGATTGTTACTCTTTCTTGGTTATAGAAAGAATTCAATAGGCAATGATTGCAAATGTGCCTTTCTTGCTTGATGTGGACATTTTCTCTGCCCCTTTTTTCTGAATAAATTCTTTTCAAAACCAGAGGATAGACGCTGGAAAATTGTGTACTCAAGCGGACTATCATATTTAATCTCTTAAGCTTGAGCTAGAAATCAAAATGTGCATAAAAATTCTTATATGACAGAGGGACTGCAATTTAATCTTGCTTGTGTCTTTGGTCCATGCGAAGGCTCTAGAATCTCAAAATCCTGGAACTTTTCTTTGACGAGTTGCCTGAATGCGTTCAAAATTGCCGGTAAAAATATTATTCCAACAAGAAATATCTTATGTGTGGTTTGATTGATTGAATGATTCTAGGGTTAACTTATTACAAATCAAATTTATCAGTTACCTGGAAGAGCTGATTGTGGATTGCAACAAGCTACAATGGCTGCCTGATGCTTACGCGCCCTTACCCTCGCTATAATCTAATTCACTGTGGAAAGCGCATGACTACAGGATCCTGCATTCAGATGTACAAGCATAATACAACAACTTCAACTCCAAATATCAGGTATAGAATCGCAAATAAATTCGACACAGCCAATGATTCAGAAAATACACTCCCATGAGGCCAGATTGGCCAACTCGTACACAACTATTGAAAATTGGCCTCTATCTGGTTAGCAATTGGCCTCCATGAGTTCTTTTGTAGTTTTCATGGAAAAATTATGGTTGAATTAGTTTGAGCAGCTCTTTCTGGAATCCTTACAAGAAGATAATACCTCTTCGATGTGATAACATTTTCGAGCAACCCTAATAGTCATATCCATTTGAAAGACGTATCCTTTACCTACACAGGCTTTGATGAGGTCCTCGACTACAGATTTCCTATAAAGTGTGTAAAAAGTAGAGCAAGAAAGGTTATTATTGATGTTGCATACCACTCGTTTCAAAAGAAAATCTCCGCAGGTGTTCAAGAACAAATGTGAATTAGAAAATTAAATATTGAAATGATCCAGCTAAACATGAAATAGCAGGCCACAGTAGATTTTGGGCATAAGCTTCCAACCATGTACAGCTCCTCCCTTAGCATACCCTGTCGCGGAAACAATAACACCACTAGTCTCTATCTGCTTTCTGAAACAACATCTTCTCATTAGATGAACAGAATAAGGAGAAAAGAAAAGTAACAAATAACATGCAATATCTGCTTTCTGAAACAACTTCACAAGTCTCTTGCCGAGATTTTGGATGTGGCAGTCATGCACTTGGTGGATGCATGCTGTTTTTGCATGGCCTAAACGTGGCAAGTTTCGGTGACACACCATCACGTGGCTGGAATAAAAATTACTTTTTAATCAGGATGCTGGTAAATCACCTCGGGCCGGAGGAAGGCTGGATGATATTTAATATATGATAGTATGTGGGTCTCCAGATCTAAGAGAAAAAAACAGGTTCTGAAGTAAATACCTTGCAGATGCCATCAGATTTCAGATAATGGAGTCAATGTCGAGACAACCTGGCCAACAACATGACCTATGCATTAATTCAAGCAATTTACCACATCAAATAAAATAGCAATATGTGACACTAAGGTTACGATCTTATGGTTGGGATTCGTATTAGTTGTTTAGTGAGCTATTTTATTTTTTTGTTTGTATAGTGAGCTAATTTATGTACATATACTGTCTTCAACCTTTATTTCTCTATCATATATACACACTCCCTTTACTTACTGAAATTCCCTCTCTCAATTAAGCATTTGCAATGTTATATCTCGCGAATTTCTGATCTTTGTTAGGCCAATACCTTTCAGCTACCACGCCATCCTTCATTAAGCAAATTTACCATATTTATAGGCCACGTTCAGACTCTATTTATCATATCGCCACGCCTACCTTTTGTTACTAAATTTACCAGCCATTCACTAAGCAAAACCCATTCATCAAGTTAATCATAATATTTAAGATAAAAAAATCGATCTCCAATTGCATAGAGATTCAAATCTCCAAACGCAGGGACTTGCTGCCTTCAGCAGCCTTCCTTGTTTAATTATTCTCGCTGTGTTTTCTACATCGTTTCACTTCCTCTTGTATGTGTAATATCATTGTTTTCGATTTAAAGTACGATTTTACTTGTATGTTGTTACTACTATGAATTTCTAATATTGTTTTTGGTAAAATTAGTTGTGGCTATTTTGTTATGTATATGATGTAATTTTAACTATTGGCCAAGAGTTTGTGGCTATTTTGTTATGTATATGATGTAATTTTAACTATTGGCCAAGAGTTTAGTTTTTCCTAGCTAATATTTACACTCCTACTTTATTATCGAAGTCTGTGTATAAATAAATAATATTTTGGTTTGTCTAGGGTTTTGTTTTCACTCAAGAAATGCATTTATATTCATAACTTAGTGTCATATTTACTTTTTTCAGTAACTATATATTCTTATTTGTAAAGAAAATATTACTCTTTCCGAGCCTTTAACTAATCAAATATTTCCAATGGTTTACATAGACATGCTTTAAATAAATGATTAAAACATTCAATAATGCTCTCCATATTACTTGTTCAAAAATATATTTAAAACATAACTTATTTATAACAACAAGGGTTTGGTTTACTAGAATACATATGTGATCCCAATCTGGGAAAACTAAAGTTAGAAGTCACACACCACCCGACCTTAGGAACCTTGAAAGTTAGTAGTCTACAATAGTTCCACTCCCTTTCCCGAAATCCTGAGTTTAAATCTCACTTTCCATAGGTCCAAGTTTCCACTAGTTTAAATAGACAAAGTAAACTATTCCAGAACCTAGCACCTTAGCATGCTCACTAGAAGTTCTATCTCAGAGCCTAAAATCTATGAGATGCTCTCATGCATATTTTAGAGCATAATCCACCTTAGTATGATGGTCGTATACTTTAGGAACATTTCATTTTCTTCCATGCAATGATTCTATGGTTCAGACTTAGCGAAATTGGTCATTTACTGATAGTTGAAGCGCTCTTGGTTGATCATTCTGATAGTTGATGTGCTGGAAGTTGATCATTCTAACAACCTAGGTGCCCTCATTGATGATATTCAACAATAATTCACTCCCGCATCCCCAATTTTAGGGATTTTGTTTGACTTCATGCGATAATGCATGATTTAGGTGGGTTTTGGCCATCCGTGGCCATTTATTGCCTATATGGACCACTCCCACTCACCCATTTGCTCACCCACACCTGTCATACCTCCATTTATGTTCCAAAATTCCTTTCCCATGTTCACACATGCATTCATCACCGTTTCGGATGATTAGGAAGCTCATTGGTCCACCTAAGGGGGTTGAGGATCAAATCTTGAGCTAACACTTGTATGCATCTAGATGGCCTCCAAGGCCTCATGATTTTTCCTTATTGTAATATATATATGATCTAGACATAGTTACATGTTGGACAGTCATAATAATATCTGTTATTGACCTCATGTGTGTATGTAATTTTCACTCTTTCATCTATTTTGTGCATGTTTTGTGAGCAATAACAAATTGTGAGAATATCCTTGGATCCTAGATCCTACTATGAGACAATTCTCACATGGTATCAGAGATCTTTGGAGCTGCAAATCAAATCCATAGTGTTTGAATTTTTGTTTGAGGTATTTTCTAGATAGATTTGAGTGTTTACATTGCAGGTATGTACAATCAGCAATTTGTCACCCTGAGTGCAAGCATATTTAGAGAAGACCCATTTTTTGTTGACCCCATTCAACTATTTCGAATGGAAGTCTGAAATGGTGATCCAGTTGATGCCGAAAGGCATGTACAGGGCCACCATGGGGACAAAGGTCGGACCAAACTCTGCTGTTGAGAAATCAAAGTTCTTTAACAAGCTTGATGAAGCATTTGGAATGATTAGAGGAAATTTGGGGTCTAAACTGGGCCCTGTAAGAAAAGGAGGCAACAATAAATTATTTTGAGTTGGAATTCAATAACCAATAGAATTTCAGTAAAATGAGTTAACCATAATGTTTGACTAAACATACTTGTCATAAAAAAACTACTTCTTTTGTTCGTATTTTCAACATATCTCCTTGTGTTTTTACTAAAATTTGGAGCAGGAGAGCTCGTTGGATGTAGAATTAAATTTTGCATCTAACGAGTACCCAAACTGGATAATTTTGAACTAAACGCTACCCCAAAACTAAGATATACCTGAAAAAATGTAATGATGATGTCATCATCATGTTTTTTCAGGTATTTCATGTTTTTGGGGTAGAGAAGTACTTCAAAAGTATGCAGTGTGGGTACTTGTTGGACGCAAAATTTAATTCTGCATCCAAGTATCCCTCCCGCTTGAAATTTGAGTAAAAACACATGGAGATATGTTGAAAATACGAACAAAAAAATAGTTTTTTTCTTTCCTCCGAAATTAATAAATATTATTTTATTATTTTCCTTAGGAGGCTCATTTTAGACCTCAAATTTCTTCTAATGGTTTTTTCTCATCATTTCAAGAGACTTTCTCTTCCATATAGATAGTCTAGCTAATCCCAATGAAGTATGGCCCAAGCTTAAGTCATTGTTCAGTAAGTCTGATAAGATCATAGGTCATCAACTCGAAAATGAGCTAATGTCACTGAGTCTAGCTCATTTTGAGACAATCTAAGAATTCTTCACCAAGTTCAAATCATTGGTTCTTTAGCTCAAGCAATGTGGCATAGAGAAGAAGGAGGAATAACTCATATTTTCCATACTTTCGAAGCTAGGGATAGATTACTCATTGTTTGTATCCACATTCCAATATAGCAAGCTCACAGCTCAAAATTGGCGCATGCCTACATTGGTTGACTTCATGGAGTCATTAACTCAAGAGAAAGACAAGTTAGTGCGAATTTCCACCATCAAATCTAGTAAGGATCAAGCTCTTGATGCAGGAGTTTCGAATCCATCGAAAGGCAAGAAGAAATCCAAGGATTCGAAGCAATAAGACAAGAAGAATCAAGAAAGAACCAAATCTTCAAATGGGGGATCGAATCCTTGCAAGCACAAGGTCAAGAAGAATAAGGAGAAGAACAAATGCACCTATTGTCACAAAGGGTGGCATCCAAAGAGTGCATGCATGAATAAAACCTTAGACATGATGGCATAGCTTCCTGAGAAGAACAACATCCCAGTTCCTGAGGGTGCAAGGAAGAAGGATTGAGGTTCAAGCCCATACAAAAGGAGAGGTTACATCCATTGGTTGCTGGTTATTCAAACTCTTCTTCCTTCATTATAGATTTGGGAGCTTCCCAACATATGTCATATGTGGAAGAGTTATTCTTGGCCATGTATTTTGAAAGTGCCCAACTATTCAAATGGGTGATTATTCAAAGATCCAAGCCAAAGGGATTCTAAGGATCAATCTTGATGATGGGTATTTTAACAATGTTTTGTTTGTACCTAACTTGGCAGCAAATATACTCTCAATGTACCGAATTACACACACTCTTGAATCCAAGAGAGTAACATTTACTCCAGACATAGTGGAGATAGCTGAAATTTCTACCAATATGGTGGTGGCATTGCGGTTTGCTTATCATCAAGCTAGAAGGTACAAGTTCTCTCATCTCCTTCCCTACTCAAGAGGGAATGTTCTCCTAACTCATTCCAATTGGACAATAAATATTTGGCATGAGATGTTTGGCCATCTAAACTATATAATATTCCAGGTATTGAGGAAACAAGGCATGGTGGAAGGGCTTTCTTCTATCAAGATCTCCAATGGGACATGCATTGGATGTGTTGTGGGAAAGCATCTAGAGCGCAACTATGAAAAATGGAAAGAAAGGAGAGTTGTCTAAGTACTTGGTTTAGTTCATTAAAAACTCATTATGCCTCTTCTCACACCCTCATATGGAGGATCAAGGTATGTGTTGACCTTCATAGATGATTTCTCAAGGTTTTGCTGGGTTTACTTTGTCAAACTCAAATATGAAGTCTTTGAGACTCTCAAGGTTTGGAAAGCCCTAGTTAAGAACTCTTTTGGGAACAAGATCAAGTTCTATAGGATTGAAAATGCAAAGGAGTATGTGAACAAGATTTTTCATTAGCTCTATGAATAACGTGGCATCCAAATTCAAAATTTGGTCCCCTACAAACGATAACAAAATGGTGCGGCATAACGCAACTGACAGGGCTCTCAAGGACATGACAAATTGTAAGTTTGAAGCAAAGGATATCAATCCTAAACTATGGTTTGAAGCCATCAATTGTGTTGCATACATCCAAAATAGAGCTCCTCACAAATATTTGGATGGAAAAACACCATATGAAGCTTGGATGTGTCACAAGCCAAGTGTTTCTCATTTCAGGGACTTTGGATCAAAGGCTTGGGCTAGGCTTCCTCCGGAGAAGAGAAAATCCTTGCAACCTCAAAGAAAGTAGTCAATCATGGTTAGATATTTTGAAGATGAAAATGGATACGATTTATTTGTTCCCTCGTCTCAGAATACCTGTATTCAGAGGAGTGTGCAATTCGAAGAAAAAATTGATTGGGATTGTGAAGTAATTGAAGAAGAAAAAAGACACGGATCTCCTGAAGAAGACATCTGAGAGAGGAAGAAGCCAAAGTCATATCCCGGTTATATGGCCTTGATGTGTGATCTAGTTGATAAAGAACCAACTTGTTTTGAAGAGGAAATAAAATGGAAAGAGTGGGTTGATGTAATGGTCAAGGAATACCAATCCATTATAAAGAATGATGTGTGGGAAGTAGTATCTAGACCAAAGGACAATTCATTAGTATACTCAAAGTGGATATTCAAAACTAAACACTTAATATATGGAAGTATATAAAAATACAAGGAAAGATTTACAGCCCGAGGATTCTCTTAGAAATAGGAAATTGATTTTGAAGAAACCTTTGCTCCAATAGCTAGATACACCTCAATCAGAACTGTCCTTTCCTTGGCATCCAACATGAAGTGGAAGCTACATCAAATGGACATGAAGATGAAATTTCTAAATGGCTTGATGCAAGAATAAGTATATATCAAACAACCCCTAGGACTCGACATTAATGATTAGAAGACTCACGTATGCCGACTAAAGAAAACATTGTATGGATTAAAGAAAGAACCTATAGCATGGTATGGAAGGATCAATGGATTCTTTATGAGCTTAGGATTTACTAAAAGTAAATCAAACTCCAACCTCTAATATAAGGTTGATGAGGATAGAATTTTAATTTTGTTTCTATATGTATATGATCTATTCTTGACAGGAGAGGATCAATCGATTATCGAATGTTAGAAGAGCCTTGTCACAGAATTCGAAATGAAATACCTTGGAAGGATGCATTACTTTCTAGGTCCTAAAGTATGGTAGTATCTAGATGATATTTTTCTAAACCAAGGAAAATATACTATTGAAATATTAAAAAGATTTGTAATTCTAGATTGTAAAGTTATGACTACTCTGATGACCACTAGCTTGAAGCTATTGAATGTTGATACTTCAGAAGCAGTTGATGCCACTCTATATAGACAGATTATTGGTTCACTAATGTACCTAACTGATACAAGACCATATATATGTTTTGCAGTAAACACCTTAAGTCAATACATGGTGAATCCTAAACACATTCACCTGATTGGTGCAAAACATGTGATGAGGTATCTAAAGGGAAATTTAGACTATGGGCTCAAATATACATCCAATTTAGAAATAAAGTTGCATGGATATGAAGATTCATATTGGGGCGGAAGTGCCAAATATAGGAAGAGTACAAAATGATGTTGTTTTAGTATGGGATCAAGCATGATCTCTTGTTTCATTAGAAAGCAATCCAGTATTGCACTTAGTACAACAGTGGAAGAATAAATTGCAGCATGTTCAACATGTCGTGAAGCAATGTTGCTTCGAAAGATGTTGGAAGGATTATTCAATGCAAAGATATATGTCACTGATATCCTTTGTGATAATCAGAGTTGTATCAAGATGATGGAGAATCCTGTGTTTCATGATAAGTAAAAAAACATTGATATCAGATGTCATTTCATCTGGGATATGGTTTAGAAGGGAGCTGTAAATATCAAGTATGTTCCCACAAAGGAACTAGTAGCAGATGTATTAATTAATCCTCTGGATCGTGTAAAGTTTGAATACTTTCGAGACAAGCTTTGTGTAGTCCAAAATGACCTCTCTCGAAAGAGGGAGTGACAGTAGTTCGATGCAAGATGCAGTAGTGAGTAGCTCAGTCTAGAGGAGGGTATGTCTGGTTAGGATTGTTTGGCCCAAAAGGGTTAGTAAGATAGACATGTCCTGTTGAATCTAAGGGTATTAGTATGTCTAGCTAGGCTTATTTGGCTCAAAAGGGTTAATAGGCTAGACGAGGATTGTTTGGTCCCCAAGGAGATGCATCTGTCTAACTAGGCTTGTTTGTCTCGAAATAGCTAGTAAGTTAGATAAAATGCCCAGGTAGATCTACCAGAGAACTCACCGTGATGTTTCTCTGAGACGTTGAAGGGAAATATGTATCCTCATTATTGCTATACTATTGATTGTTGATGATTGTTGAGATGCTTGATGATTGTTGCAATATTACTATATTGTTGGTTGTTGATGATTGTTGATTGTTGATGATTGTTGAGATGCTTAATGATTGGTGTAGTATTGTTATATTGTTGGTTGTTATTGATTATTGATATGCTTGATGATTATTGCAGTATTAATATGATGTTGGTTGTCGATGATTATTGTTACAATATTGTTATACTAATGATTGTTGAGATGTTGTTATTTAATATTGTTGTGATGTCTGTTTGCTTCAGTATTGATGATTCATCAATTGATTGATTGAGTTCGTATCAATGATGATACACTAAATATTGTAGTTACATGTTACTTCAGTAATATTATACTCATGACAGTTTTGATGTTCCAACATATCGATATTGATTATGTAGCTGATGATCTAGCATTAGTTGTTTTTGAGTTTTTATCACTAACAGGCTAATGATGATTATTGATGTTATTAGTATCCTTACACAGATATTACAGATGATGTGTCAGTATCCACATACTAATATGATAGAAGATGATCCAGTTTTCATATAGTGACGATACAAACAATGATACTCTGACGAGATAGATGATGATTTAGTATTCACATACTATTGCTTAAAGAAGAATATCCAAGAAGATGTCTCAGTATTCACATACTGATAGAAGATGGTCCAGAAAATGATTCAGTAGAAGACAAATAGAATATGTCCAAGAGCGTATGAAAGATGAAGATTACAGGAGATGGCCCAGAAGATGATTAAGCAGAAGACAAATAGAAGATGTCGAAGAGTGTATGAAATATGAATATTATAGAAGATGTTCTAGTTGATATCGATGATGGAGATGTTCTACAATGTTCCAAAACTTCCTAAGACATATAGAGTCTCACTAGAGAGTTATACATTTGTAGTAGCAGTTGTTGCTATGGTTGAATACTTCCTAGTTAAGAGGGAGTGTTAAATTATTGTAACTTCCAAATATATTCCAAGATGTATTGTATTCCTCCTTCGGGAGATGAGTTTGGTCTTTTTTGTGTCATTGAAAGAAGCAATGTAAACCTTCGAATGTAAGTTGGGTCAATAGTACCCAAGTGCCAATATAATAAATATTATTTTTTGGTGTCAAGTTGTCAAGTGGGACCAGTCAGTTAGAGAATTCAGCCCTGCTAGGTTAGTAGTCAAATCAACTGAAGAATATTTATAGGGAGGCATTCCTCTCCATTTGGAGATACTCACTCAAGATTTTTTATTAAGAGAGAGAAGGATTAGTGCGCCAGAAAGAAGAGAGTAGCTGTTTTTTGGGTTTTACACTGCACTGGTTGAGTTATATACTAAGGAATTTTTGTAGGGTTTTATCCCTTATGGTTTCCCCAAGGAAAATATTTGTGTTCTTTTGTTTTATATTTTTGTGCATGTTCTTCTTTCAATCATCTTCTAGTGACTAATTGTTTTAAGATATCATCTAATCAATTTAAGAAAATTCAACAAACAGTGATTAATAAATGAGAAGATATATATTCCCAAATATTTACCACTGAACTCATGCTATAATGAGTTCTCACTCCTTGTGATGTTTGAAAATGATACCCAAAGGAATGTTGTTTTCCATGCACCAAGTTTAGTAGCATAAGACGGGAAACCAAAAAATTTTCACTTATTGGATTTTAACTCACACAAACCCTCTCATTGTTCATGGGATTCTTATAATTAATTACTAACCACCAAGGAAACTCAAGATTAATTGTGAGCTGTGACTATGTTAAGATAAACTTCTTTACATTTTACTCATTTCCAAGTAGCATAAGCTATGAAATTTATGTGTCTCCACAAATAATGAGTATAAATGTAGATTGCACTGAATGACATGACAAGAGGATGCCAAACACTTAGGGGATGTCTAATTAGCTCATGAAGGAAGTTGTAAATGTGGTAAAAAATTAATTTATCGAGTGAATCATACTTGGCATGCAGTTCCTCTTGATAGAGTTCTAATGACTAGTGAATTAGAAAATTAATGTGGTACACTATATTCAACAACCAAATTATTATAATGCAAAGACAAAGAAGCCACCTTAACAAATATGTACAACACTAGACAATAAAAATAAAATATTCTCACACAAATGGAATCCCCCAACAATGTTTAAAAATGATCCATCATTATTAAAAAGTCCACATCATTAATGAATTAACAACTCCCCTAACACACTTCTAAATTTTCAAAACAATGATAAAAAATCCAGGCACTTTCAAATTTACTAAGCACCGATAAAAACACCCATGAAACTTCCAAATTTGTTCCAAGCACCGCAATTTCACCCAAAAACAAACGAACTTAGTTGCAAAAGAAAATTATCTTAGCTATGGTTGATAGACATAACAATTCATTAAAGTATGAAAAATTCCTAGGTAATCATAGAAAATCTTAGAAAATGAAAAAGAGGCCTAAGTAATGGAAAAAATCCCCCAATAAAGAGAGTAATTTACCAAGCTAATGAGAAAAACTCATAAGGAGTCAAACATATTTTTAAAAATTCAAGTTAAAATTCACCTATTAAATTGCAAATGCATCTCTTAGATGAGAGACATTGGTCTCAGCATTCATATTGGAATGCAAGTTGGTGTTTTCATAGCTAGGATTTGTATTTTGTAAGAAAAAATGAAAGCTTGAAATACAACATCACATAACAGCTAGAAATGAATGTTAAACCATCCCATGAATCACAAAAGAACTATAATATAAAGAAACTTCCATTAAATCAATGGAATCAATAAAAATAATGAACAAGGAAAATCAACTAAATACATAATGACATCAATCCAAAAGATAAACAAGATAAATCAATCGAGTGCATAATGGACAATGTAAATTTTCCCTATAATCCCAAATGGGAAAACCAACTTTGATTGTTTGCTTAGTATGTATTGGCAATCTTTTTTTACAAGGATGTTGATGGATCCCCGTGCAACCTTTTTCCTTGGCCAATAAAATCTCTTTTTATGTGTGAATGAGTTAGGAAATAAGGAGAGACTAGGTAATTGGAAGGCCAATAGGAATAGCCTATTTATCATCCCCCATACTTACACTCCTATTTCATTCACATTTTTTTTCTCTCTTGTCTTATTTACATTTTAGTTTGCATTGTATTTTTTTAATCTATTCTATCACGTTTAATCATTGCTAAACTATATGCAAGTACTAGAATTACAACCACTCAAGACTTCAAAACCAATTAGGATTACACTAGATCCCATTCAAAAGCTTTTTTACCTCCAAACGTTTTAAGGACAAATATAGGTTAATGTGTCTTTTGTCTACTTCTCTAGAACATGTAGTTGACTATGGTTCCTTGCTACAATTATTGCTATTGCTCTAGCTCTCGCTATGGATCATGGATTTAAACGTTGTTTATTTCTATGGCTATGTCTCAACTATGGTTCATAGCTCACTTGTTGTGGTAGTTCAAAAGTATACTCTTTTCCTCAAGTATGGGAAATCTCTAAGACTAAACTTTATAATCTAAGATTACTTCCATCCTCATTTGAAAGTATCTAACATCTTTTGGATTAGAATACTACATATATTCCAAGTCAAGTTTATAATCAAAGCTTACTCCCATCCTCATTTGCAAGTATTTAACATCTTTTGGATTAGAAGCCTTCCAACATTCCAAATCAAATTCTCATTTTCTCTTATTCTTTGTTGAATGTATGCAAGACTCATTCAATAGTGAGATCCAAATAAGTATATGCAATCTCTGAAGGATGTGTGGGATACGCTCTTCATCCAAGATCTATTTCTCCCAATCATGGAAACAATTCTATGATGGCCCTTCAACTAGCCTTCAATGAGAAATACATTAGCCCGAGCATGATATAGTATAGTTTTCTTTCTTTCCATTGAACTGTTGCTTGTTTCAATGTCGAGGATGAACTCTTGTTCCATTGTTAATATGTGTCCCTTTGTTCTCCTTGGGATACGAAGGAAAGGATCTCTACATCTCTTCTAAGCTTAACTCTCCACACTCTTTGCTTGCTATATATTTAATGGGTGATGCCCCCAATGAAGTGGCTTACACTTTTCTTTGCAATGTCCACTCATTTGAAATGGTGGAAAACATTATTGGAAATTGATTGGATGTTTGACATGCATAATATGTGGATTTTTTTTGGAGTTATTTATTGCTTTAGGGAATTCTTCTTTGCATTCCCCATTTGAAAGAAACTTGACTTGTGGTATGTGGTGTGCTTCTCCCAACAAGATGCCATCCAATGGACTTTATTCTTGCAAAATGCACATACATATATGTGTGGCCCTTCTTCATGTAGTAGTGACAAATAGGGCATATATTTATTACTTAATTACTCTTTTTCTTCTTATTATTCCAACTAATTGGATTGATTTTTCCTTAAAGTGTTGGTTGGAGCTCGTTTCCTCACTTCCCTTTTGCAATTTGTCACAATAAGGATTGGGTGGAAATATGCTTACCACTTACTTCACTGTTGTTCCTTTAATGGATAGAACAATTTTACCTTGTCCTTTGCATTCACTAAAATGGTCTTTCTATCTATGGTCATTTTTATTCTTCCATCATAGTAGAAATCTTCGTGTTTGAATCTCAACTCACTTAAAATAATTCTCAAGGTGCCTTGATTTCTTTTTCCTAGTCCTTGTCCATCATAGGTCATTTGGATTAGTATCTTAGAACCAATTCCTTTTGTATATTTTTGAAATTCACAAAATATATATTTGGAAATGTAATGGAAGGTGAAATTATAGTTGTCCTCGTGAAGGTGTTAGATTTGGCAATGTGAATGGAAGGTGTCCTTGCTTCCCACCGATCTTCATTATTCTCTATTGCTTATATAATTCCTTCTCTTTATTCACCATTTCCTTTTGCATGTGAGTTTACATATGAGTTATCTTATCTTCCTACCATTCATATCCATCTATGTGAGCTTCTCTCCCAATTCTAAGATTTGTAATCTTCTCTTCTCCGATACTTCTCTCATGGTAGCGAAGGAGTCACTGCAAGTGGAAAGTTATTTTTCTAGTTCATGTGTTCTCTACCACCAATACATGCTTTCCTCTTTAAGATACCTATTGAATTCTCTAAGCTCATCTAGATTATATCTCTTCAATATTTTTCCATGGTGAGGCCTTCTTTCTTATCCAAATACTGATCAAGTCATAGGGTCTAGTATTCAACCACTTTAATACCATGCAATATGTAATTAAAGGAAGATGAAGTATACAACCACTTTAATACTATGTGATATGTAATTAAGGGACTTATAACCTGCGACTAATCAATCCAATTTATACAAATATGTTGTATGCTTCTTTCTCTAATTGGGATGCTTCTATGACTTTTATGGTAGCCTCATTCAAAAATTCCAACCAAGAACATAGATGCATGTAGCTATTGTGATTATTCAATAGATGATTAGAGACACATGACTAAATCTTTACTACAGTCATGCTATAGTAAGTTCTCACTCTTTGTGATGTTTGAAAATACTACCCAAAGGAAAAATCTCTTCCCTACACCAAGTTTAATAGGATGAGATAAACAACCAATAAGCTTTCAAAGTCATGTATACTAATTGGATTTTAACTTAGACCAACAATCCACTCTTAATGATTTTATTTGACTCAATTACCCACCACCAATAAAATCCAACATTACTTCTGAGATAGGATTATATGCATATCAAATTCTTTACATCTTACCCATTTCGCTATAATATTAGTTATGATATTTCTTATTGAATATAAATGTTGATTACATACAATGGCATGATAGGAGTATACCAAACATTGAGGTGATGTGAGTTGAGTTAGGTCGCTAAGGAAGTTGCACATATACATGTAGTAAAATACTAATCCATGGAATGAAGCATAGTCAACATAGGGTTTGGATTCGATAGGGCTACAATGACTAATGATTAAAAGAATGGATGGGAACATTATACTAAAAAACCACATAGTTATACTTTTTGGGAAAAGAAACACTCAAACATAGATGTGTTTCCACCTTTCACACACCTAGGGGGGAACGTGGCAAAAATATTCAAGCCACTCGATGTGTCCTTTGGGGCAAGTCTCGAGTCAAGACTGCCACCTTGTTCTTGACTCCTCCATTTAGGCTCAACTCCTAACGAAGCCAAGCGGGGTATACCCTATTAAGTTACTAAGGCAAAATTATTTAGTATGGTGATGTTAATCTGAATGAGTTACTTAGGAGTTTGAAATTTAACCATAAACAACCATAGATGACAAGATAAAAAATGAGCGCACGAAAGCACAATGCTGAGACACAATATATATATATAGAAAGAAAGAAAATAACAACTGCCTTAAAATGGAGTCATAAAATAATCAATGTACTTACATGTGATTGGAGTGAATGTTTTGTGATTGCCTCTTGGTATGTTTCAAGTTAATGTGAAATATGAGTTGATTAAAAATAGGTGAGGGGGGGTACTCCATATATACTCGAGAGTACTTGGAGTATGTCCAAAACTAAACCTTCACGGCTACCCGCAAGGAGTATGTGGGATGAATGGAGTCTCTAAGACTGTTGTTCATAATGCACCTGAAGGTGTAACAGAGATCGGCGCCTCAAGGTCACTTTTTAGGAGTTCTCGCTTCCTTTGGGTATTTTTCCATCGCTTACGGTTTGATCGAGGCGTTGGATTTTCTCTTGAGGATGGTTGATTGGGGAAGGTGAAAACTAATTAAACTAGTCACTCACGTTGCTTTTTATGAAGCTTGACTAACCGGATGAACTATATCCAAGTACAAAGCATACACACCGGAGTCTTGTCAATTTTAGTGAGTTTTAAAGCATGTGTTTTCTTAGAAAGAAAAACCCTCCAGGAACCTCTTTTGGTCCAAGTGGACCTCAATCGGGGAATCAAGGAGGGGGTTTATTTTAGAAAAATTACTTACATAAATTAATGATAAGTAGCAATCAGAAACAAATCACAAGTTTTCTAATTATTCCTACCACGCATCTCTTTCCCCTTGCGGATCAATCGGGAAGTCGTGGGGTAAGTATTCAAGTTACTTTGATATTGAAATGTGGAATATATGATAAATTAATCAAAGCATGTTGCTCTGCATGAATTAAACTAATCTAAAGAGAACAGAAATAAGACAATGCGAAAAATAACAAAAAAGGCGCGAATCCCCCCAGGGGGGATGGGGAATGGGTTCTAAAGAGCCTATTCGGAGAAATTTTTTATTATATGATGTTACAATATCAGTAAAATGATATAAATCCTCTTGGTTCTTATATATGATGAAACCAATATCTTACAACTTTCCTAAAAGTTAAAATTTACAGTCAAAGGGGAGCCCCATGGGGGGATTTGAACGATCCCAAAGCCACTTTAGAACAGTAGATTCTCTTCTTTCTGTTATGCCTGATAAAATATAGTGAGCATGTTATAATGAAATATTCCCAAAATTACTTTGAAATCACCTTTAGGTCATCCTACTTTAAACCAAACAAAACTGAGTTAAAACTAGCTAAAACGGTGAAAAAGGAACCAAGGAAAGCAAGATTTCCTTGGGATCTTGGATTGCTGTTTGGGAATCCAATGAGATATGGGATGATTTCTAGATGTAATCTTTTTAAAATATAAACATAAATCTAACGCATGCAACCCATGGATTTTCTTTAAATTGTCATGCAAAACGGACGATTTCCTTGAACTGGATCTAGAATGCTTAATGAGACCTTTTAGAAATGAGATATAGATTATGAGCTTTGAAATAATAGATATATGTAAGTTTTACTTTAATATGACAGATCTAAATGATAACAAAGCTTGTAACCAAAGTAACCAGGTAAGATTTGTATTTTATTAAGGAGGAAGAGAGAGAAAGAGTGCTGGAAGCCTTGAACATCAACCATGGAGATTTTCAGTGGAATGTCGAGGGACTATGCCTTTGAGAAAGTTTTAGATAAAGTGAGGAAGCAAGCTATATTAACACCCTCTCCAAGATAGGAACATGCAACTGAATCCAAAGACTTTCCAAAATGCTTGCGAGATCCGGTTAATACATAAACAGTGATTTCAGAATAGCATGCATATAAACTTATAAAACATGTTGAATCTAGATCTCTAAATATGCATCAAAAGGAAAGAGATGGCCAATAAACTTATTAACAAAATCCTTTCCTATAAAGATCATAATAAACTTATTATCAATCTTTTACAATGGATCCACAAACAATCAGCAAATTATGAACATAGATACAGGTTACCTCAGTAAAACATGGCAATGCTCATCCCCGCACACAATAACATGACACCGTCTTGCCTCCAAAGCTTCTCTTTATTTCAAATGAATAATAACAACAGTACAATAGCAACATCGCCTCAATTCTAGTTCTCACTAGGTTGGAAGAGGTAATATGTGCTTTATTTATAGCAAAAATAGGAGATCTATCCTAGGGGGAGCACAAATCCCAA
Source organism: Pseudotsuga menziesii (assembly GCA_001517045.1). Taxonomy (NCBI): domain Eukaryota; kingdom Viridiplantae; phylum Streptophyta; class Pinopsida; order Pinales; family Pinaceae; genus Pseudotsuga; species Pseudotsuga menziesii. Next base: position 48,813 of record LPNX011156016.1, read on the forward strand.
GGAGAGAGAGACTAATGCTGCATGTGGAGTGAATCTAGGCCTAATCTGTGTCTAACGGAGCCTGATCTGAGTCTCACCGAGTGCAACTATCAATAGGAGAGCTAATCTGTTTGACACCTCAACCCGCTGACTGAAGCATCATCCACCAAAACTCAATCAGATGGCCCACATGTGTGGAGGAGAGGGAGAGGGCACAATTCCCAAGATTACATGCTATGGTGTACTCCGAGATCAACCCAGATCACCTTCTTTAGTCAAGGAATTGTCAGATCCAGTCAATCCCAAGCCGATGAGACTGATTTCAGTCAAATCAGAGCAAATCCCAATGATTTAGGATTTGGGGTTTTCTCTATTATTTAATTAATTCGTCAATTAAATAATAAATCTTTGATTTTTAGGGATTTTTGTCCTAAGTGATGGAAAAATCACTCAAAACTTAGAAAAAGTGGGTCTATGGGTTTACATGGTGCTCTAAGCTTGAAAATGAGCACCCCCATGTCTGAAACTGATTTTCGAGCCCACTTTTATTACAAAACCAATTTTTCCAATTAGACTATTAAAAAGTAGCCTAAGTTTTGTGGAAAAATTAAAATTAAAAAAACCTTAAAAAATTAAAAAAAATTAATACCTAGGGGGACTTAGACATGTTCATATGACTCGACCATGATGAATAGCATGTTTATACATTGACACATAGACTCTATTAACCTCAATAGGCCTAAATGCCAAGCTGACCACCCCAACTTTGGAGGCCTTGAGTGAAAAACTCAAAAAGTATCAGTCGTTTATTCAACAACCAATAATAACCAAGGGAAAAAACACCCTGGGCTGATCGGATTGAAAAATAAACTCTAAGAGACCGAGTCTTTTACAGACACTATCATGCTATAACATCTTATTACAACTCCCCCATGGGGTATGAACATGTGATATAGTACAACAAGCACTTCCTAGAAGCACTTTCGAATGTCTTTTGAAGTCCAAACAAATCATCTTTGTCCATCTCACCAAACTCACTTTATAAAAAACCACTAAGTACAACTTAGGTGGTAACATCTGGCTCCAACTGCGGGATGTGTGCTTGATCTGGTCTTTTAAGGCAAGGAGAGGATACGAGAACACCAAAATCTCTGGTTTATACACCCTGTAGAAACATCTCAACTTGACAAGAAAACCTCAGTAGCACAAGCTTTATATAAAAAACAAATGAACCATTAAGCTGATTTATTTAATCAAAATAAATGTAACTAACTAATGAAAAAAGGTTTTATTATGGCTAAGTACAAAACAAAAATGCGGAAAGTAAATGTTCTTTTTCAAGCAGCTTATTTTCCTACTCTAAGCATGATATGAAAAGGTTAGGTGTAATAAAAAATTCAATGTAACCACCTAAGAATTTTATTAACATAAAAAAATTGCCTTGTCTTTGGTTACCAGCCAAAGTAAGGACACTTTATTCAGAAAATGCAAACCTACGTGATGATCTGGAAGGGGCGGGATGGATGGGAAATCATAGGCATGAATAACGTCATCAAACTTCCTCCTAAATTGGTAAGTTCTTGTGCAAGATGCTTCTATCCATGACTCGATAGGGTTGATGTACAAATTGGAATGATGAGGCAGATTGACTACACCATCATACTGATCATCAAGGCTTATCGGATGATAGCTCACTGTATAAGCCCAAAGCGGCTCCAAATCATAAGGAAACTCTATATGTGAAAATGATAGTTGAGACTGATATTCTACTAATTGCATCACATATGTCTTTTCACAACACTTCTTCTCAATGTCTTCATTATTGATACCTTTGTGCGGATCTACATGATATGACTCTAAATGATCATATAAGAGTTTTGAATGTTGCTTTTCCATACTAGGATTTTCCAAGGTCTTCAGATCCACGCTTCCCTCTATGGAAGTATAGTAGATTGGACTTCCACAAATTTCTAAATAGACACTTCCCTTGCTGGATATAGCATAGATAGGATTCTTAATAAGATATCCACAAAAATCCCAATAGTCATCACCACCATCTATGTCAGATGTGATGGAATCCACATTGCTGATATCAAGTTCTCTTTGTCTTCATTGCTCATACTAATATATGGCTCAGACTAATCATATGGATAAACTGCATGCTCCTTTTCCATATCAAATTTCCCCAAGGCCACATGGTCCATGCTCTCTCCTTTAGATATGCCATAGACAGGAGAATCAACAAAACCATCAAAAGTTTGTGGTTCATTGTTTTCCTCTTTATTCATGTCATAGACTGGATTTTCCATGAATTTCCAGGACTCCTCATCAACATCTTTGTCGAATATAAGGAAGTATTCGTCACTTGTATCATGCTCCAAGATATACTTGTCCTCATTTTCATTCTCATATTCTTTAGAGAAAAGGTCACAAGTCAGTAAACCTTCCATACTGTCATCATTATATGGAGAACATGTAGGAGTCCCATCATGCACATTACAGTTTTCATCATAAGTTTCACTTTAAGATTCTACAATGGTTTCATCCCTAGGTTTGTACTATTTAGTTGGTGACAAAGGGTAGGCCTGGCCTACCATGTATACATGATCATGCTCGCTTGAAGTTGTTTCCTGACTGCTGACCTTGGGAAGTCCATGTTCCATGACTTGATTTGCAACATAACAAGTGCTTTCTTGGTGGAATTGTTCACAGGGTCTACACCATGGAATTACTTCTTCTACCATGTTAGCTGAGTCTAAATTGTTTGGAATCCTAGGCTCTTGCTGAGGAAATTTCTTTTGATACATTTGATTCTGCTTGGGCTGAAAGTTCCTAGGTCCATTATTCCTTTCCATTGTGATTATTCTATTTTGTATATGATTCAATTGTGCAGAATCATTGGCCATTAGTTGGTTTTGACTAGTAACCAAGTTTTTTTATCATGTCTGTCACCTTTTCCATGGGATATTTAGATGTTCCCTTTTATTTTGATTCAATGGCTTTACCCTTCTCTTTGTTGTAGGAAGAGTTTCCCCTAGTGTAACCTGGAATGTTGGACTTGCTTGAAGATTGCATATTCTTTTCTATTTTCTTGGCCAATTCCTAGGCAGTTTTCAGATCGGCTAGTTCTTTATCTCTCAACTGGTACCTTAAGTCACCAGTGAAGGCTTCAATGATATGATGATAAAGGCATTTTTTGGCTTGATGTCTCTAGGAAGGTCCGCAACCACATTCCTAAATTTAGTGTTAAATTCATCCATGGTTTCATTCTCCATCTTCTTTATGCTATAAAGGGCAGTAAGCAGATGTCTTGGTTCCTTTTTTTCTCTCCACTTCTTCCTAAAACCATCTTGGAATTCGCTAAGAGTTCTATATGAATCATCATCTAGGTATAGGTACCACTCTTCAACATCATCTTCTAAGGATAAAGAAAAGAGCTTCATTTTGACATCATCATGGTCATGGGAAGCATCATTGCAATAACTGACCAGGTGCTTTTAGAATTTTCGAAGGTGAGACTTGGTAGTGATGGAATTATTGCCTTGAAATATGGGGAGCTTATTGATAGCATATTTTGGAATGGCATGGGGAGCACCTGCTATCTCAAAAAAGTCAAGGGGTTTGAATAATTCCGCCATTTCTTGAGATTGGTGAACATGACTCTCTACAAATAAGTGATGGATATCTAAGAGGGATTGGTCTCCAAAATATTCAAGGTTTCTACAAGAAGTCCGCCTATTCAATCTTTCTCTAATAAACCTTTTGGGATCAGAGAGAGGATTGAATAATTGTCGGCAATTTCTTCGGGTAGAAATTCTTGAAGGGATGTTAGACAGTGGAGTCTCCAGGTGTATCAAGTTTTAATTTTTATGTTTTTTTTAAGACAAGATCAATCAAAATTTTTATCTTTTTAGTTCTTTAGAAAAAAGTTAAGCTAAGTCATACTCAGGAATACAAATATTTATCCCCAGCAACGACACCAAAAAGTGTTGGTGCCTTTCACACACCCAGGGGGGAATGTGGCAGAAACCTTCAAGCCACTTAGTGTGTCCTTGGGGGCAATTCTCAAGTCAAGGTTGTCACCTTTGTTTTGACTCCTCCGTTTAAGCTCAATTCCTAACGAAGCCAAGGGGGGTAGAGCCTATTAAATTACTAAGGAAAAATGATTTAGTATGGTGATGTTAAATTGAATGATTTACGAGGAGTTTGAAATTTAACCATAAACAACCATAGATGACAAGATAAAAAATGAGCGCACGAAAGCACAATGCTGAGACACAATAGATATATATACAAAGAAAATAATAGTGCCTTAAAATGGAGTCATAAAATAATCAATGTACTTGCATGTGCTTGGAGTGAATGTTTTGCGATTGCCTCTTGGTATGTTTTAAGTTAATGTGAAATATGAGTTGATTAAAAATAGGCGAGGGGGGGACTCCAGATATACTCGAGAGTACTTGGAGTATGTCCAAAACTAAACCTTCACGACTACCTGCAAGGACTATGTGCGTTGAATGGAGTCTTTGAGATTGTTGTTCATAATCCACCTGAAGGTGTAACAGAGATTGGCGCCTCGAGGTCACTTTTCAGGAGTTCCTGCTTCCTTTGGGTGTTTTTCCACTGCTTATGGTTTGATCGAGGCGTTCGATTTTCACCTGATGATGGTTGATTGGCGAAGGTGAAGACTAATAAAACTAGTCACTCACATTTCTTTTTATGCAACTTGACTAATCGAATGAACCGCAACCAAGTACAGAGCATGTACACACCAGAGTCTTGTCAATTTTAGTGAGTTTTAAAGGATGTGTTTTCTTAGAAAGAAAAGCCCTCTAGGAACCTCTTTCGGTCCAAGTGGACCTCAATCATGGAATCAAGGAGGGGGTTGATTTTAGAAAAATTACTTATAGAAATTAATGATAAGTAGCAAGCAGAAACAAATCACAAGTTTTCTAATTATTCCTACCACGCATCTCTTTCCCCTTGCAGGTCAATCGAGAAATCGTGGCGTAATTATTCAAGTTACTTTGATACTGAAATGTGGAATATATGATAAATTAATCAAATCATGTTGTTCTACATGAATTAAACTAATCTAAAGCGAAAAAAAATAAGATACTGCGAAAAATAACAAAAAAGGCACGAGTCCCCCCAAGGGGGATGGGGAATGGGTTCGAAAGAGCCCATTCAGAGAATTTTTATTATTATATGCTGTTACAATATCAGTAAAATGATATGAATCCTCTTGGTTCTTATATAGGATGAAACCAAGATCTTACAACTTTCCCAAAATTTAAAATTTATAGTCAAAGGGGAGCCCCATGGGGTGATTTGGACGATCCCAAAGCCACTTTTGAACAGCAGCTTCTTTTCTTTTTGTTATGCCTGCTAAAAGACAACGAGCATGTTAGAATGAAATATGCCCAAAAACACTTTGAAAGTACATTTGGGTCAGCCTACTTTAAACCAAACAAAACTGAGTTAAAACTAGCTAAAACGGTGAAAAAGGAACCAAGGAAAGCAAGATTTCCTTGGGATCTTGGCTTCCTGTTTGGGCAGCCAATGAGATATGCACTGATTGATGGATTTAATCTTTTTAAAATAGAAACCGAAATCTAACGCATGCAACCTATGGATTTTCTTTAAATTGCCATGTAAAACGAATGATTTCCCTGAACTAGATCTAGAGTGCTTAATGAGACCATTTATAAATGAGATCTAGATTATGAGCTTTGAAATAATAGATATATGTAAGTTTTACTTTAATATGACAAATCTAAATGATAACAAAGCTTGTAACCAAAGTAACCAGGTAAGATTTGGATTTTTATAAGGAGGAAGAGAGAGAAAGAGTGTTGGAAGCCTTGAAGATCAACCGTGGAGCTTTCCGATGGAATGTTGAGGGACTATGCCTTTGAGAAATTTTTGGAGAAAGTGAGGAAGCAAGCTAGATCAACACCCTCTCCAAGCTAGGAACCTACAACTGAATCCAAAGACTTGCCAAAATGGTTGTGAGATCGGTTTAATACATAGACAGAGATTTCATAATAGCATGCATATAAACTTATAAAACATGTTGAATATAGATCTCGAAACATGCATCAAAAGGAAAGAGATGGCCAATAAACTTATTAACAAACTCGTTTCCTATAAATATCATAATAAACTTATTGTCAATCTTTTGCAATGGATCCATAAACAATGAGCAAATTATGAACATAGATACAGGTTACATTAGTAAAATATGGCGATTCTCATCCACACATACAATAACATGACACCGTCTTGCCTCCAAATCTTCTCTTTATTTCAAATGAACAATAACAATAGTACAATAGCAGCATCACCTCAATTACAGTTCTCACTAGGTTGGAAGAGGTAATATGTGCTTTATTTATAGCAAAAATAGGAGATCTAGCCTAGGGGGGTGCAAATATCAAGGAGAGAGAGACTGGAGCTGCATGTGGAGTGAATCTGGGCTTGATCTCTGTCTAGCTGACCCTGATCTAAGTCTCACTGAGTGCAACTATTGATCGGAGAGGTGATCTGTCTGACACCTCAACCCGCTGATTGAAGCATCAACCAAAACTCAGTTAGATGGGCCCACATGTGTGAAAGAGAGAGAGAGGGCATGATTCCCAAGATTGCATGCTGTGGCGCACTCCCATATCATCCCATATCACCTCCTTCAGTCAAGGAATTGTCAGATCCAGTCAATCCCAAGCCGATGAAACTGATTTTAGTCAAATCGGAGCAAATCCCAATGATTTAGGATTTGGGTTTTTCTCCATTATTTAATTAATTCATCAATTAAATAATCAATATTTGATTTTTAGGGATTTTTGACCTGAGTGATGGACAAATCACTCAAAACTTAGAAAAAGTGGGTCTATGGGTTTACATGGTGCTCTAAGCTTGAAAATGAGCACCCCCATGATTGAAACTGATTTTCGATCCCACTTTTATTACAAAACCAATTTTTGCAATTAGACTGTTAAAAATAGCCTAAGTTTTGTGGAAAAATTAAAATTAAAAAAAACTTAAAAAACTAAAAAAAAATAAAACCTAGGGGGACTTAGACATGTTCATATGACTTGAGCATGATTCCTAGCATGTTTATACATTGACACATAGACTCTAATAACCTTAATAGGCCTAAATGCCAAACTGACCACCCCAACTTTGGAGGTATTGAGTGAAAAACTCAGAAATTATTAGTCGTTTATTGAACAACTAATAATAACCAAGGGAAAAATCACCCTGGGCTGATCGGATTGACAAATAAAGTCTAAGAGACCGTGTCTTTCACAGACACTATCATGCTAGGAAATCTTATTACAACTCCCCCATGGGGTATGAACATTTGCTATAGTACAACAAGCAATTCCCAGAAGCACTTCCGAAGGTCTTCTGAAGTCTGAACAAATCATCTTTGTCCGGATCACCAGGCTCACTTGATAAAAAACCACTAAGTACAACTTAGGTGGTAACAAGATGTGCAAGACTTCAATCAAAGAGGAAAACATTCTTAGGAAAATGAAATTTACTCAACAATATTTAAAAATGCCCTAAACACTATTAAAACATTAAATAACACCCAAGCACTCTAAATTAGCCCATGATTCATAAAAATGCCCCATCATTGTTATCATATTGATAAATAACACCGTGATGCACTTCAGAATTCTCCCGACAATGATAAAAATGAGTGCATTGATAAATAACACCCTAATGCATTGATAAATAACACCTTGATGCACTTTGGAATTCTCCAAGTAATGATTATAATGCTTGCATTAATAAAAAACACCATGATGCATTGATAAAAAAAACACCATGATAGGCTTCTAAATTCTTGTAACAATGATAAAAATGCCTACATTGATAAATAACATTAGGATGCACCTCCAAAATAAAAAAAAATCTCTAAAAAACTCTAAATTTTCTACACGGTGTTGAGTTCATCCAACCACTAAACTTGTATATGGAAAAATAAAATTAAAATGAAGAGACATACCAACCTAGTGAGATATGCAAATGTCCTTGGCAATCACATTACAACTTAATAATGCAAAAATGCTTACGGTAATGATAAAAACACCTAAGCAAGAGAGTAGTTGGACCAGTTAAAGAGCCTATGCAATCAAATACATTTAATTTTTTCAATTTAGAGACTACTTATAATAAACATATTCAATTTATAGACTACTTAAAAAATTGCTTAAATGAGAGCTATTGATGTGAGAATTTATATTGAAATAGAGTATGAAAGTTTAACATGGAATATTTAAATCATCGCATAAGCCACATAAGCATTATAAAATAGACAAATTTGGGATTTATTAAAAAAATGAATGAAAATCAATTAAAAAAATGAAATGAAAACATTCTAGCACATAATGGACATTGTGAGTTTATCCTAGAAATTCAAGTAAGAAATATTTTGGTAATCTCTAGTTACAAGGCTTTGGTTACATGGATGCTTCTTATGGCTCCCCTCTCCACCCTTTTCTATTGGCCAACAAAGTCATTTCTAAGGGAAAATTAATAAGGAAATAGGGAGAGCTTACTTAATGACCCTACCTACCTTTCCTTTCCCATTTCTCATCCTTTCTTTCCTATCTCATTTACTTTTACATTTGATTTGTTTTTTGTCCTCTCAGTGTTCTCTACTTTACATTTTTTATTGTCTTATATTTTTGTATTTCTATTTTTTGTATCACCTTTAGTTATTGTTAGATTATATTGCAAGTATTAGCATTACAAACATTCCATAGGTTGGATTCATTTTGGATCATTCAAACAATCTTCAACTAAGAGAGGCCTCTTCAATAAAACTTGACCTTATTTGACTCCATAAACATCCAACTATCCACCTATGTCACTTTGAACAATTCAATATATATATCCTCCCCTAAATAATTTGATCATATCCCCAAACTTCTTGCAAAAACACGATATAGCACATCCACATATGTCAAACTCGGTAACTTATCACATACATGAGATATATGTCTTATATTAGTTGAAAAGTCCCCTATAGCACATCCACATATGTCAAACTCGGTAACTTATCACATACATGAGATATATGTCTTATATTAGTTGAAAAGTCCCCTAGACTATTGGAGTTGTCCTTTTTAGGAGGTGAGATCTATTTCCAAACATAAGATTTACGAGAAACCAGTTTTTCTCTTTTCTATATCTTTTGAAAAAAAAAATTTGGAACATTCTACTACATGTGTCCCTACCACATTATGTCAAACTTGACGACTTATCTCATACATGAGATATGTTTGCCATTAGTTCAAAAGTCCCGGAGACAACCAGAGTTGTCTTGGAAAGGAGAAGAGATGCAATAGTGCAAGGCTTGGGAAAAGAGCAAATCACCAACCTCTATCTCAATACTCTAAGCTAGAGCATCAAAGAGATCCATATTAAACGATACTTTAGCCTCATAGCCTCATAATGATGAACACTATAGTTATACAGGGATCGAACGACAAGGTTCCATTTATGAAATCCCAAGATCCCATAAGAAGTTTTAGTTCCAAAGTTATGGAGACAAACCCAAGATCAAACGCAATGGTGGAAGCCTTACCACTTCTCGTTTCGGGTCAAAACACGCGTTCCAAAACTTCAAGCAACTAGTTTAAATGAGGAGATCCTTAAGACCAACACCTAGTACATATGATTTTAACCGCATCCTCTTCAATTATATCGTAGCCCATCCGTAGCGAATTAGCCGTTTTCAAATAACTTAATCCAATCATGAAGATTATTTTTTGAAATATGAACCCAAAAAACTGGCCTATTGAGTCTTTCCTGCATATTGTTCAATTGGAATGTCAGCACCCATTGTCATCCTTGCACTTGACACCTTCTGCTTAATAACCTTCTTCCTATTCTTTTTCAGTAGCAAAACCTCAGGCACAAAGACCAAACAACTCACGCAACCAACACAAACCAAACAGGCTAGATCCAAAGAATTGCCCGCAACCCTCGCAAAAATTCAGCTGCACATCAATCTCCTGGAGCGAAGGGGATATGAAATCCGAAGAGCTATCCAAATTATATCCATTCATCTCGACCAAAAGTTTTGGCTCCAATGGAGAAACAGGGAGAAGATAGGAAGATTCACGAAAACTTGAAGTAGTGAGGCCTAACACAAAATCCTCGATTGGATAACCAAATAAATACTCACATCGTGCTTCAGTACTGCCCTCATCACTGGGAGTCACCTGTTTCTCCATTCTTTTGCTATGTACCTCACACGAATGATCAATGAGACTCGCACTCTTGGCCTCCAAATCTCCTCCTAGATGTAAACCTAAAATAAAGTTGTAACTGTGAGTTAGAATATGCGAAGATCATTTGCTCCTCAGTCAGATACGGATTGTAGTCTACCAACATTTGCTCCTCAGATACTGATTGACCCACCCAAGGGATAAGGAGCAGAGTCAACATTACCGATTCTTTGCTCCTCAATCAATTAGATACTGATTGAGCCGTCCAAGGGTAAGGAGCAAAGTCAAATGTTGATTCTGCTTCTTGCCCTTGCCCTTTTGATGGAGGGAATAGTAATAAAGATCTTGGTTCTGAATAAAAGTTATTTCACTCCATAGTATATGCTTGCTCGATAGAGTCCCTTTATGACTGGTCTAGTCAAATACAATTCAAAATGAGGATATTAGGGTTTTGAGCCATTGCACCCTACACCTTGTTTAATTGAAACTCTATGTCGTGTCAATTATGTTGACGACGAAACCTTTCAAGTGCAGGTCAATATCGTTTCCATTTATTGCTTCCTCTATTTCCACCATGGAAGGAAGACATGAATTGGACACCTTTTTTAATTGAAACTCTATGTCGTGTCAATTATGTTGACGACCAAACCTTTCAAGTGCAGGTCAACATCGTTTCCGTTCATTGCTTCCTCTATTTCCATTATGGAAGAAAGATATCAATTGGTTCTTCCATTTTCTTACCGAAAATATTTTTAACTATCACATAAGCTTGTTACACCACAACATTGTGCCCTAACAAGTTTCGGAATATTGACGGAACACGAAATCCCCATCGTTCCATCAATAAATAGCATCTTTGAGGAATCTCTTATTTCCAAAATTTCAGCATTTTGAGATTTAAACTTTGCAATTACTGGTCGAGGGAACTTTCTGGAACACTCGTAATCCCCTCTAACTGCGGGCAAGGGTCTATTGCACACCATGTTACTTAGTTGGCTAGGTAAGGTATAAAATAGCAAGAGAAGACACCATGAAAATTGTGATGTATTCGCTGGTATCACAATTAGGGTTCTTCTGCAAGCTAGATCGGCTGACTGCAAAATAGCCTGATCACTGGATGAAGAAACATTCAGGAAAGGACCTGGGATGTTAATGCAGTGCCCTAAGTACCAAGATTATGACTACTGCTGAATATAACTTATATTATAACTAATTTTGTTGAAAAGAACCAATACGCGAATGTGTCATGGAAACTAATTATTAACTGATTATTAACTTAAAAGCAAATCATGGAAACAACTAATTTTGTTGAAAAGAACCAATAAGCGAATGTGTGATGTATCTTTTATCTAATTTTTTTTTAGAATAAGTGCTTTGGTGTAACTTTGATAGGTTGAATATAAATTATATTATAGTATTAATGTAACAGCAGATCATAGAGAAAAACAGTTTTGTAGAAAAAAAAAAAGAACAATACCAGAATGCCTCATATATAAATTTTGAAATAATAAAGATTATGTTATGAAATATTTTGGATGATTGTCTAAACGTGGTCTATATATAAAAAATCAAATTTTCAAAATAAAATCCTATGTCATTGAATGTTCAAAAGGAACACCCATGTCATTGAAAGTTCAAAAGGAACAAATCCGACTTAATTGCAAATGATAGCTTGAATTCAAAGGTTCTAGATACCAACTTTTGAGGAACGATAACATTTACATATCATTCCTTACAAATTTGACTAGAACTGAAGAACAAAACAAAATTTCATCGTAACTGACTAGAGAAATCTGATAAATTGGCGAACAAAACCGAACTACAAGATGATGGTGGAAGACATTGTAAGTGACTGAGAAATCTGATAAAGCTGACAGGTGGATGTTATCATCGCTGAGGAAATCGGTCAATATCAGCATCATGATCGAGAGAGCCGAACTCAGGATTCGATTTGTCGTCAGGGCTTTCTGTGTCGTTCGAATCCTGCGGCGAGCATCGTCTTCCCAGCAATGTCCCGTGATTGACATACTCGTAAGCCAAACGAAATGCCAGCTCCCAATTGACAGAATTATTTTCTTCTACTGACTGAATGCTTTCAGCTGAAATATGGTCGAGAGAGTCGCTCTCAAGATTCAATTTGTCATCGGGGCTTTTTGTGCTGTTCGAATCTTGGGGAGGCCAAGGTTTTCCCTGCAATGTCCCCCATGTTAGGTACTCGTAAGCCATAGCTTGCGGGCATACCAAATTCTTTTCATTTCTTTTCATTTACTGGCCGCTGGGGCGATCGGCCGCTTGATCCTCCTCCTACGTCATGGGGATGACGTTCTTTGTGCAGAGAGGAGGGTGTGGAGTAGTGGTCTTTGCCAGCATCATCCACTGGATTTCTTCCAGTGAAATCTCCTTCAAGTTGCTGCTTTTTGCAGTTATTTATATACTCGTCCAGACTAAAGTCCTCTAATAAGGGTTAGGGTAGGGATTATGGAGTGACAAGGGATGCGGCGAGAAGATGATCTATGGTTGTAACTTTTGACCTGGTTCAACGAGTCTCGGCCAAAAGGGGGATTTGAACAATGGCGGCGTGGTTGTGACCCGGTTACGAGACTCTCACGTAGAGAGGTTGAGCGACGAGGGGAAATGGACGCTTGATCTCCCACAAATACAGCACAGTGCAGCAGATCTCTCCCACGAAGATCTTTCCCATGGAAGGAAGTTGGAACACAGCAGACTTGCTTCTCTTTGTTAATAAACACGCCTTTATATAGATATCCTCATTCTTTTATTGGTTATCCTCAAACCTAATTTGCACCCCACGCGGTCACAATATTTTCCACTACTTCATAAATTAATAGTAAAATGAGTAAAGTCATTTAATGTTCGACTCTTCTTTAGAGGTGGTGATTATAATTTCAAATTAGCTTATTCACAATTTTGCATGCCATGGCTGGGTTTTCGAAACCAACGGCTTATAATTAAAAGAAAAGGAAATTATGTGTTTATTTAATAAATATTAAACCCAAACCACGTGTTTATAATTAAAAAAAAAATTTAGTTAATCAAGGTGTAGTATAATTGAGCATATTTTTGTTTTTTAAGGCATTTCTGGTTAAGTTGAAAATTTTAAAAATAATCTTAGAACCATATAATAATAATAATAATATATTTTCAAGGTCATCCTTATACACGGATTTGGTGTATGAGATATGGAATATGGGATATTGGAGGGTGCTGAATCTATTTATAGATTCAAAAATACAATTTAAACACTTTCAAATTAGGACTTTACCCAAAAAAATCTACCATATTCGTATCAAAACTCACCTTAAAGTAGAAAATGTAGAATAAATAAACTACTTAAAGGTTTTTTTAATGTAATGCTATGAATAGGTTGTCAAAACTATGGGCTAGTTTCTAAAACCATGGGTTTATTAATAAAAAATAAAAAATAATTACTTTAATTAAATGTTAAACTCTCTTTTCAAATAGACACAACTATTTATGGAGGGTCATATATATATATATAAGGAAAATGTGCTAGCAAAAAGGTAATATCATTTTAAGAGAATGAAGAAGTATGTATGTTAAGAAGAAATATGTATCTCTGAATAAGGTGAGAGAAAAAATGATGGAGGAACTATGAAGTTTTATTCAAAGAAGTCTTACTAAGGAAGCAATATCTCTAATTAAGGGGTTGGTGTTGCTCAAACTAAGAGATTGGTGTCTATTGCTAAGGTGGTGCTTAGTGGTGGGGATTGGTGTCTCCAGTATGTTGGTGTGTACAAAGATCTATAGCAGTAGGTAGGTGGCTACAAACATTGGTAAAGAGTAAGTTGGTGTCAACAAGGAATTGTATCAATTAGGATTGGTGTCGCTAGTCACTTGGTGCCTATGAATATTTGTAACATTAGTTTGATTCCTACAAAGAATTATAAAAAGAATTATTTTGAGGTTTTCTCCCTAAAAGGTTTCCATGTAAATCTTGTGTTCTATATTGTGTGTGATTGTCTTATTATAATAATTGAATTCAAATAAGTGAAAAGATTGTCTTATATTTATCCCCCTCTCCCCGCCTCCTCTCTCAATATAAGTGTGTTCAACAATTGGTATCATAGCGGGTCCCTTGAGAAATAATCTAACCACTATATGGTAGACCTCGTGAACTCGCATGTTTGGTCCATAATGTTTCTCCATAAACAAAGCTCCATTTTTCAATGAAACAAACTATGCATAAGGATGTGGATATATCTAATGACTCTTGAGTTTGATATTTGAGAATAAATTGTGACTACTTATATTTCCCCAACAACTTGACCAATAGACGTGCTCAGAAGAAGCCTAGCGAAAATAATGCAAAAAACATGAATACCATATTGTGTGGTCTGTGACAATTCGAGTTTGTCAAGATGATACATTGTAAATCAAGAAAATAAATTTAGTACAAGCTTCAAAATATTTATGAAGGCAATGACAAGGTTAAGGAGGAAAAGCTCCAAACTCATAGAGGACAATGGAAATGAAAGACAATGAATATATTGTATCCTATATCCTCCATGTGGATGATATTGTTGATAACATCAAAGGAATTGATGAAAATATTGAAGATATGATCATTGTAAAAAAAGTGTTAGGGTCACTCATTTTTCTGAAGTGAAGTTAAGGGCCATAAAATATTACAATAATCATTTACGAACCCTCTATAGTACCCAATAAGGAACATGAATGATCGTATTTTCATTACGATCTTAGGAGTATACAACTCCATTATTTCATTGATTCTATGGGGATCAACCACAATCTCTTAATCATAAAAATGCATGCCTTGGGAACTAAATCTTCTCTTTGAAGAATTCACAGTTGTTGTAATTAGCATACAGTGGGTGACCCCTCAAAATTTGAAGAACTATCGTTAGATGTTCTCTATGTTCTTAATGTTTCTTTGAATAAATGAGTATGCAATGTATACATACACGTACCAATTTATCTAGGTATTTGCTAAAAGCATTGTTCATGAGACAATTTAATGTTACACGTGCATTAGTAAGACCGAAAGGTAACATCATGAACTCGTAATATCCATACTGAGTTCTGAAAACTATATTATGAACTTCTTGAACTTGAATTTTGATATGAAGATAGCTAAATATTAGATTAATCTTAGAAAACACTTTCGCCCCTCTAACTTGATCAAATATCACCTATCATGGAAAAATGATACTTATTCTTAATGGTAACCTTATTAACTTGTTGATAGTCAATGCAGAGTGTAATTGTGCTATATTTTTTTTGAACATACAAGGTTATGGATCCCCAAGGGGAAACACTATGTCTCATGTAATTATTTTCCAACAATTCATGTAACTACAACTTAAGCTCTACTAGTTTTGACATAGTTATCCAATAAGATTCGATTTAAACATGCACTACTTTAGGTGCCAAGTCAATGGTAAAATCTAGGTCTCTCTTTGGAGGAATACCATGTATTTCTTGTGGAAATATCCTTGAATTCCATCAAAATATAGAATTATTCTAGCTTAGATTCAATCTCTTTCTCCTAATTTGTTGCTTGAAATGTATATAACTTGTATCCCTTTCTAGCACTATGTTTCAACTACAAAGAGGAAAATTGTCTCACCGAGACCCCACGAGGTATATAAATTTTACCGTTATGATAGTCCCTTCATTATCTTTTCAAGTAAATGTCTTTATGAAGTAGTTCAAGATAAATCTAATATTTTCCAGCCGATCCATACCTATGATAAAATCATACGACCCTAAATGTAAAATGTTGGTATATGTTGTTGTAGGAATTCCATTTAATTCTATGGAACAATATTTAATAAACTCATACGCTTTATTTTTGGTCCATGTGGCCAGTTGAACCAACAAGGATTGCTTATACTTAATTTTTTTCAATACACATTTGTTATTGATCCTCAAAGAAGCATATCTTTTACAAGAAATAAGATCAATAAGGATTGAAATAGATTTTCTATAAATTTTATGTGTGTTTTCAAGTTCTATCCATATTGCTAACAATAGTAGCATCCTAAAGGTTGTGAACTATTCTAATAGTTTTACCTTTCTAAGGATTGTTGAATTATCAGATATTTTAATTGCAGTGCCAACATCTAAGGGGTCCTCAATTGGCCCCTTCTTGTCTCTTTCCCATAGTCTTACATGTTGTTTTCAACTTCAAACCACCTTCGAACGTGGGAATTTTGTTGAACTTACTTCTTTTGTATGCAATACTTAATGTGATTATTGAAGGTAGAGGGATTATACCCTTTCTTCCTCAGATTTCTGCTTCTTCTTATCTCATGGATCTATAAATACTTAAATTTTTGTTTTCTTTGTTCATAGCATAGTATTTCCTTATGAAAGGTTTATTATAGGTACGTTCGGCATTCATAATCAAGTCTATCCCAGTAACCACCTTAGGAATATTTGAATCTTGATATCCTCATCCTTGATGTATGGATCATAGCATAATGATTCTAGGAATTTGTTTATTGGATCCTCCATAGTCATATCTCCCATCTTAAGATCATGAAAGTATTTTATTTTTTTGTTGTAGAATCATTTTGACAAGTATTTTTTCCCAGAAAAATCTTTAAAATCCTTCCAACTAATGCCCTTTTCTTTAATTTTCTTGGTTGATATTATATCTTACTACCAGATGGATTCCTTGGTGGTTAGGTTGAACACGACCAATTGGGATTTCATATTACTATCATAGTTATAAATTTGGGAGTATTTCTACATTTTGGGCATCCAAGCTTCAAATTCCCCGCCTTTCTTCACCATAGAATTGAAGAAAGGTGGCTTAAATTTCTTGTACTCTCGTTGTAGATCAGTGGAAAAATTGTACTTATTCTTTTTCTTAGGTGGCGATCTCAAGGTACTATCATTGTCTGATCTAATAGGAACAACCTTTCATTGTTAGTTGAATTGTTTCCTGCCTCAGGTTGGGGTTTAGACTTTGGTTCCTTGCTTTTGGAAACTTTTTCTTGTGATTATTTCTTTCCTCCATTATTAAAAGTGTCAGTAGGTTGTACCATGTTTCTAATTTCAATAAGGTTATACAACTGGATAGCATTTATATCACATTGCTCCTCCAGGATTTTATGTTGTTAGATTGAAACTATGTAATTATGCTTACAAGCTCTTAATTGATTCCAACATTATTGATGGGGTTGTTTTATTTCTATCTAAGTTCAGCTAAACCAGATGTATTATTCTAGTGATGGTATTTATCCCTCCTCAATTTGACTCGAAACTTCTCTCATCTTTTTAGGTGCTTATGATTCTTTTATAATAATCTACAATCTTGTCTACTTCATGTTGTGTGTAAGTACAATAGTTAATAAATTGCATTCAAAATGATCAGTGACATAGATCAGTACATAAGGTCGAATTTTTGTAACCTTGGATCTGATACCACTTTGTAACACACCCTTGACACTTAAATTATTTTTAGTAGGTGATGATGAGCAATTATACAAGTTAATATTCCATAGTAAGAACTAACTTGCATAGCACTTAACTTTTCTAGGTGGAGTATTTGACGTGCTTCATCTAACCATGCATATTAAATTTTCATTTTAACATTTAAGAAACAAAGAGTACTTGAAACCAAGTCACGAGTATTCCGCAAGAATATTGATAACCATATATTAAATTAAAGGACATTTTCGTTATCGATGTTAGATTAAGTATGGTGAGTAATCATATATCTTAATTGTTTTAGGTTATTACATAACTTACTATATCATGAGGAAGTACACACCATTAGAGAAAATGTCATATATAT
>LPNX011156016.1:67098-96367 GCA_001517045.1 Pseudotsuga menziesii
TACTAACACATCACCCCAAGCATTAAACCATTCTTAATTTATAATAAAATATGGGGATAGGCTCGACCCCATCTCCCAATAAAAATTATTCCTAAGAAAACTTCCTAAGAGGGGGGAAAACACATCCCACAATTGTGACTCAAACTAGTCATTGAAAGAGGACATGTCTTCTTTTAAGATAGAAGGGGAAGGAGCATGCTATGGTCATGCTCAACCTACAAAAATTCCTCCCTTCCTACCTCCCAATTTGGTGACAAGTGGCCAAGTTTAATAGGGATAAAAAACCATCCCAATACATTACCATGAAGGTAGCCTCTTTCAGATACATATTTTTCCATTTTCATCAAGGGAAAATCCACTACTTGGCCCTAACTTCCCTCCATTACTTCACATATTAAAATATGAACTCTTCCAACAAAAAATCATTTCTTTTCCTATGTGAAAAAGATCCCATATCTAATGATTAGATCCCCCACCCCTCTCCTCATCCCTTGCTACATGTTGAATTCATTGGTGAAGGTCCAAGAGGAAATGGGGCATATTCCTCGTTGTATCTGTCACAAAGGAAGTGACTCTTGTTTTGGAATTCTCATCAAGAATATGTCGATGACATGTCTCTTTGCCTAGATTAAATTTAGATTAGATTTGCTTCTGGTTAAAAGAATTGTTTATAAAATCTTTGATTGTGATTTCTCTTTTATAGATTCTTTTCCCTGCACCTTCATGCCACCTTATCCTTCAATTTGTTTGCATGGAGTCTTGAGGGGATATTGTGTTGATGTTTTATCTAGTATGTAGAATTGGGAAGACATTCATTATGAATGGGACTATGATTAATCTATTCTATGATACAGG
Organism: Pseudotsuga menziesii; assembly: GCA_001517045.1. NCBI lineage: Eukaryota > Viridiplantae > Streptophyta > Pinopsida > Pinales > Pinaceae > Pseudotsuga > Pseudotsuga menziesii. The sequence continues at coordinate 67,954 of LPNX011156016.1, forward strand.
AATATTGTTGAATTGACAAGATCTAAGAAGTGTCCAGGACTTCCTAGTGGGTCTATTCAACATTAAGACTCTATGAATGAATATACGATCTTATTGGGAGAATAATAAAATCATAATCATGAAGAAATTTTATTAGAAAGATGAAAAATCCAATAATGAATGGTCAACACGTGAATTAACAATGAAGTGGTCAAACTAGTAAGTCAGTCGTGAAGATATAATGAAAAAGTGAAGATAAAAATTGCAAGTTGACCCAAAAGTGAAATTCAAGTGATTTGAAGTGCATAAATAAGAAGTTAAACATTTAATTTTGACACATCACAACAAAACACCATCCTCTCTCTCCAATGTGCAATTTTATCTCGGCATAGTGAAAGATCAAGGAGAAATTTTTTGGGGTTACTTATCGTCTCTAGAAGTTCACCCTCTTGCTAGGGTTTCTTATGAACAAGTGAGCACCCTCTATGTGACTGGGTTCTCTCTATGTAGCTAGTTATGTTTGACATGCCCTTCTGAATTAGGGTTCTTCATGTTATGATTGTTGTACTATTATTATTGGAGAGATCTTCTGAACAAAGTTGTTGGGTTTTCTTCCCTATTGGGTTTCCTAAGATAAAAAATCTTTTATCTCTTGTGCATGGTTATCTTTCAATGATCTTAGTTTTATTTATGCTGCAAGTTAATGTTGAAATTTTACATGTGTAATTATGCAATGATAAAAGTGTGATGATAATAATTAGGATATAATTATCAAGATATGAAACTTGTACTGCTAAGTTATAAAATTCAACATCGTACCATAGCAGTACTGAAAGAATCCATTGTCAGTTTTAGGATATAAATTTTTTATCATTATTTTACCATCATCATCATTTGTAGACATTCATTATATATCATGATCACTTCGTTTTTTCTTCCCTTCTCACTTCTTTGGTAATAATTATTCACAAATTGTTGTTTCACATACTTGTAGTTAGTTCATGGTGGTTTCCTTAATTTTTAATGAATTAAACATGATTATACTTATTACTTTATAAAAAATAGATAAACAAAAGTTTTTCCCACTCTTTACAACTTTTTCGAGTGCCTACAAGTTTTTCCGAGTGCCTACAAGTTTTTCCGAGTGTTTACAAGTTTTCTAAAAACTTGTAGTTGGAGTAGTTCGAGATACTTGTGAGGTTCTAAATGAAAACGTGCCACTTGGATTTAGTAAAATATGTCTCTAGAATTGTTTTATGTCCATTGGATCACACCCAAATCACACATGTGAGGATCCAAGGATTCTTTAAAATGATAGTCAAACCCAAATTTTTAGTAGCAGTTTTTCCAGACAACCATATTGATCCTTAATTTACGTGCAGATGGAGGCGAATCTAAATATTTCGAGACATGGGCTTTTCTCAAAAACAAACAAATTGAGTAATACACATAATTTTTTTCCAAATATTCTTTAGTTCAAAAAATATGGGGGACTCTTTAAGGAAAATCTTCCCAAAATCACAAATTACCACATTTGAGGAATTTTGCCTAAAAATGAAAAACTGATTTTCTGAGTGTGGGGGATTTGATTTTAAAATGCTGAATAATTTTTTATTACCATCATTGGAGGAGGGAGGGGGAGGGCTTATATTGCATTAAGCATGAAAATAGTCAAGTGCTCTCATTTTGTAACCAAGGGTTTTTATTTTAAATCAATGAAAATAGTTTGTTGTTGATCCAAAGAGAACTTTGGTATTCTAAACCTTTCTTGTAGAAATATCCAGATTTGAGAGGTCCCCTAAAAAATGATTATTTCCTACCTTTTCCTTTTCATTTATGTTACAATCATTGTAGATTAGATTATTGTTTTACATAATTATGATTTGATTATATGCTCTCGTATTTATGTCTAACTGAATTTATTTTGTAGTTAATTCATCTCTGCAATTTGGTGAAATGTTTGCATAAGATTGATGCAAACTCCTTTGATTTTATATTCACTGAAACTTTAATTCCATTCATATTTCATTTACAGGCATGACACTTTGTTCATATCTAATGTGTTTTTTGCTTCAAACCTTTCAATGCTACAAATTAATACACATTGAACAAAGCATTGGTTTCTTTGATCAATTAGTGTCATTCTTATATATTTTATTCTCACTTTACAATACTTCACATTCTCTGTTGATTGATCGATAATACTTACTTGACAGGGGAAAAAACACATTTAAGTGACAGAGGAATCAATAATTGTTGATTCTTAAAATATTCTTATTCACACAGTTTCTTGAGAAGAGAAGCAATAACTTCCTTTCCTCGTTTATTTTCTTAAATGTTGTGAAAATTCTTAGAGGGTATTCGTAAATTTAAATACATAGTTCAAAACATTTATGTATGCCTACAATTGCAATTATCTATGTGTATACATTTGAAAACCTCTCCTCAAAGATGGAAGCTTAATTTTATTTACATTTCTATATTGTTTTATTTAGTTTGTTTTGATTTATTATATCTTTACATTTTCTTTAAGTTTGGTTTGATTAATGTAGTTCATAATTTTGGTTTGGTTTGGAAACTTCATCAGTTGGTATAAATTTTAAGTAAATACAATAGAATATTATTTGTATCTTTAGGACTACTATGTCAAAAAGCGAATTAAATACACTACAATGTTGTTGAAAAATAGTCCCGAGAATAAAGTGTAGGTGAAGGAATCTGAAAAGGATTGTTAGTTTCAAGAACTCTTAAATTTTGAATTTAATTCATAGATTGCATATTTAATTGGAAATAACTAGTTATCTCTAGTCATGATTATACAATGTTTTCACCTCACAAGCCTACGAGCCTCTAATTGACATTAAATAGTTGGAGAAATTAAATAACATAATTTTAACCGAGCATGTTTGGTGTTGTTGTCGAGGATAATATGAGAAGNATACAATGTTTTCCCCTCACAAGCCTACGAGCCTCTAATTGACATTAAATAGTTGGAGAAATTAAATAACATAATTTTAACCGAGCATGTTTGGTGTTGTTGTCGAGGATAATATGAGAAGGGATAGAATAGAGAGTTAGTTATGAATAGTTACAATCATGACGAGGAGGAGTGACAAATAATAAGAGAAGTGGTAAGAATATGTGATACCACTATTGTTGAAAGAAGGTAAGTATTCCTATTGTCGCACCATTGGTGATGGTATTCCAAATATTTGTCATACTTGTGATGAATGAATAGGTAGTTTTAGAAGTAGATTAAATTCCAATTATACAGTTTTCAATCTTTTTTAGTAATAGAAGAACACTCTCCTTTTAATTATCCATTTTCCTTGAAGTGTTGATCCATTTATGAACAAGGCTTCTAGACTAGCAAAAGAACTTAAGGATGCTCAATCATTTATGGAGAAAAGGAGGATGTAGACCCACAAGGATCTTCTCAAGTCCATGTCCTAGTTACAGAATAGTCACCCAGGATGAATTTGCATCTCAAAAAGCATCAAAATAACAAGAGATCCAAGAGCCATGGTATTTAATCGAAGAAGAGCATCCATTCGAGCAAGAAATTCAAGAATTTTTGGCATGTTTATCAATAGATCCTTTGTGCATTCTGGAGAATGATGAGTAGATTTTAGAAGAACTTCTTTGTATCAAAATAAAAAAATATGACCAACAAAAGAAATACTATATTGAAATCTAATTCCAAATAGTTATCATACCAAATAATTCTTCCATTCTTCAGCTACTCTTGGCATCTAAATCATGTGAAAATCTGTCCCTTCATATCTAGGTATTTATTAATGTATATTTTTCAGCACTAGGTATGAGAATTTTTGACATTCTGATTTGTAGATTGTTACACTAGAAATATGCATATACTTGAAGAGATCTTCTTATTTCGAGTAGAGTAGGTTATTAAATAAATAAGGTTTTAATAAATGTTGCTAATAGATAGTATAGTGCATCATTATTTTTATGATTTCCAAATAAGGCATGGGATGTTAATAATTTGTAAGGAAGCTTGTTGGTATAACATACTTATGTGATATATTATTTATGCATGTTATAAGTGATGGATTTCATTGTTCATATAAGTGAAAATTTGCAGATACATTTTCTTTTCATCAAATAGACAGGTATGTAGAATCCCAAATAACTTCTTCTCATATGTATAAAGAATCAACTACATAAAATTAAGTTCTATATCAAAAATCAGAAAACACAATCTATTTTCCTACTAAAATATTGTATTGGCACCTTTATCAATTCATCTTGAGTATCATTAGCTATTGTTGCAATGGTATGAGGTCCAATAAGAAAATATTAATCACAAAATGGATTTCGAGACTATGTATTCACTTATCTTACTGAACTAGTAGTCGTTTAAAGGAATTGTCTATTTGAATAGTATTTGATACAAAAGGAAAAAATGATTGCATTTTTTTATCTCTTCCAAAGAAATAGTATGAGTTCATTGCATATGTAAAATTCTCACTCACAGTACTCACAACTAGAAAAACATCAATCATGTTGAAAACTAAAATCTATTTTTGAGTATCCCGCCTTGGTCTTTTTTTTCTTTTTTTCCTATCTCATGAAATCCCTCTGTGAATTCCTTAGAACAGATTACCACCTATCCAATATTAGTCCTATGAATTGTTTTTGGTTATTATGCTAAGCAAACTCTGCCATTTTCCTTCAAATTTTATCTTTTTTTTTTCCACTCTAACCTTTAAAATCCATGATTATGTCCTTTAAGTTATGTAATGTCAAATGATGACTACATAATTAAGTAGGTTTTGATCATTAAACATGATAAGTAATAGAGTTTTAAAATTTCTATTGTGTTTTTTACAGGTTTTTAGGTTGTTACAAGTTTTCATGTTTTCATGTATTCACAAGTTTTCCAGCAAACTTGTAAACTTGATAGTTTTTGATACCTACGACTGTGCAAATTAGAAAAAACACATCAATTCTCTCCATCTCAATGTGGAAAAAATTCCTTTACTCTTATTCCTAAATAGTTTTCCATGTCAGCACTAGGGGAACCAATCAATTGAATACAACTTTAAGTTTCGACGGACTTTAAAATTTTTTTAGAAGGCTTTACAATTTTTTTCCACAATTTACAAGTTTTCTAAAAAAAATCGGAATTTAATGATGCTTGAAAAAAAAAAAAAACTAGTCATTGGGTGTTTTTTACCATATTTTTTGGATCCTTACATTGCAGAGAGATCTTAGCAAGCTTGAGGTTTATTTTATCAAAGGATAATCACTCAATAATGTAGATTATTTGGAGAAGTTTGTTTCATTTGTTCACTGAATGTATTGAGTCTTTATGAAGTAGTTTACTATGAGAAAAATTTTCCCTTGTTGATGTTTTCAAGAATCTAGTTTCATTCATCGACAAAACAAAAGAGAACAAGTTCCATCTTCTTCAATTTTTTCAGCATGATCTTTTAATCTAAGAAGCCAAATTTTTAGTGGTCATATTTAGATCATCATCGTAGAAAAAATGTACAAGTAGCACAAAATATCCATCATCTTCCTATCCTTATGTTTTAATGTATTTTTCTTAGAAAAAAATAATTTGAAATATTTAAAATATTAAAGCAAAAAAAAAGAGTTTTATTGTGAAAATCGTTTTACTAACGCAACTAGACATGATATTTTCTTGGAAACCACGAAAACAACAAACGGAGTTCACAATAAGTTCCATAACTTTATGTTGGTCCAAAACTTGTATTGTAATTCTTTAAAATCATTTTTTTATGCTCGTTTCAACTAATGGGGGATTCCTTAAGACCCTCCTTCTAACAAAGCTCATCCCATCAACTCCAACACATAAGGGACTGAGGTTAGAGATTTGATGGTGCCCAGAATCTGCATACATCAATGGTACGTTTCCTTTTTATTAATCATGGGGATTTATCAATGCCTCTTGATTGACCAATCCTGCAGGAGAATCTCCTTTAGCACATCCATTCATACATTTCAAGATGCACTAAGGTACTTTAATAGTCATTTTCATTAAAGGTGAGTTGCTTCATGTTGGTTAACGACATACATTAATGGTTGATAATCCAACAATTTCTTTCCATGTTTGACTTAGAGAACATTCATTCACATGGTAAGAATTGTACCTCATTTTTTGTAGAAGTTGAATATTATTTGGTTTTATGATATCAACAACTTGTAACCATTCATCTTTCTAGGGTCCAGGAGGAGAAGGACAATTTTTTTAGAATGAAGGATATGGACCTCTTCACATATAAGAAAAATAAACCAGAAATTTGATACTCAACAAATAACAACTTGGTTTAAGAGAAATGAAAAAAATGAAGTCGCGTTGCCATAAATACTGTTGTGGGAAATCATCCCATTTTGCGTGAAATCCTTTGAGATTGTTGACTAGTCCCAATATTTTAGAAACAAAAAGCAAATGTGATAACTCCAAAGTAAATCATGCAAGGTCTTGTTAGTGGAATGAAAAAAAACTAATTAAAATAATTTGAAATGGAAAAATTGGAAATAGGGGATGTAAATCATAACAAGGAACAAGTGTAAGAACCAATTTATATTTCCCAGTGGTTAAGAAAATACATATAGTGTCACCAAGGAGACGTGAGATCCAAATGGAGGAAAAAAATCCCTTTTAGGGAGGTTTATTTTGTCCATGCTAGATGCCAAGTAGCTTGAAGAAAAAATATGCCAACCATAACAGATCCAAAATGGTGCAAGAGTGAATGATATGTGCAGCAATGGTTTCACATGTAAGTTTTTTTTAATTACAATTTGGGTGAACTTATATTTAGAAAATAAAATAAATGTAATTTTCCTAAAGACCTAACGTACTTCATATCAAATGTAACTGGGCCTTCTAAACGACCAACAACTATGATAATACGATTCACAAAATTATTTACTAGTGAAGGTAACAAAGAGCTAGTTCCACCAATGATGTGTCCAATGTTCCAATGAACAAGAGTTTGAGATAAATCCCAGTGGAAATAGATGAATTTTGGATTTAGTTGCAATCGCAAATGATCCTTGGTGATATCCTAAGTTTGGACACTAATATACCTTAAGTCAAGTGTGAATTAGTGGTTCATCCTACATGATATAGTGTTGTCTCCCTATAATGAGCTATGACTCATAGAGTACAGAAAGGTAGATATACATTTTATTTCACCTCCTTGTTCACAATGCACTTATGATCCAGGTTTTGTTCTAACACTTATTTATAGAATGATTTTGATAGTACCCTATAAGTAAACAATTCTGTGTTTAAAAAATTCCTAATGAAACTAGCTTGGAGGGCATGTTTGGATTCCTAGCCCAGATAATCCTGCTAAACTAAAATATTGTTTTGTAACCTCCTATGGAGGATTTTAGTTGGCTAGAAAATGGAGCAAATGAGACCATCCATGGAGGTTGGGATTTTAGGTGGAGGGCCTAATTATTCTTCTAAGAGGTTAAAATATTTCTACACTCCTGAGAAGATGTCAACGTAAGGAGGTTGGTTAAATTAACCTACTATGAATAATATGTTCTCAAGGTTTGTGTTAGAATGATAGTCATAGTAATTGAGTTGGTCAAGGTTGAATATCTTCCCATTAAAGGGTAACATCATGATTCCAAAGACCAAAGACGAAACTACCATAATGGTGTATATGTAACTACAACCCAAGAGGATATTGTTAGATTTTTATCATTTAAACAATATGATCTTAGGATCTTATCTGAGAGAATAACATTCACAACAGTCAATCATAAGAGACAATAAACACAAATATTTATCTTTGGGGAAACCATAAAGGAAAAACCCTGCAACTTCCTCGGAGATAGAATGACCATCAATGGTAGCAGTAAAACCCGAAAACATAAATATGATCTTCGACAGCTGATCTCTCTCACTTGTGCCATCACTTCCTCTCTCACTTATGCACCCTAGTTGAGTGAGTGTGTGTAGAAATGAGGAGAGCCTCACTTCTATTTATATTCTTTCATTCACTTAATATTTTACTCAGTTGTGTAGGCTCAAGTAATCCTAACTCAGTTAAGTAGGCTCAAATAATCACAACTAGGGTACTAATGAATCGACTTACAATAGACAGGAATTCCTCATGACTTTTAGTAATTCTCTCGATAGGAACATCAGGGTACAAGGAAAAACAATAGATTCTCCTGATAGGAGGATTGGGGATCAATGAAATAAAATATATACAAGTGATTACATTTTGAATTTACAAATACATCAACACTCCCTCTTAACTAGAAAGGTATTCTCTTGACACAATTCATCAACAAAAGTCTTCTTCTATAGATCATCATCAAAGATATATCATCACTAGATCATCATTGGATCATCATCAAAGCTGGATCATCACTGGATCATCATCAAAGATGGATCCTCACTGGATCACCAACAAAGTTGGATCATCACTAGATCTCCATCAAAGTTGGATCATCATTGGATCATCATCAAAGATGGATCATCGTTGGATCATCATCAAATTTGGATCATCACTAGATCATCATCAACATCATTGATTCCGCTATCTCGATCAAATGGTGCTATCTCTCAATTCTTCTCGTCATTGTAAGTTCTACAGAGCCATCCCTTTTTCATGCTGGTTGTAGGCCTAGCCTCCATGTAGGTCTTCCTCTATAGAGCCATTACTTTTTCATACTGGGTATAGGCCTCTACAAAGACAATCATTTTTCATACTAGGTGTAGGCCTCTACAAATCTATTCCTTTTTCATACTAGATGTACCTGCACAGAGCTAGTCCTTTTCATACTGGATGTGGGTCTCTACAGAGCCAATCCTTTTTCATACTGGATGTAGGCCACTACAGAGCCAATCCTTTTTCATACTGTATGAACCCTCACAAAGCGAGTCATTTTTCACACTAGATGTGGCACTCTATAGAGCCAGTCCTTTTTAATACTGGATGTAGGCCACTATAGAGCCAGCCCCTTTTCATGCTATTTGTACTTCCATAGAGCCAGTCCTTTTTCATACTGGATGTGGGTCTCTATAGAGCCAGTCCTTTTTCATACTTGGTGTAGGCCACTACAGAGCCAACCCTTTTTCATGCTGGATGTACTTCCACAGAGCCAGTCCTTTTTCATACTGGATGTGGGTCTCTATAGAGCCAGTCCTTTTTCATACTAGATGTAGGCCACTACAGAGCCAACCCTTTTTCATGTTGAATGTACTTCCATAGAGCCAGTCCTTTTTCATACTAGATGTGGGTCTCTATAGAGCCAGTCCTTTTTCATACTGGATGTAGGCCACTACACTTATATATGACCATGGGAGGCCCCGTCTACTACCATGTCAAAATGGCATAGCACTTACATCTGACCATGGGAGGAACCACTCCTACCACCATGTCAGAAGGGCACAACTCTTACATCTGACCATGGGAGGAACCAATCCTTCCACCATGTCCGAAGGGTACAACACTTACATATAAACATGGGAGGAACCAATCCTACCACCATGTCAGAAAGGCTCATGGACTCATCACTTCCCCTTAGAGGGAACCTTGATCTGGAGAACACCAAGATTCTTCCCACACCCATCTGTGAGCTTGTCATCTTCTATAGGCTAGCATCTTCAACCTTGTAGAAAAGGTTAAAATCTTCATCACTCTAGGTGATCTTCAAGCTCCTCATGTATGTGTTATCCCATGGGTGACTTCTGAGCTCATACAACGCTTTCTTTAATTTGTACACATGAGTCTTCCTGTCATGTGTCTTAACATCCACTGGCTGCAAATGTCTCTTCGTAGTCTATTCCTTCTTTCTGTGAGAAGCCTCGTGCTACGGATCTTGCCTTGTATCCCACAGACTTCTCTTCAAGTCTCGATACCGCATCCTAGACATCATTCTTCATGATCTGGTACTCTCGTTCCCTTTCTTCTTGGCTACTTCTTCATAGTTGGAAGGTTCTACATCAATGATGTCACTCAACAGTGTCATGTAACTATATTGTGTCTGAGACCTCTTTCTTTCTTTGAAAGTATTGTCATATTATTCTTCATCTTGTATTATTTCTTGAATTGTCGTCACTTGTTCTTCGGAACAAGTCTCCTCCTTATTTTCTTGTAGGTGATTGTATGAGATCTTTCCTACAAGTCAAATGCATTAGTTGTATGGTTAGAAACATTTCATAAGGCATATTCATGATGGGAAATTCTTATGCATAAATATATAATCATGCAACTATTTTAGCCAATACAACATTCATCCATATCTCACGGAAATTTTCTATATTCCTTCCATCTCTACCATGACATCATTGATATTATGCACTAATCCAATATGTCAGCAAAGAGGTTTCATTATAGATAAGTAGCAATGGAGAGTTGTATAGAACCATGAGCTACTTACCCATCACATACATATTAGTAGTATACTATCATTAATGCAGACATTCTATCATGCATAATACATCAACTGAATATAAACAAATGCGTAACAAATCAATATCATGAAATGACAATTGAATACTTATCTTTATTTGTTTCGTGGGTAGACTCCTTCTTTCAGCTTCATCATCTTCTTCATTCATAACAACATCATTTCTTTTTCAAATGCTCAATATGGATAAGAGGTTCTTCAAGAATTGAGTTCTTCATATTCCTCATCGCTTGAGGGATCTACTTTAAATCGTGAGTGTTTGATCTTCAATTGCTCCCATATTCTCTTCTCTTATTATGGGTCGAGCTTCATCTTATGTGTGCTCTTCCTAGAGTTTGCTGAAAATAATCACTTCCTGATGGCACACATTCCTTGAATCAATGAATCCCATGATCCTGGGAGGCCATTCAAGGTGGTTATCACAAATTCTACATTCTCCACTTCTTTTTCTACTGTTTCAAGTTGTTCTTTGATTGGAGAGACCCTTGTAAAGTATGACTGTACGGTATCTGCATTCTAGATCTTCACATTCTTCAATTGGTTTCTCAAATTCATTTTCTGATTTATGTTCTTCCCTTCAAATAGCTTGGTCAAGGAATCAAACATATCTTTAGGTGTCTTTAAGGAAGACACTTATGGTATAAGGTGATCCTTGATTGAATCAGCAATGATCTTCTTGGCTTTGACCAAGTTCTTCTTGTGTAAGGATTTTAGCCTCATCTCCCTCTGGAACTAGAACCTCTCCACTTATGTAGGTGTCCAATTCATTTTCTTTAAGAACTAGTGAAAACTTACACTTCCATGCTCAGAATTTTTCAGCTTCACCAAGCTTGTCATCAATATGGTGTGATAGGTCATTTTGAAATGAGAACCTCAAATGTAAAAAGAAAAAGATTAGATCTTACCGATTTGAGGTGTCCGTCCTGGTTACAGAGCTATCTGATCTAGGGTTTGTCAAAGCAACCCTACTTTTCAAAACTTGGAATATTTCAGATTTGATTGGATAGAAATATGGGCCTCTTCAAGGTGATCTTTCCAATGTACTCCTTTTCTGAAAAAAGTGGAGGGATGCTACCGTAATAGGAATCCCTAGCTTTCCAATTTTATCTGCAAAAATTCCTGATATTGTTTCTGTGCTATCTCCAAAATTTAAGCTCCTCTGTGTCTAAAAATTTGCACCGAGGTAGCCCCTACTATCCTATTTTCAACACCATAGTTTGGAGTAGAATTGGTTTCACCAATTGGTACTTATGAGAGTTTTCCCAAGATGACTTATTTCAATATTGTTCAGCATAGTGAACTTGTATGGACTGCCACATGTCCCTATTTCATCATCAGAGTCTAAAACTTTTGCCACAGAAAGTACAGTCCATTCCCTATTGGGAACACATTCCAATATTTCATTTGGACCTTTGTACCCTGAGATATAGCAATTCTCCCTATGTGTCTTGTTTAGGGATGAATATTAGAAGAGGTTGGAACCATGATTTGGAGGAATCATATCTCCCAGAATATAGCGAATGTGAGGCTACAAGTTTTACACAAGGTACATAAAGATTTTATATTTGGCTTGTGAAAATTTAGGCCCTTGAGACTTCTTCAATCCCGAGATATAGTGAATGTACCAAAAATACCCATTTTAATATTTTAGGGTTTTTCAGGCCCAGGGTCAAATTAGGGTTTGACTTTCTTGGAGTTTTACCCAACCAAAAAATTCGACCTTGGTATCTAAAATTAGACTTTGATGAGAACATAAATCCTATGCTCGGCTCACTCAAAAATTCCTCTTCTGTAAAAAGCCCTAATTTACTGCAGCAAAAAACTGAAAATGCCCGGAATCAATTTCTGCTTCGATAGAAAGATGCACCCTTCAATGGAGAGTCAGCCTAGCCTCCTTTTGTTGATGGATTGTGGAGAGAGACCCAAAAAGTAAGAAGCCCTAGCTTATGTAGCTACATAGTGTCTTCTTCTCAGGTTAGCTCTGATACCATGTTAGATTTTAATCATTTAAACAATATGATCTTAGGATCTTATTTGAGAGAATAACATGCACAACAATCAATCACAAGAGACAATAGACACAAATATTTATCCTTAGGGAAACCATAAAGGAAAAACCTCACGAATTCCTCAGAGATAGAATGAGCACCAATGGTAGCAGTTAAACCCAAAAACATAAAGATTATCTCTGATAATTGGTCTCTCTCACTTGTGCCAGCACTTCGTCTCTCACTCATGCACCCCAGTTGAGTGAGTGTGTGTAGAAATGAGGAGAGCCTCACTTCTATTTATATTTTTTCATTCACTTAATATTTGACTCAGTTATGTAGGCTTGAGTAACCACAACTAGGGTATTAATGAACCGACTTACAACAGAGGGGACTTCCTCATGACTTTTAGTAATTCTCCCGATAGGAACATTGGGGTACAAGGAAATACAGGTGATACTCCCGATAGGAGCATCAGGGATCAATGAAATACAATATATACAAGTGAATATATTTTGAAGTTACAAATACATCAACAGGTTGGTGTTAGAATGACATTCGTAGTAGTTGAGTTGGTCAAGGTTGAATATCTTCCCATTAAAGGGTAACATCATGATTCCAAAGACCAAAGACAAAACTTCCATAATGGTGTGCATGTAACTACGACCCAAGAGGATATTGTAGTCTAGCTGGGAATCGAGGAATTCAATATTGATCATTACCATTAACTCCCATTAGCTCAAATTATGGGAACATTGTGATACAATCCTCTTATATGTTATGGGTTCCCATCATATGTGCGAAGCACGATAGATAAGGGGATGAGTGCAAGTGAGACCAATATTTTCCAAACATCTGAAGAAATGATGCAAGTGGATGCACCTTCATTGATGTTTTATCAATGAATAATAATTTTTTTAATGATGAAGGGGACTTGGAATGTGACTAATGAGGGTAGTCACGGTTCACCTTTATTGAGATCAAAAGTCATAAGGTGTGAACTGGAGGGTTTGACTACACTATGTGCATTAAGTAATTCCTTCCCTTGGGTTGGGCATGATTGAAAGACTTAAAGCACTGACATCATGGATGGAGACTAAGCCAAGTCGTCCACAATAATATAGTTGTGGGAAACTTTCATGTGGGATTTATAAGGGGTAAGCCAAAGTGGTTCTTTTGGGATCCTTGGTATTTGTTACATGCTTGGGAATGGAATATTTAAAGGACCTCCTGAGGTGATAGGGGCCTCCTCTATGACCAATAGGGGATCAGGACTACTATACCCTGTGGTTTGAGTCTATAGGTTGATGTCTCTCATGTTCATTTAATTTTTTTGGTAGGAACAACATTTTGTGGAACTATTTCCTATTGTTTTGTTACAAATCCTTGATTGGAAAATGCTTGTTTGAAGACAAATTGTTGGGGTTTTGGTGCATTTGGTTCCTGGGGGGTTTTTTGTTGTGTTTTTATTCACTTTCACCAATTGATGGAAATAAGGGATAAGCGGACAATCATGGGTGTAGTGACGATACTCCCCAAAGATTAAGCAAGAAGAATTGGTCCTCATGTTAGAGTTATTTCCTTGTTTTTGGGGATTTCCCCCTTTCCTCTATTTGTTACCCGATCTTGGTTCTGTTTGGGGGGGGGGGGGTTACCCCCTTTCACTTGTTGCTAGTTTTTCTTCTTCTGACCTTTCTTTATCCCCTTATTTTGAGGGTTTTGGGGGTTAACAAAGTTCAACTGCTCAAAATGGTGAGGTTTTTATTGGAAAGAATATTGGACTAAATTAAACATTTTATACCATTTGAGGCAAGTGGGTCAAACCAGGTTCTCGGTCCAAGTGATAACACTCAATGTGTCATAAAAAAAGGAGAAAATGGATATAAGGGAATTAACACTATAAGTGATATGAACCTAAAATACATCTTGTTCACCTTAGCATCAACACATTTTGGTTATGATTTTTGCATATATACGTGACTTTCCTCTTGACAACTCTGTATCATACATGAGTTGCATGCATAAAAACCGTGTATTCATCCCAAGAGTTGCATACATGAGTTACCTAAAAGAAACAAAAACTTGTGTACCATAAGCATGTTACCTTCTTTCCACTCACGTATTCCATTAAAATTCATCAAAAATAAAAAATCAACTAGTCATGAGCTAGTTGGGGTCGATTTGGAAACCACCCCAACTCCCTTAACCACCCTAACCTTGTAACTCCTCCTCGCAATGGACAATAAAAAGAGGAGAGGGGGACCATTTGGAGAGAAGATTATGTTGGAGGAATTGCTTTGGATAAGATAAGAAAGAGAGATTAGATCCAAGTTTCAAGGAAGCCATATCAGACAAAGGTATATGTACTTGTTCCAAGAAATTAATTAATAAAGAAACTTGTTTCCTTCCATATCTATTTTATGCATGTTTCAATTATTTTTGAGCAATGATCTTGATTTTGCTTATGCTTTAATTTTCAGTATTTATATGTGCTCATGTCTCATATCGTATAATAGTTGATGGTTCTTTGAGAAGGGTGATTTCCTTATTGTAGGTATTGGAGCAGTGGAACTAGGAAGCACTTGGAAAGGTATCAAGCGAGGATCAACCTTCAGAATAGGGTATGCATCCTCTCTTCAGAATAGGGTATGCAACTATTTTATTCTTGCTTGTCTAGAAGTTTGCCTTCAATATCTTCTATAGAGTGTTCTACATTATGACTATTTTTCAAGTTCTTAATTTTCGTGACTAATGTCTTATTATGGTTATTTAATATGAAAATTTCTTCGGAATTGTTGGATAATGCTTTACTAATTGTTGTAGTCTCTAACTTGTTTGACTTTTTAGAGTGGTCATTTTTTTGTTGAATAAATTTTATCTCTTGTCGACACTGGTTGGTTTTTGATTCTGGATCTTCTAATTCCTTGCGTATCTGTGTCAGTTCTTCATCCTTGAAGTTAACAATTTTGTTCAAGCGTATTATTCCTGCTTCGTAATATTTTATTTCTTCCTTTATATCTTGATTTTTTAATCTATGATCACAATCACTTTCATCTTTTAATTCTTTGATTTGTGCAGACAATTTTTCTAGATGAGTTTTCTGGTCGAAATTTTTTTGTTCCTTGAATATTTCTTGAATCTCATGTAGTTTAATCATTACTTCCGATTTTGTATTCATGTCGCACAAATATTCATTGTCTCTTTGATAATGCCTGAAATTTGTTTATAGTGTTTCTATTTCTAGTCGCAAACCATCTTCCATGGTCTCTGACTTATTGGATGATAGCTAATCATTCTTATGAATTTCAAATTTTTGACAAACCTTCAATTGGATTTGACCTCTTCGAAGTTTCTTCCTTTGATTTAAGCTTTTTCGGCTATAATTTATCTTCCTTTGACTACTTCTTTTAACTTTGACTTCGTTTCTTATTAAAACATTTTTGTGAATTGTATTAGATTGGGTGGTTGGGAAGAAGCGATGTTACCCTCTCCACATAAGTTCAAATCTTAGGGATTAACTTTTATAAAAAATAAATACTAAGCCTTTGGAATCTCACCCTTATAATATATTTTCTTAAAATACGATTAATCCTTCAGTCTATAATTTAATTATTTTTTCCCTTATCATAAAAACTTTTTTATTAATGTAATGGTTTTTTTTTATAATAATAAAACCAACTGTGGTTTGATAATACAATGAGTTGGTTTTTGTTTCTTTTGTTTCTTTTTCTCCTTTTTTGTTTTACTTCTTATTTTAACTTCTTGACCATAGACCACATTTTTAGGGAAACCCTAGGATAATGGTTAAAAAACAAATTTACACAAAGTGTAAATAATGGCTAAGGGACGTAGTGTCTATGATACCAAATGAGTCGAACAATTGTTCACTCACACAAATAATCACCAAAATACTTGGAATGTTAAATAAGCCATAAGAACAGAATATAATATTGAATATTGAATATTGAATATATTATAGATAATAGAATGATTGTTTAAAATGATAAGGGACCCGCATAAATAGGTCCTCATAGTGACTATTCACCCAAACGAGATGTCTCTTAATCACCCTAACTATTATTTATTTTATTATTTTATTTTTACTTATTATATTCATAACAAAGAATGTGTACAAGAATAAGAAAGAAGATAAAATCGAGAAGAGAAGTTAAATGTAAATGAATACCAAGCTTTGGTATCCCATGTAAATAGAGGAAACAACAAGGGAAAAGATCATGAAAAATGTCCTAGAAGAACTAAAAGATTTCAAAAAAATAAAAGGAGTAAAAGGGAATTCTCATCCTTTGAATGTTTTACATGTCACAATATGGGACACATTCCAACGAATTGTCTCCTTAAAGAAGACCAATTCAAGAATAGAAACAAAACACTAGTGCAAAATGTGAGAATAGTGACCAGGAGACCAAAAATTTTGGTCACCACAATTTTTTTCAAGGGATAAATGACCAAAATTGATAAATTTAAGCGGGCTAACTAAAAAAGACCAAGATAAATGGCCAATTTTGGTCACATGATAAAACTAAACTAAAAAAGACCAAGATAAATGACCAATTTTGGTCACGGGGTATCTAGAAAAAAATGACCACATAACAATTGGTCATTTATTTGGTCATTTTTAGTTGTGGATCAGTTCGGCAATGAAAAATTACAATTTTGACAATGTTGTATATTTTACTAAATTCTAAGACTACAAATGGATTCATAGACACCCTAGAACTTAGTAAATTGTAGATCCTCATGTGTTACAACTCCACTGTTAACACCAAATTAACTATGACAATGTCCTAGAGGTAAATTAACTATGACAATGTCCTAGCGGTGAGCTATTACTTATATATTTGAAAATAACTATACAAATATACCTATATACATTTGTTTTTAAATATTTTATTTATAAATAATATTAATTATTAAACTATTTACATTATAAATTAAAAAAAATCTTACTAAGTATTTTTTATTATATACTAATAATACATATAAAATTTTAGAAAAATATGCTAAGTTATTTTTTATTATATACTATTAATACATATAAAAAAATTAAGTTAAACAAATATATTTATGATAAGTAATTTTTTATTATATACTATTAATATATAAAAAAATTAAGTTAAGCAAATACAAATATAATAGAATTCAAGTTAAACAAATACAAATTTCATTCTATCATGTTAGTGTAGTTTCACAATTTGGGTTTTGGCACCAACGTGAAGTGGTGGGTGCCAATGTAGAAAAATCTTACATTTCACTCAAGCTAGAGCCCAAGGTGACCCTATTCAAGGCTTGAATGGCACAATGTGTGTTTCAATCTATCACCATTTTTCCCTGTGTTCTTCCCTCCGCACGACATTTTGGTGATTACCAGGGCGCTATTGCAATGCAATGAAATATTCATCTCAGATCTTCAGGATGGAGTCCAATTCGAGGGTTTCTGCAATGGAAATCATGGTATTTTTTAGGGGTTCTTTCCCTTTTGTTCAGCTGAAATCTGACATTCAGAGATTCGATCCGACTACCATTTCATCATTCCCTTCGAGGAATTCGGGTTCACACACAAAGGCCTCCTGGAAATCTATGTGAAGGATTCCTCGTACAAGGCCATCAAGGAGAATGATATCAACCTGGAGTCCATGGGGTTCTTCCTGAGCACCAAATATGTCTGGCTTCACGTCTTGCAAGATCTCGAACATGGAGAAATTCGTTGTGTACTCGAGAGTAAGCTCATCACACCCCTCCTTACCTTTAAGGATTTGGAGAATTCATTTCCCTTCAACAAAACTTTCAAAGAGCTCGAAGCAAACCAGTTTACTCTGGTCTTTGCCAATTGTATCTGTGACATCGTGGTTTCAACGGATGTAACTACAGTTATTTATAATCTTGAGGGGGGCAGTGATGGCACCAGGCATTATCTTTCGGCCGTTGAAACCCTTATGTTGAATCTTTTTTTCACTGTCTTTGATATCTATTGCTTTGGTTGGGGTTTGGATCTACGTGGTTATGAAAAAATTCCTTACAACCTACCGGACCCATGTATTCATGGCCGACCTCATCTATTTGAAAGATCTAAATCTACTCTGCGAGGAAGAGGACAAGTCTTTCATTAAGAGAACCGAAAAAACCCATGGATGGGATGATCTATTTTATATTTTTAGTTTTCTGAAGGGAATTATGCTTTTTACCCTAATTGTCTTGATTGGCACCGGCTGGTCCTTCTTTAAACCCTACTTGGAAGGCAAGGAGAAGAAATTTATCATTGTTTTCATTCCCTTGCAAGTCTTAGACAATATTGCTACTGTGGTGATCGATGAGATTGGGCCGTATGCCAAGGATTGGCTTGCCTGGAACCAGGTGCTTCTCCTAGTTTACATGATCTGTTGTTGTGCTGTCTTGTTCCCCATTATCTGGTTTATAAATAATTTGCACCAGGCTGCACATACTGACGGCAAGGCAGTTGTGAATCTGATGAAGTTGACTCTGTTTAGACAGTATTACATTGTGGTGGTCTGCTATATTTACTTCACTCGTGTTGTATTTTATGCTATGATCACCATAACTGCTTACCGGTATGCCTGGACTAGTGTCATGGCTGGAGAATTGGTAACCCTTGCGTTCTATGTGTTCACTGGTTACAGGTTCCGTCTGATTGAGCACAATCCCTATTTTGTGGTCGACGATTATGAAGAGAAGGTTGTTTCCCAAACATTGAAGCTGGAAGACGACTTTGAGTTGTAAGAAGGTAGGGATCTAATGGATCCCTTGGGGTTATGACTTAGGAATTAGATGATGATATCATTTTGGGTACTAGTTGCTATTAGAGTGCCAAATAATCTTGGAATTAATCATAGCACAGAGGGATTAACAATGAGGGGTGAATATGCTTTAAATGAAGCTTGATCTTCTCGGTCTTGTTTCTGGACTGTATGAATAGATCTCAACATACATTTCAATAGGCCAATTTAGTCTTGTAATGTTCTTTTTCTTGTTATTTTTGTAATTGGAACAATTTCTCTTTGGTATGAGTTTGTAATGTTTTTTTCGGTTGAATTTGATCACCCTTTTTTTTAATTAAAATTTGTGTATAACCCTAGAACTCTGAAATTGCTTCATAAATTGCTCAAATGCAAGATAAAGATTATGCTAACTTGGAAAAAGGATTATCCAAGTAGTCTGGTGAACAAACACTTGTAAAAAAGAGTATGGATAGCCCCTCCATGCGTTTTTCATTGTTAAGGTTTTGTCTTGAGTTCTTAATTTCCAATCAGATGTACCTAATTTCCCCCTCTTTCGGTATCTGGTAGGTCTTTTAATCAGCCGCCAGAGCTTGTGATTTGCTATGAGAGCTTGTGATTTGAAACCTAGTTTATGTGGTGTTCAACATTTGCAATTAGCTGGTAAATATTCTTTATTTAGCTACAAGAGCCCGTGATTTGCTAGGAGAGCATGTGGTTTGAAGGTCTCGGATGCCTGCCCATGGAGTGCCTTCTCTGTTTTTCTGTGTTTGTGGGTAAGAAATCCTTTATTTGTGATGATCGCTCAAGCAACATTGAGATGCCTGAGATAATTTATGGATATTTGAAGGGTATTATTGCCTTATTTATGCTTGTTTATATTTTTCAGGTAGTTGTTGGTCCTGCTGCTATATTAAATTCTACTTGTAATAATCTAAATATGGTTGCTGCTTATGCATTTCCACCAATCTTTTATGACCAGCATGTTTTATTTCCCCCTTTTTCTATTATATATATGAAGGTGTGAAATGAATTGTATTGACTTTGATAGTAGGGTTTTTGAATTGATCTAGATGCATTAAACTCTAATTTTTTCGTAAGATCTAGATGCATACTTTTCTCCGTCTACTAAATTTGCTCAGGAATTTTGAATTTTTGATCATATCCCCCCTGTGTTCATGCTTCCTTTGTTAACGATCTTCATCATTGTTGTTCTTCTTGTACGCTTTACATTTTCCTAGCTTATGCCTACCATTACAAACTGCTCTATACACAATCCAGTCTTTTTTTGGTCCTATGATAGTCACTCCTAGAAAATGTCACAATGCTTTTGATAATCAGAAGATTCCCTATTGCAAAGTGAATAAGGTCTATTTCAAACAGTCCTTAAACTCTCAATTCATTGCCAATCTTGAGAGGTACTCTTGATAACACTTTTATTTTAACATTATTTCTTCAAGATTTCAACAAGCTTTGCTAGACTTCCCAACACACTCGTAAATATGCTCAACGAGCCTGTTTATACTCAATATCCCATTAGGTCATCTAAGTTTCCTTACATCTTTTGTCATCTTTAAACACTTTTACTCTGTCAAGTATTCATATGATTACTAGGATTTTTCCTCATAGACATATAGTCTATTCTTCACCTTGTAGTAGAAACAAATATTCATGAGTTGTTAGGAATTCCTAAAGGATTTCTTCCCAAGTTTCATCATAATTCCTCTTTAATTCCTCTTTACTTGGAATATCTTACCATCTTTCAAGCATTTTGTTGATGTTTTAGAGTGAGACACACTTGTTTTGGAGAAGTCTTTTGTGGAAGGAGGCACACCAGTAGTGACTAAATACCATTCATCTTCCATCTAAGAGAAAGATCTGAAGTCGTTTTGTTCTGTGGGGAAAATAACATGTTGTGGTTTTGGGAAATTTGTGGTAGAGGAGAAGAACGCATCCCTAGGCATATATATCCACTCTTGTTCCCTACTATCTGCATATGAACTTAATTCCATCACTCTCTATTCCTAGGACACTTCCATCATAGTTGTATTTGTCAAAATCGCTGCTACAGGAACAAGATAATGCACTGTTGATATAGGCTTCAAAAGGGACAACATTCATCTTCACTGCTGCTACATTTTGGGTTGAAGGAGGCGTTGTGTTTGAAGTCAAAATATATAGAGAAGAGTTGACATTCCTTGAGAAAATTGCATTCATCTCACACAGACATGTGACTCTTGTTCTCATAATAGTTTTTAGAGTTGGAAATGTTTCTTAAAGTCTGATATTTTGTGCATTTTCTTATTGAAATGTTGTGATGTTGTTGGTTATTACAATTATGCATGGAAATAAAACACTTATAATCTTTTTACAACATTTTGGGTAACACACTTAATGGTAGAGATTCTTACAGTAGTATGCCATCCAAATGTTTGACAAATTGTACAAACAAAACACCACATAGTAGGCTACAACAATAAATTTACCAAGTGTTTCAACTCCATCGTAAAAAGGAAGGGACCCAAACTTTAGGAAGAGTGAAACCTACAGCAGTGACATATCTTTAAGCTAAGGGGCAAGGTATGAAGTCCGGAAACTCACAGGCTGTCTAACAGTCAATAATTTCATACTTCTTTATAGAAGCATCAACTGTACATACAACTCTAACAAGTCACAGCTAAAACTAGTAAATTGTCTTCGAGGAATATTGATAGCCTAGTACAAATTACCTTGGAACATTACAATTTTATATGGGGGATATTACAATAAGTTTATACAAACTCATCTACTCTTACTGCCACAGACTCTATTTGACTTATTTATTCAAATATTGGTATTCATGACAGATTTAAAAAAAATGCACTGTTGATATAGGCTTCAGAAGGGACAAAATTCATCTTCTATACTGCTACATTTTGGGTTGAAGGATACCTTGTGTTTGAAGTCAAAATATATAGAGAAGAGTTGACATTCCTTGAGAAAATCACATTCATCTCACACAAGCATGTGACTCTTGTTCTCATAATAATTTTCAGAGCTGGAAATGTTTCTTAAAGTCTGATATTTTGTGCATTTTCTTATTGAAATGTTGTGATGTTGTTGGTTATTACAATTATGCATGGAAATAAAACACTTATAATATTTTTACAACAGTTTGGGTAACACACTTAATGGTAGAGATTCTTACAGTAGTATGCCATCCAAATGTTTGAGAAATTGTACAAACAAAACACCACACAGTAGGATACAACAATAAATTTACCAAGTGTTTCAACTCCATCGTAAAAAAGAAGGGACCCAAACTTTAGGAAGAGTGAAACCTACAGCAGTGACATATCTTTAAGCTAAGGGGCAAGGTATGAAGTCTGAAAACTCACAGGCCGTCTAACAGTCAATAATTTCATACTTCTTTGTAGCAGCATCAAGTGTACTTACAACTCTAACGAGTCATAGCTAAAACTAGTAAATTGTCTTCGAGGAATATTGATAGCCTAGTACAAATTACCTTGGAACATTACAATTTTATATGGGGGATATTACAATAAGTTTATAAAAACTCATCTACTCTTACTGCCACAGACTCTATTTGACTTATTTATTCGAATATTGGTATTCATGACAGATTTAAAAAAAATGCACTGTTGATATAGGCTTCAGAAGGGACAAAATTCATCCTCTCTGCTGCTACATTTTGGGTTGAAGGAGATGTTGTGTTTGAAGTCAAAATATATAGAGAAGAGTTGACATTCCTTGAGAAAATCGCATTCATCTCACACAGGCATGTGACTCTTGTTCTCATAATAATTTTCAGAGCTGGAAATGTTTCTTAAAGTCTGATATTTTGTGCATTTTCTTATTGAAATGTTGTGATGTTGTTGGTTATTACAATTATGCATGGAAATAAAACACTTATAATATTTTTACAACAGTTTGGGTAACCCACTTAATGGTAGAGATTCTTACAGTAGTATGCTATCCAAATGTTTGACAAATTGTACAAACAAAACACCACACAGTAGGCTACAACAATAAATTTACCAAGTGTTTCAACTCTATCGTAAAAAGGAAGGGACCCAAAATTTAGGAAGAGTGAAACCTACAGAAATGACATATCTTTAAGCTAAGGGGCAAGGTATGAAGTCTGGAAACTCACAGGCTGTCTAATAGTCAATAATTTCATACTTCTTTATAGCAGCATCAAGTGTACTTACAACTCTAACGAGTCACACTAAAACTAGTAAATTGTCTTCGAGGAATATTGATAGCCTAGTACAAATTACCTTGGAACATTACAATTTTATATGGGGGATATTAGAAAAAGTTTATACAAACTCATCTACTCTTACTGCCACATACTCTATTTGACTTATTTATTCGAATATTGGTATTCATGACAGATTTAAAAAAAATGCACTATTGATATAGGCTTCAGAAGGGACAAAATTCATCTTCTCTGCTGCTACATTTTGGGTTGAAGGAGACATTGTGTTTGAAGTCAAAATATATAGAGAAGAGTTGACATTCCTTGATAAAATCGCATTCATCTCACACAGGCATGTGACTCTTGTTCTCCTAATAATTTTCAGAGCTGGAAATGTTTCTTAAAGTCTGATATTTTGTGCATTTTCTTATTGAAATGTTGTGATGTTGTTGGTTATCACAATTATGCATGGAAATAAAAAAATTATAATATTTTTACAACAGTTTGGGTAACACACTTAATGGTAGAGATTCTCATAGTATTATGCCATCCAAATGTTTGACAAATTGTACAAACAAAACACCACACAGTAGGCTACAACAATAAATTTACCAAGTGTTTCAACTCCATCGTAAAAAGGAAGGGACCCAAACTTTAGGAAGAGTGAAACCTATAGCAGTGACATATCTTTAAGCTAAGGGGCAAGGTATGAAGTCCGAAAAATCACAGGCCATCTAACAGTCAATAATTTCATACTTCTTTATAGCAGCATCAAGTGTACTTACAACTCTAACGAGTCACAGCTAAAACTAGTAAATTGTCTTCGAGGAATATTGATAGCGTAGTACAAATTACCTTGGAACATTACAATTTTATATGGGGGATATTACAATAAGTTTATACAAACTCATCTACTCTTACTGCCACAGACTCTATTTGACTTATTTATTCGAATATTGGTATTCATGACAGATTTAAAAAAAATGCACTGTTGATATAGGCTTCAGAAGGGACAAAATTCATCTTCTCTGCTGCTACATTTTGGGTTGAAGGAGATGTTGTGTTTGAAGTCAAAATATATAGAGAAGAGTTGACATTCCTTGAGAAAATCGCATTCATCTCACACATGCATGTGACTCTTGTTCTCATAATAATTTTCAGAGCTGGAAATGTTTCTTAAAGTCTAATATTTTGTGCATTTTCTTATTGAAATGTTGTTATGTTGTTGGCTATTACAATTATGCATGCAAATAAAACACTTGTAATATTTTTACAACAGTTTGGGTAACACACTTAATGGTAGAGATTCTTATAGTAGTATGCCATCCAAATGTTTGACAAATTGTACAAACAAAACACCACACAATAGGCTACAACAATAAATTTACCAAGTGTTTCAACTCCATCGTAAAAAGGAAGGGACCCAAAATTTAGGAAGAGTGAAACCTACAGAAGTGACATATCTTTAAGCTAAGGGGCAAGGTATGAAGTCCGGAAACTCACAGGCCGTCTAACAGTCAATAATTTCATACTTCTTTATAGCAGCATCAAGTGTACTTACAACTCTAACGAGTCACAGCTAAAACTAGTAAATTGTCTTTGAGGAATATTGGTAGCCTAGTACAAATTACCTTGGAACATTACAATTTTATATGGGGGATATTACAATAAGTTTATACAAACTCATCTACTCTTACTGCCACAGACTCTATTTGACTTATTTATTCGAATATTGGTATTCATGACAGATTTAAAAAAAAATGCACTGTTGATATAGGTTTCAGAAGGGACAAAATTCATCTTCTCTGCTGCTACATTTTGGGTTGAAGGAGACCTTGTGTTTGAAGTCAAAATATATAGAGAAGAGTTGACATTCCTTGAGAAAATCGCATTCATCTCACACAGGCATGTGACTCTTGTTCTCATAATAATTTTCAGAGTTGGAAATGTTTCTTAAAGTCTGATATTTTGTGCATTTTCTTATTGAAATTTTGTGATGTTGTTGGTTATTACAATTATGCATGGAAATAAAACACTTATAATCTTTTTACAACAATTTGGGTAATACACTTAATGGTAGAGATTCTTACAGTAGTATTCCATCCAAATGTTTGACAAATTGTACAAACAAAACACCACACAGTAGGCTACAACAATAAATTTACCAAGTGTTTCAACTCCATCGTAAAAAGGAACGGACCCAAACTTTAGGAAGAGTGAAACCTACAGCAGTGACATATCTTTAAGCTAAGGGGCAAGGTATGAAGTCAGGAAACTCATAGGCCATCTAACAGTCAATAATTTCATACTTCTTTATAGCAGCATCAAGTGTACTTACAACTCTAACGAGTCACAGCTAATGATAATGCAAAATGGACACGTTAATTTGTCATTTTCTTTTGTTATGATTTTAAAGAGCCGTAAGAGATTCACAATGCTCGTCAGCGTAACACTGAGCTTGTAAAGTTAAGGGTTGAGGGGTTCTATTTTTGTGAGTTTGATACTGTATGTGTTGTTTGTGTTTTTTTATCGGGCTTCTAGGGTGGTCAACTATTTGAAGTTGGGTTTGTTTTGAATGCCAATGAGCATAATGGTGGTTGTCTTTCATTTATTTTTGTGATTTGGGAGGTAGTATTGGGGGCAGAGGTGGAAGGGTTGTGGACTAGTTTTTGATTTCAAGTAAGAAGACAGATCAGGTTTCAATTCTATCTCAATGCTTATTAGGATGCACATTATTACTGTGGTGGAACATTAATTACTGGTCATGTAATGAATTTTTGATGGTTAGTTTGAATGATGGAGGGGAGACACTCTCTGAATCTTAGGATTTTAACAGTTGTTCAAGCAGAAGAAAATGTTAAAACCCATAAGTCTGTCTCTGCCTCTGCCTACCATGAAGAGAGTGTAGATTAGCCTTTGCTTTGGAGTTTTCATTTTGATACAACCTTCTTCATAAAGGTTTATATATAATTTGTGTTTGTTTTTGTTGTGATCGGTGTGGTTTAATATTCTGTAGAAATTTCATAAAGTTGGGTATTGGTAATTCCTAGCAATTGAGAGATTGGGTAGGTGAAAATTGAAATTCCAACCAATGTATGTTGAGTGAGCACCCATGTTCTTACTCTGTCATGGTTGGTTTGCTCTGGCCTCCTCAAAAGGACTAAAATGATCCATTGGTTTGCTCTGGCCTCCTCAAAAGGACTCTAAAATGATCCAACACTCTTGGTGTAGTTTTCTTTTGCATGCAACGTAGCTTGTATTGTTTTTTGTTGTGACTAGCAGGAATAGGAAATCCTCAGCAATACAGCAGATATTGTATATCTGATGCGCATTCTAATGCTTTCCTTGTTCCATTTTATTTATCTCTTTGTTTTTCTTTTGGGAGGTTTTGGGAGAGGTTTGATATACTATTGAATGGGCTAGTTAACAAGTTGTTTGGCTTTTTAGTTTGAGGTTTCCAGTTTATTGATTTTGATTGAGTTTCTACTTAAATTTTTATTAATTATCGTTCTTCCAAATTTTTTGATTGGTCATTTACTTAAAGTTTCACCAAAATTTCACCCATAAAGGTCTTAGTGATGTAGGCCACTCTCCAACTCGCTCTCAAAAGAATCCAAAAAGTGCTAGTTTTTATTCTTTTGGTTTTTGAGGAAGCCTGTTCTGATTTTCTATAGCATACTTTGATGCCTTTTTCACTTTGAGGATGACAGGTTTGTGGCTACTAGAAATATATTGTTCTGCAGTGAATTTTTGTTGGATTTCTATGGTTTTGTGTTTTTGGTGGGATTTTTATCTTCTATTTAGTAGTGTAATTTGCAGGCTATTTTAGGTGTTTTATTGGGATTAACAAATTCATGAGTCATCAATTTGTAGAATGAATTGTTTCTAGAACGAAATTGTTCATTGAAAATTGTTGGTTCTGAAGGTTGGGAATCAAGCTTAATTTGAAGGTTTCTTGTACTGTTATTGTTTAGATGTGGCTTTCTCTGGGAGTAATAATCCCGATTCATTGTACTAGTTGTTTCTGTGACAACAAAATTTAGTTGGGTTCTGTACAAGCCTAAGCAACATAATGCTGCATTAGCTTTGGTGTTTTACACCTCTTTTTGTGGGGGCTTGATTTTGTGTTCAGAAGCCTAATTTGAAGGCCATTATGACTATTACTTTTTTAGTTGTGTCCGAGAGTTTACATTCTCTACTTATGTAAAAACTAGGTAGCAGAATGCTGGGTACTGGGATCTATCGTTTTTAGCTGGGATGTCTTTTGGTCAGGACTGGGTTTCATTAATTATAAAGTTGAGCTGTGGTTTTTAGTTTCACATGATTTCATGAAGAATGGGTTTCATTAATTTCTAAAGAAACCACATGTTCAAGTATGTATGAGAGTAAGCACCAGAGTGATATTTGGATATATTGTTTTTGGTTTGAACTTTTGATATGTTTTGGTGAGGACTCTGTTTCAATAATTTGTAGTAATTTTGATAGACTGAAGGTTTCATGCTTAATAATAGGATAAAATACCATGTAGGAGGATACTTTATTATGATGTTATTTTCTTTAGTTTGGTTATTTGTGCTATGGTGAGGAGTGGGTTTCATTAATTTATAGAAAGTGCTTGCTTAAGTGTATGAATTCCTTAGAACCAAAGTGTTGTATTTTGAGATTGTCATCTTTGATGTTCAGGACTTTTACAATGCATTGTGACAGCTGCAAGAAGTGCACGTTTTTGGGATTTTTTTGGTTATTCAGCTTACAATTCTTTTCTATGGGTTACGATGGATGTATTTTATATGCATTTTTGCAGAGGCCTTCGTTTTTTGTCTTTGTTCTCTTTCAAGCTCTGGTGGATGAAAGAGAGGATGGATTCATATGGGAAAGATGTCCCATTTGAGACTCAGTTTTTGCTAGTCGAGGGTAGCGAAGGTTCACCTTTGAGTACTGGTGTAGGTGATGGCATTAGAGAGCCAACAATCTATATTGTTTTCTTGCCGCTATTGGAAGGATCTTTCAGAGCATTTTTTCAAGGAAATGAAAACAATGAGCTCGAAATCTCTTTGGAAAGT
>LPNX011156016.1:105556-128612 GCA_001517045.1 Pseudotsuga menziesii
AGGTATTTTTTTGCATATACTAGTATATATGATTTTATTCCAAAGTAGCTAGGTTGTATGGGTGTGGTTCATGTATGAATGGCGTTGTGTTGATATGGCATGTCACTAGAATATATATGTATATATAGATAAAATTCATGAAATTTTTTGAGTGAATATAAAGTGAATTTTCCAGAGTCCAGAGTCCAAGAAAGAAAAACTCATGAATTTTTTCGATTATATATAGATATAGAGGGTAAAATATGATGGTTGTTGGCTTGATGCTTGAACTATGTCATGAACACTTTGAAGCTGAAAAGTTAAAAAGCACTTTTTATACTTTTCGTTTGTTTATATACAAATATATGTTTGAAACAAGGACAAGGTAGGCATGTAGGAAATTGGGAATGTTGATGCTATTTGATGGGTTTTGATTATACTGGTGGTTGAGTATAACATCACAATAGTTTGATGGGGTTCTAAAGAATTCATTAGTTTCCATAGTTGTCATGTCATTCACTAACCACATGACATATAGGGGTGAACTCCTTCATAGATTGCACTATGTATGCAGGTTTCTACCTATGCAGTCGAGCATAATTGTTTTGTGGATTCGTTGATTATCTTTCTTGTTGAAATCCATTTCCTGGTTTAGAGCTGAGTTTTACTTTTCTTAGGTACTAAATAGTTGTAGATTTATCCATTCAAGTTTAATTTTAACCAATTCTTA
The DNA here is from genome assembly GCA_001517045.1 of Pseudotsuga menziesii. Classification (NCBI taxonomy): domain Eukaryota; kingdom Viridiplantae; phylum Streptophyta; class Pinopsida; order Pinales; family Pinaceae; genus Pseudotsuga; species Pseudotsuga menziesii. The sequence continues at coordinate 106,266 of LPNX011156016.1, forward strand.
AATTGAATTTGTTAGATTAGATTTTATTATTTTGCACATGATCTTGGTTGTAGATTTATCCATTCAAGTTTAATTTTAACCAATTCTTAAATTGAATTTGTTAGATTAGATTTTATTATTTTGCACATGATCTTGGTTATTGTTGTTAGCTGTTGAACAAGATAAATAATTTGCTTCATGGTTTTTCTACTTTACAACTGATATTTTTTTATTGGATTTTGCAGGAGTGAGCTTAACTTATAAGTGGGCCATTGAGTATGAAGAGCCTGCTATTGAAGATTTACCATTGAGTATGAAGAGCCTGCTATTGAATATTTGCCATTCAGTATGAAGAACCCGATGTTAAGGCTTTCAAGCTGCTAAGTGTGGTTTTGAAGCTGCTGACGTGGGATCTAAGTATGGTTTTGTGCTGAGTATGGTTTTGAAGCTATTGACGTGGGATCTAAGTATGGTTTTGCAGCCAAGTGCAAGTATGATGGTTTAGCCATTGTAATATTTTAAAAGTGATGATTTTCTTGTAAAGTTATATGGAAATTAATATGAGTATTTGAGAAAACTCATATTTATTGTAATACTTTTGAAATCTCATATAATATAATTTGTGGTTTAAAACTTATATATATGGTTGTACTTTATGTTATGTATCAATGTTGTAATTATTAACTAATTAATGTGACATTGTATGATTTACATGTGTAATAGATATTATTTACAAGTGTTATAATTAATTATAATGTGACATTGCATAATTCACAAGTATATTATATGAGAATAAATGTATGAATTTATTTTTTAATTAAACATAATATCATATTAAAAATTTATATTGATTAATAATGGACACCATTCAAACTACTAAAATATAATGACCACACATAAAGCAACTAAAAATGACTAAATTAGTGACCAATAATTGAGAGATATGTGACCAAACAATGAGATATAAATGACAAAAAAATGACCAAAAAACAATTTTGGTGGCTAATTTATGGTCTTTTATTACGCGACCAAATTTGGTCATATTTTAGCTTGTCATGTGGTCATTAATTTGGTCATAAATGTGGTCATTAATTTGGTCATAAATGTGGTCATATAATTGGTCATTGATTCAAATACATGACCAAATCAATGACCAAATATATGACCAAATTAATGACCAACCGACAAGCTATAAATGACCAAAATAAAAATGACCAATTTTGGTCGCGTAATAAAAGACCGTAAATTAGCCACCAACGATTGCCAAACCAAAAGTGGTCATTCATATGCGGATTTTGGTCATTTTTTTGGTCACTAATCTCTCATTTTCCACTAGTGAAAGGTTTAATGACCTTGAAGTAAAAGATAATGACTCAATTGAAGAGAAGGCTAGAGAAGATAAATACTCCAGTGAAGAATATGTCTTAACTTTATCCCTCATAGGTTTAGTCTCACATGGAGGTAACCCTTGGCTCTTAAAAGTGGTTCCTCTGATCATATGAGAGGTTACAAAGACTATCTCATGTATCATATAGAAGGAATCTCCACACAAAGTGAAGCTTGGAGACAATTATCAATATCCCATCAAAGGAATGGGAGAATCCTCTTATAAGATGGAATCCAAAAATTCCACAAAGACGAAGGAAGTTCTATATGTCCCAGGTTTGAAAAAGAATCTCCTTTTTATATCATCTTTATATAAGAAAGGTTTAAGAGTTGTGTTTGTAGATGGTGAAGTTCTCATGTGGCCAAAAGGAAAGACAATAGACGAAGAAATCGTGAATGGAATTAAAGAAGGACTCTATAAAGTGAAGGAAAATTCAAATTAAGACTTAAAAACAACTACCATTAGCCCATGTGAGTAATGGCATAGAATAATTTCTCATATAAATTACAAAGCACTTCCAACCGTGATCAAAGTGGTAACATTTTTACTAGAGATCTATATTGATGATGGAGGATTGTGCAAGGGATGTGCACAAGGAAAGAATAAAAATAAACCATTTACAAGAAGAAACATAAATGAGAAAGGAATATTGGAGATTATTCATTTAGATGTATGCAGTCCAATGGCAACCACTTCTCTAAGCGGGTATGCTTATTAGGTTTCCTTTATTGATGGTTATCCCTTAATACTTGGATTTATTTCTTAAAAAGTAAATATGACGTATTTTGGAAGTTCAGAGAATTTAAATCTCTTGGATGATCCTTCCTTTGAGAATTATGGGATAAAGTCCACTACTCACATTGTTAGTCGAAAATGGAAGGCAAAGAGGAAATTGAAGCATAGGACCTTGAATTTCAGAAACTGGAGGAAATATTTGAAGATAGGGATGGTGATGTTTTCGACACTATTTTGTCCTTTTGTCCAGTCCATGAGCTGAAAGATAAATTACAGGACTTTAAATACCAAGGAACCGACTTGCACATTGTCTATCAGTCCCAATTCCACCAAATTTTCTCTCACCAAACCCTGAATTTCCATGACTTTGTTGTCTGGTGCATGTCAAATTATTCTTACTCTGAGAGAGTGATAAAGGATGATTCTAAGAATAAAACACTTTTCCTTATAAATTCCCTTGTTATTAGAGATTTCCTTGAGTTCCCACCATCATTTACCTTGAACCAGGAAGAATTTGTTGAGGAAGACCTAATTCAAAAAATTAGATTTGCCGCCATTGAGGATAAACAAATAGTTTTCTCTAAATGATTTAAAATTGATGTGTCTCCTACAAATCAAAATTTTCCCCTTGATATTAGCTTGTTTAATGAAGAATCCCAACTGTTCATTTCCATGTTAAGTCATCTTCTAGGTTTGGATGCAAATAGATTTGTCCCAGAGTTGTTACTGAGTTTGTTGTTTAGAATAAGTATGAGTCAGCCAAAGTCAAATTATAGTCAATTTACTTGTATTAGATATGATGAATTCATGGTTGAGAGTATGCATTATATGCTCATGAATTTCCACAAAAACATGAATTTTAGATTCCAATCCTATTTGGTTACGATGTTTTTTTTCTTCAATGAGAAAAATCTGCAATTTCGAGAGATGTTGCTTACTGCATAAATTTACAATAATGTCTTGAATTATATGAATCTTATAAATGGAATAGATATAGAGAGTAATGTTTCAGAGCAAGTTTCCTAAATTTTTTCCAGATATGTAGGAAATATTGAAGTTTTCTCCCGAGAGAAGAATGAGAGATTGATTTTTGCTAAATGAACACACTATAATCATGGTTTATGGTTTTGTCCATGAACCATATATCTTACCAACATTGTTAATGTTAAATAAATGTAACTACGGAAGATATTCTATTTTGTATTATTACTAGTATTACCACTTTCAAATATGTTGTTTCTTCGATTAGGGATGTCATTGATATAATTGGTCATGTAAAGTCTTGAGGTAAAACCTCCATTGTAAGTCAGGTTAGAAGTACCCACAAAAGTATTATTAAAATGTATTTTTGAGTCTCCCAAGGCAAGTCGGCCCCGATTTAAAGGAGAAGTCAACTTTGTTGGGTTATTAGGTTGTTCTACTAATCAATATAAATAGGGGAGGCACCTCACTCATTTGGACACACAGAGAACTCAAACAGTTGCGCTAGAGAGAGAATAAATAGTCCATATGGAGGAGAGGAAGGATTCTAGTCTTTTTATTTGGATCTTACATTGTACTTGGGTGAAATCTATATAGCAGAAATTTTGCTAGGTTTTCTTCCCCACGAGGGTTTCCCAGGAAAAATATTTATGCTATCTTTTTCTTCTGTTGTGCTTGTTATTCTTTCAGTGATCCTTTATTCTATTTGACAATAAGACTTAACATGGTATGAGAGCTACCCTTAAAGAATACATAGTGCAAAAAATCATCCTACAATCCAACAAGCTAGGGTTCACTATCCCGGAGAGTTCCCTCCATAAATTATCTGAAAAAGAAGGTCCACTCAACTCGTCTGAGGAGGGAGCATGTTTCTATCGAAGCAATTTTTCATGCTAAGGATTTTTACTTTTTGACCTACCATTATTTTCAAGAGGAACTAAGGCATCATATTTCTCAATGTTCCATCCTCAGATTCTAGAAAAAGAAAGATATAATCTAGCGTGCCTTAGGGAGGCACATATTTTCCTCCTCTCAGATATACAAGTGATCTCAGCTAGAAAATGAGGGTTTTATAGTCTAACCCTAGGTCATCCTGAAGTTGGTTCCAAAAACATTCCTCAAACCACTAATTACTATCTCATATATTTCCATTTTAGGTTCTTATTCATTAAAGATGACAAACAATACCAAGCTAGATGAAAATCTTGAAGGAGTAGAAACTTTCATAGCATGGAAGTATACATTTATGCTCATCCTTGAAAAGAATTACCTAGATGGATACATCAAAGAAGAGGTCAAGGAACTAGAGTGAGAAGAGGAAAAATCCAAATAGAAGAAGGATATGATCAAAGTCAAGAGGATCATATATAACTTTATTAAGGACAATTTGATCTCCCAAGTGTCCTCAAATAATAATCCAAAGGAAATGTTTGATGCATTAACCAATATGTTTAAAGGGAAAAAGTCAACAAGAGAATGATCTTGAGAAACCAACTAAAGGGTGTGAAGATGAAAAAGGAAGAAACCATGTAGTCATATTGCTTCGGAGTATCTCAAATTAAAGAAAAATTAGAAACCATTGGTGACATGGTAGAAGAAGTTGAAGTTGTGATGACCACTCTAAATGGCCTTCCAAGGGAATGGGATTCCTTCATTACTAGAATATGTGCTAGAATAAATCTAACCAAATTCAAGAAGCTATGGGAGGAATGTGTACATGAAGAAGGAAGGTCAGAAAATATAGAAGAAAAGTTAAATGAATATGAAGATCAAGCTCTAGTTGTGCATACAAACAATGGAAGAAATAAAAGGAATGCTCGAGGATCTCCTACGAGTAGATCACTAGAAATCAAAAGAGGTAATAATTTTAAGAAGGATTACTCATATTATGAATGCTATACATGTCATAAGTTAGGACATCTCTTTAGAGATCGTCCACTTAACATAAAAAAGTTCAGGAATAAGAATGGAAAGTTCCATTCCTATGCAATTGAAGAAAATGAATCAAATGAGGATAGGACCATCAAGAATGAAGACACTAATGCCTTGATATCATCCCTCACAGGATAAATCTCTCATGGAAGTGATAAATCTCTCATAAAATGTCTTATTTGTTCCAAGTCTAAAGAAGAATTTTCCTTCTATATCATCTCTAGACAAGGAAGGCTTTATAGTTTCCTTTGTAGATGGTGAAGTTCTTATGTGGTCAAAAGGAATAACTATAGATGATTCAATTGTAATAGGTATTGAAGAAGGAGGGCTCTACAAACTAAAAGGGCATATAGATTTAGCTTTCATAGATTGTACTATTAGTCCATATGATCTATGGAATATAAGACTTTCTCATGTAAACTACAATGCAATACCAATTGTGAGCAAGGTAGTAATAGGTCTACAAGAAATCCAGATCAACAATGAAGGAGTATGCAAAGGATGTGCTCAAGAGAAAAACACCAAGAATCCATTTCCAAGAAGTAATATTAAATCAAAAGGGATCCTAGATATTTTCCACTCAGATGTGTGCAAACCAATGTCAACTACTTCCTTAAGTGATTATATCTATTATGTCTCTTTTATTGATGACTACTCATGTAATACTTGGATATATTTGTTGAAAAGGAAATATGAAGTATTTCAAAAGTTCAAATATTTCAAATATATTGTGCAGAATCTCTATGAAAATAAGATTAAGATATTAAGATAAAATAACATAGGAGAATTCACTTCAAATGAATTCAAGGACTTCTACAAAGAAGCTTATATTAAGAGGGAGCTTACTACACCCTATAATCCTCAACAAAAAGGAGTAGAAGAATGGAAGAATAGATCTATCATGGAAGAAGTCAAAGCCATGATTCATGATCAAGTTCTACCCATGTATTTATGGGTTGAAGTAGCAAAGACTGCAATCTATGTTCATAACAAATTATCCCAAAGTGCACTTGGAAACAAAACTATAGAAGAAATTCTTAATGGTAAGAAGCTTGAAGTCGGTCACCTCAAGATATTTGGTTTTTTTGTTTACCTACATATTCCCAAAAAGAAAAGATCAAATTTGGACCCCTCAATAAATAAGGGAATATTTATTTGATACAGTGATCAATCGAAAGCATACACAATATAAATTCCAGGTTTCCTTAAAATTGAGGTCAATAGAGATGTCACATTTGATGAAGATGCAACTTTCAACAAATCCAAAAAGATCCATGTGGATGAACAAGAACAAGAAACTCATAGAGTAGTAGAGATCAGTAAACTACCAGTTAGAGATGAATAAGATCCTATACTAGAATATCAGGACATGGAAGAACCTCAAGAACCTATAGAAACATGTCATGAAACAATCTGAAGAAGGAAAATACCAGCTTGAGATCGTGATATAATTCAAGAAGCAGAAAGATAGGGTGCACCAGAAGGAAGAAAGAGACTAAGAATCCACTACAACTATGCATAATTAATGTGTAACTTTGTTGACTAAGAACCTACATGGTTCAAAGAAGCCTCAAAGAAGAAGGAAAGGATGGATTCCATGATTGAAGAATATCAATCTATATTAAAGAATGATGTTTGGGAAGTGGTGCCAAGACCAATGGATAAATCAATGGTGTATTCTAAATGGATTTTTAACACAACATTGAGTTGATGGTAGTCTTGTAAAGTTAAAACAAAGATTTGTGGCATGAGGAATATCTCCGAAAGAAGGGATTAATTATGAAGAAAATCTTGCACCAAATAGCTAGATATACCTCAATAAGAACCACTCTTGCTTTGGCTTCCAAGATGAGATGGAAATTACATCAAATGGGTGTAAATAGAACCTTTCTAAATGGTGTCATAGCAGAGGAAGTGTATATTGAACAACCTCTAGGTTTTGAGACACATGTGTTCAGACTAAAGAAAGCATTATATGGATTAAAGAAATAACCTAAAGCATGGTACAAAATAATTGATGAATTCCTGATGAGACTAGGCCTTACTAAAAGTAAATCAGATTCCAGCCTTTACTATAAGGTTGAAGATGACCAGATCATGATATTACAATTGTATGTAGATGATCTATTTTTTATAGGAAAGCAGAAGCTTATCAGTGGATGTAAGAAGAATGCCGCAATAGGATTTGAAATGAAATATCTTGGCATGATGCATTACTTTCTATGTCTTGAAGTATGGTAGTTCCCAGATGAAATTTTCCTAAAAAAATCAAAATATGCAGTTGAGATCCTAAAGAGATTTGGGATGTTGGATTGTAAGGCAAGGAACACTCCGATGGTGACAAACCTGAATATCATAAATGATGAATCTTGAGAAAGAATAGATGTCACACTATACAGATAGATTATTGTCTCAATAATGTATTTGACAAATACAAGACCAGATATATGTTTTGTTGTGAACACATTAAGTCGGTATATGGTGGAACCCAGACTTGTTCACCTAGTTCCAGAAAAACATGTGATGAGGTACACAAAGGGTACATTGGATTATGGCCTCACATATGCATCTAATCGCGAGTTTATATTATGTGGTTACACTGATTCAGATTGGACAGGAAGTGTTGAAGATAGAAAGAACACTTCAGGTTGTTGTTTTAGTTTGGGATCAGGTGTGGTCTCATGGCTTAGCAGAAATAAGACCAGTGTTGCGCTCAATACAACAGAGGATGAATACATTACAACAATTTTATCCAGTAGTGAAGCAGTATGGATTCAAAAATTATTGACAAGATTGTTTGATACTAAAATGGATGCAACTAATGTTTATTGTTACAACCAGATTTGTATCAAGTTAACATAGAATGTGGTGTTCCATGATAAGTCAAATCACATAGAGATAAAGTATCATTACATCTGGGATAGGGTGTAGAGAAGAGACATAAAACTCCAGTATGTTCCTATAGAGGAAAAAGTTGCATATGTGTTAACTAAGCCTTTGTCTCATGTGAAGTTTAAATATTTTAGAGACAAGCTTGGTGTAGTTCGAAAGGACCTCCCTAGAAAGAGGGAGTGATGATAAGATTGTTATTTATGATGATATGGAAGCTCAGTATATATGTGTTCAAGTTCCTATAGATGATTTTGTGGTCTAAAATTCATTTACAGACAATGTGGTGTGACATTCATTTGCAGACATTATGGTCCTACATTCATTTGCATATGTTGTGGTACTGCATTTAGTTGTGAATGATCCATCATTTTTTGAATGTGTGGGTGATTTCACTTTAAGTTGTGATGTTTTGTTTATTGCAGTTGATGTTCAAATACAGATACCTACGATGAGATGTGATGATGTGACGATATGTGATTCTAGTGATGATGCGATGCTTGTCATGAGGCGACAAGATGTGATCCTTATGATGATGTGATGAGATGTTATGCGGCAAAATGTGATGCTTGTGATGATCCAATAAGATGTTATGTGATGCTTTTTATGATGTGTGAAGGTATGATGCTCATATGAATGTGTTCATAACGCGATGATCTAGATGTGATGCTCCATGATGGTGATATTTCATGGATAATGTTAATGTTGATATAGTAGTAAGAACATCCTATGACCTATATACTTACCAGTCAGTTATACATATGTATTGTTGTGTTATAGAATACCTTCCTTATTAAGAGGGATTGTTAAAGAAATGTAAATGAAGAAGATAATCTGTTTTGTATTATTACTGTTGCTACCCCTTTCGAAGATGTTATTCCTATGATTAGGGATTTCATTGGTGTAATTGGTCATGTAAAGTATCGAGGTAAAACCTCTGTAGTAATTTGGGTCAGTAGTACCCATAAAAGTATTATTAAAATGAATTTTTGAGTCTCCCAAGTCAAGTTGACCCTAATTGGTTGGAGAAGTAGGACCTATTGGGTTATTAGGATGCTCCACTAATCTAATTATATAGGGGATGCTCCTCACTCATTTGTACACACACAATTCTCAAGCAGTTGTGTTAGAGAGAGAAGAAATGGTCCATCTGGAGGAGAGGAAGCAGTCTAGTCTTGATCTTTGGATCTTACATTGTAAGTGGGTGAAGTCTATATAGAGGAAATTTTGTTGGGTTTTCTCCCCCATGAGGGTTTCCCAAGATAAATCTTTTTGTTCTCTTGTGCTTTTTATTCTTTCAGTGATCCTTTGTTCTATTTAACAATAAAACTTAACACTTAACATTGAGGGTTTTTTCTTTGGAGTTCATTAGATAGAAGATCATTGTAGAAAATGAACACTTTATAAATTTTAGGAAATATTTTGAGATTAAATTTCCCTTGGAAGTTGGACCATTTATCATTAAAAATAAGGCTGCACTCCCTGTGGTTGAAGGTCTTCTGCAGGAAATGAATTTTAAGAAGGATACTCTAGTTAAATATGGCCCACATCACATTATTTATCTAAAGAGGTAGTTGAATAAGAATAAATCATTTGAACATTAGATGGTGAAGGGATTAGCTGAAAGATATAATTGGATGGATTATCAGTTAGAGATGGAGGATACAGAAACTCTACTGGTGTATCCATCTACCATAGTAAAATCAACAACAATGATAACTTCTACCCCAAGTAAAGTGGAAATAACTGGTAAAAGGACTCATTCAAAAGTTTTGGAGATTGAAAATAAAGACTCAGCGGCACCCAAAAGAAAAAAATTGAATCAGAGGGAGAATTAGTTGAGATTAAAATTAAGAAAAAGACGGAAAATATGAAAGGTCTGGCCTTTGAAATCCAAAAATAGGATTTTTCATAAGTACGGGAAGCATCCAATGACATATTCAAAACTAGAAATGACATGTGTGATAAATATAAGAGGGATATGGATATTTCTTCAAAATAATAATTCAAGTTGTACTTAGAGGTTAGGAATATTTCAAGCAAACAGATTTCATTAGTTACTGTTAAAAATCATGCAAGAAATTCCTTGATCTAGCAATAACTACTAGAAATAGAATTTTTGAGATGAAAATGAACTTGAAAGACATCCTAGTACCTGATATGATCCATATACATAAACAAACTAGGGAACTCATTTATACTGACTTAATGAAAGCTACTATGAAGGTGTCAAAGTTGTAATCCACAATATCTAAGATAGAAAATCAGTCAAGACAAGAAAAGGTGGAGAACAAAGTACATCAACAATATATAAAAAGGATTGAGGGATATCTATAGACTATAGATAGTTAGGTTGATAAAGGGAAAGTGTCACAAAACAATTTAGCTAAAAAGGAGAGAATTGTCCATTTCTAAAAAAGAAATTGAAAATTCCAACAACCAAGTTAATTCAGGCCTTTAAATTAATAGAGTTAGAAAAAGAGAAAGAGTTTCTATCTTAGGAACTAAATGATTGAAAAGCCAGATTATTGAAGCTTATTGGAGAGAAAAAACAATGGGAAAAGGAAAAAGGTTTTCTTACTGCAAAAATAAATTTTTTAAATGAGAAACAGTTGATTTTGGATAGGGAAAGGGAAGAAAAAAATAAGAGAGAGGAAGCACAACTAGCACAACCAAGTACATAAACAAATACTAAGCTCATTATAAATGCTGTCACAAGTTAGCCTAAGAGACAACGAGATAATGGGTTTAAATAATCAAAATAAGAACTTGGCTGATGCAGCCAAAAAGAAAGAGGAAGAGATGAAACTATTAGAGAATAGAAATAAAGAATTGCTTGAAAAAAATGAAAAATTGGTGAAGAAACTATTAGGGAAGTTACTAGTGCAGGGAGATAGACACATCCTTTGTGATATGATAATGTTAGAGGAAACTCGGATCATACCATATTTAAATTATATTCAGGATAAGGAAATGGTGATTAATGCATCTAGACAAAGTTGTACAACTTTCAAGGAAGCTTTGAACAAAAAACTAGTAGTCACATCCAGAAGCCAAATAAATTTCCTCGACACTCTGTTTGAAGAGGAATTACGAACAATGGGAATCAAGGATAGTATTGGAGTAATCACTTGGGACAGAAAGGTTGTAGAAAATTACCATCATATTGAAACTATTTAAGCATTGCTAGTTAAATTGAGATTAGATCACAAAAATTTTGAGGAGATGAATCAGTCCTGGTCTGAGAAAGTTATAATTAAGAATTTGGCATGGGACTTTGAGATAGAAAATACATTCAGAACAATTGGTGCCTAGTTTCCACCTATATGTTATGTGGACCATGTGGAGTTAAGAGTAATAGAAAAGGAGACGACAAGTCTGGAGCTTCCATCTAGAGATCAATGTAAGACTATAGAAAAATTTGGCAAGATGCAATACAAATTGCATCAGTGAAGAAATTCATCTTAAGGCCCGGGCCATGTTAAATACAAGTATTAATTAGAATAAGTTAATAAACTTTCCAAGTGATTTAAAGGATTAGTTTGTTAGGATTTAATTGACAGATGTAGTAAGGAAGTTACAAATGCCTATTTTTAGGATGTAGCTACTTATAAACTCAAGGATTGATCTCAATGTATTTAAGCACCATTTTGTAATGTAGTGAGGTTTGAAACCTGTGAGAAAGAGAGACAGTCTTGTAATAGAGTTTCCAAGCTAAAAAAAATTGCAGATCCAAACAAGATTTTGTCAGAGATTCTTTTTTTGTTATTATTACAATATGTACTTCATTTCCTTATTGTGAATCTATTTCATGTTATCTTATTCATTTTTTTATCTTTCATGCTTGGATAAGTGTATTCTGAATCGAAATTAATATGTTTATGTTATGGTTTTTTGATTTCAAGCATCCGCAAAAAATTCCTCTAAAGTTAACATTGGACTCATCTTTTGATGCCCATGTTAATGGACTATTCATTTTTCTTGTTTACCATCAAACAATCAATGAACTAACTGTAAAAGAGTAATTATGTTCCCTTTGTAAAGATGTTGTTTTGTAAAGCACTATAATTTAACTTGTGATCTTGACTTCATGGCAAATGTTAGCCACTTGTTTTAGCCATTAAAATCCTTAAAATTGTTTCCTTAAAGATATTTATGTTGATGTAATCGTAACTTCAGAATGTATTCACTTGTATGTCTTATGTATTGTACCCCGATGTTCCTATTGGGAGGATCAGTAATGTAATCAAGTCATGTCACACCCCAATGTTCCTATCGGGAGAATCAATAATGTAAACAAGTCATGTAAAGTCATAGAGGGTAACATTCCTTATTGATCAAGGGTTAAAGTCCCCACAGTTGTGGGGAACTAGGGTTATTAGAATCTCCTAGAGAAATTGGCCCTGGTGAGTTAATGTCAAGTCGGAAACTAGTATAAATAGAGAGTGGGCCTCTCTATTTATCATACAATCACTCACACTTAGTTGTAGCGCATAACTGAGAGAGAGAAGAAGCTGGGACAAAAGAGAGAGAGACAACTACTGTCCGGAGATCATCTTTGTATCTTTGGGTTTTACTTTTGGTGCTTATTCTATATCTGAGCAAGTTGCGAGGTTTTCTCCTTTATGGTTTCCCCGAGGAAAATATTTGCATCCATTTTCTATTGTGATTGATTGTTGTGCTTGTTATTCTCTCAGATAATATCCTAATATCATATATCTTAAATGATAAAAATCTAACAGGGTATCAGAGCTAACCTAAAAAGAAGACACTGTGCAATTATTGAAGCTAGGGCTTCCTATTTTTTGGATCTCTCTCCACAGATCATCAAAAAAAGGAGGCCAGGTTGAATCTCCTCTCTAGGGTGCATCTTTATGTCGAAGCAGAATCTAATTATGAGGATTTTCAGTTTTTGACCCGACACTATAGTGGGAAATTAGGGATTTCCACGAAAGTGGAATTTTTGAATGAGCCCAGGCTAGGATTGATCTCCTCCACAAAATCAAATTTTAGAGATCAAATTTAGAATTTTTTGGTTGGGTAGAACTCCCAGAAAGTCAAACCCTAATTTGCTCCTGAACCAGAAAACCAACTCTGCAGTAATCCAGCTTCAGATTCAATTCAGACATCTTAAACTGGTAATATCTAAATATTTTGTATTTCCATTTGAGGTTCTCTGTTAATATGTTTCATCATACCAAGATTGATGAAAAGCTTGAGGGAGCTGAAAAATTCTGAGCCTAGAAGTATAGGATCTCCCTGGTCCTGGAAGAAAATGAATTGGACTCCTACATAAGTGAAGAAGTTCCAGTTCCATAGGGAGATGAGGCTAAGGCCTTACAAAAAAATAAATTGGTCATGGCTAAGAGGATATATTGCTGATTCAATCAAGGATCACCTTATACCTCAGGTGACCTCCCCAAAGACACCTAAAGAGATGTTTGATTCCCTGACCAAGTTATTTGAAGGGAAGAACATAAATCAGAAGATGAATCTAAGAAATTAATTGAAGAATGTAAATATCCAGAATGTAGAGACTATACAGTCTTACTTTACAAGGGTCTCTCAAATCAAGGAATGACTTGAAGCAGTAGATGAAGATGTAGAGAATGTAGAGATTGTGATGACCACCTTGAATGGCCTTCCAGGATCATGGGATTCATTCATTCAAGGAATGTGTGCCAGAAGGAAGTGATTACTTTCGGTAGACTCTGGGAAAAGCACACACAATATGAAGCTTGACCCATAATAAGAGAAGAGAAGATGGGACCGACTGAATATCAAGCTCTCACCATCCAAAGAAGATCCCTCAAGTGATGAGGAATCCGAAGGATTCAACTATTGAAGAACCTATTATCCATCTTAACATTTGGATAAGAAACGATGCTGCTATGAATGAATAAGATGATGAAGTTGAAGGCTCAAGAAGGAGTCTACCCACGAAATGAATAAAGATAAGTATTCAATTGTCATTTCATGATATTATTTTGTTATATTCAGTTGATGTGTTATGCATGATAGAATGTTTGCATTAATGATAATACACTACTAATATACATGTGATGGGTAAGTAGCTCATGGTGACATACAACTCGCCATTACTACTTATCTAGAATGAAACCTCTTTGCTGACATATTGGATTAGTCCACATTCTCAATGATGTCTTGGTAGAGATGGAAGGCATCTAGAAAGTTTCCATGAGATATGGATGAATGTTGTATTGGGTAAAATAGTTGCATGATTATATCTTTATGCATAAGAATTTACCATTATGAATATGCGTTATGAAATGTTTCTAATCATACAACTGGTGAATTTGACTTGTAGGAAAGATCGCCTACAATTGCCTACAAGAAAAGAAGGATGAGACTTGTTCCGAAGAACAAGCGACGAAAGTTCAAGAAAGAATCCAAGATGAAGAATAATATGACGATACTTTCAAAGAAAGAAAGAGGCCTCAAAGACACTCTATTTATGTGACATTGTTGAGCGACATCATTGATGCAGATCCTTCTAGCTATAAAGAAGTAGCCAAGAAGAAAGGGAAGGAAAATTCCAGTTCAAGAAGAATGATGTCTAGGATGCAGTATAGAAACCTGAAGGGAAGTTCGTAATGTCTTCCATATGGATCTACACGATCCATCATGCAGTAGATGGAAACATCATCGGATACAAGGCAAGATTCGTAGCACGAGGCTTCTCATGGAAAGAAGGCATAGACTACGAAAAGAAATTTGCAGCCACTGGAAGATAAGACACATGACAAGCATAATCATGTGTGCAAATGAAAGAAGGCCTTGTACGTGCACATAGGACACCCATGGGACAGCACATACATGAGGAGATTGAAGATCACCTAGAGTGATGAAGATATTAACCTTTGCTACAAGGTTGAATATGAAAGCCTATAGAGGATGACAAGCTCACAGATGGGTGCGAGAAGAAATATTGAAAAGGTTCAAGATAGTGGATCTTGGTATCTAGTGACCCTAGATGGATACATAGAATATTAGTAGAAGAGGAAGCTACTTGTCACTCTGGTACAGTATGTTTCAATGCATAGAGTACGAAAGGTAGAGGGAGAATGATGCTTCGCTTCAGAGGGAGTGTCTGCAAAAGATCCCGAGGTTCAACATGGTATGACAAGATGGACAAATTACTGATGGGCGTAGGGTTTACTGAGAGCAAAGCATATTCCAACCTTTGCTTCAAGGTTTAAAGCGGAATACTAGTTATGCTCATGTTATATGTTGATGAATTGTTCCTGACAGAAAAGAGGAACTCACTAAATTTGCAAGAAGGAGACTCGCTGTCCAGTTCGAGATGAAGGACTTGGGGATGATGCACTACTTTATAGGCATGGAGGTGTGGCAGAATGTGGATGGAATATCCTTGGGACAAGAGAAGTATGTAGTGGAGATCCTGCATTGGTTTGGGATGATGGACTGCAAGGCCATGACCACACCTATGGCATAGAACCTGAATCTATTGAGTGTTTCTTCATCAGTGTTGGTTGATGCCACTATGTATCGTCAGATGACTAGGTCCTTGATGTACCTAACAAATACGAGACCAGATATTGTCTTTGTTGTGAACACATTGAGCCACTTCTTGATAGATCTGAGACATGTTCAATTGATTGCTGCAAAGCATATTCTGAGGTACCTGAAGGGTATAGTTGATTATGGGCTCAAATATTAGGTGAATCAGAAGATCAACTTGGAAGGTTATGTGGATTCAGATTGGGCAGGAAGTGCCATTGATAGGAAGAGCACTTCAAGGTGCTACTTCCGTATGGGATCAGGTGTGATCTTGTGGTTTAGCAGGAAGAAATCCTATATGGCAATGAGTACAACTGAAGTAGAGTATTTTGCAGCTTGTTTGGCTAGCTATGAGGCAGTGTGGCTTAGGAAGATACTATTTGATTTGTTTGATCTCCAGTTGGATGCTACCTACATATATTGTGACAACCAGAGTTGTGTGAACTTGTTAGAGAACCCAGTGTTCCATGACAAGTCGAAGCATATCGATATCAAATATCACTATATCAGGGATATGGTACAGAGAGGAGCAGTGAAGAAAAAAGTATGTTGTGACGGATGATCAGATAGCTGATGTGTTGACCAAACCATTAGCTAGAGTGAAGTTTGAGTACTTCAGGGAGAAGCTTGGTGTTCTCTAGATCGAGGTTCCCTCCAAAGGAAAGATATGAGTCTGTGAGCCTTTCTGAGATGGTTGATTTTTTCATCCCATGGTTAGATATACATGTAGATCCATTCTCATGTGACTACGGGATGTGTTCATCCCACATGATCAGATATAAGTGCAAAGCCTTTCTTACATGGTTGATCTGTTCATCCCATGGTAAGATATAAGTGCTAAGCCCTTATTACATGGTTGATGTGTTCATACCATGGTAATATATAAGTGCTAAGCCTTCCTGACATGGTTGATGTGTTCATCCCATGGTCAGATGTGAGTGTTGAGCCCTTTTGACATGGTTGATGTGTTCATCGCATGGTCAGATGTGAGTGTTGAGCCTTTCTTACATCGTTGATGTGTTCATCCCATGGTAAGATATAAGTGTTGAGCCTTTCTTACATGGTTGATGTGTTAATCCCATGGTAAGATATAAGTGCTGAGCCTTTCTGACATGGTTGATGTGTTCATCCCATGGTCAGATGTGAGCGCTGGGCCTTTCTGACACGGTTGATGTGTTCATCCCATGGTCATATGTGAGTGTTGGGCATGCCTTTCTGACATGGTGGTGGATGTGTTCCTCCCATGGTCAGATGTAAGTGTTGGGAGGGCCTTTCTGACTGGGTCAGATATAAGTGTTGAAGAAGATGAAGACCTACATGGAGGTTAAGGCTACAACCAGCATGAAAAAGGGCTAGCTCTGGAGAAATTCCTATGACAAGTAGAAATGAGATAGCACTAGTTGATCATGATGATGATCCAGTGATGATCCATATTTGATGATGATTTAGTGATGATCTAGATGATCCATACTTGATGATGATCCAGTGATGATACAGATGATCCAGACTTGATCCAATGAACAAGACTTGTGCTGATTAAGTGTGTCTATAGAATACATTCCTAGGTAAGAGGGAGGGTTGATGTAATTGTAACTTCAAAATGTATTCACTTTTATGTCTTATGTATTTTACGCCGATGATCCTATCAGGAGGATCAGTAATGTAATCAAGTCATGTCATACCTCGATGTTCCTATCGGGAGAATCAATAATGTAAACAAGTCATGTAAATTCATAGAGGGTAACCTTCCTTATTGATCAAGGGTTAAAGTCCCCATAGTTGTGGGGCACTAGGGTTATTAGACTCTCCTAGAGAAGTCATCCCTGGTGAGTTAATGTCAAGTTGGAAACTAGTATAAATAGAGAGAGAGCCTCTCTATTTATCATATAGTCACTCACACTCAGTTGTAGCACATAACTGAGAGAGAGAAGAAGCTGGGACAAGAGAGAGAGAGACAACTGCTGTCGGGAGATCATATTTGTATCTTTTGGTTTTACTTTTGGTGCTTATTCTATCTTCGAGGAAGTTGAAGGGTTTTCTCCTTTATGGTTTTCCCGAGGAAAATATTTGTGTCCATTGTCTATTGTGATTGATTTCTGTGCTTGTTATTCTCTTAGATAAGATCCTAAGATCATATAGCTTAAATGATTAAAACCTAACATTTTATGGCCTTTGTGTTTATTTATTGAGAGATCCCTCTCCAATAGGAAAGAAGACAACTTTGCTCCTAAATATTGGTTTTGTGGTTACTGTTGCAGAGGAAAGTGTTCCTATGGCTGGGGGTTAAGAGGCCATCAACATACTATGGTTGAAAGACAGCTGTATGATGTTCAACATGAAAATATAAGAAATATTTAGATATAAGTGAGGTCCATACCTGCTTAACTAAAGGCTGATCCAAGCTTTTTCTATCCCTTCCTCTTGCTCCTCTTTCCCCAAGAGACCTACAAAAAAAGTTTAACCTTCCTCAAACAAAATTGACTATATGAAAGGAGATTATGTTCAATAAAACATGAAACTCTCATCTTATAAGCATTATCATATAATCATAACAGAGATTCAGCACACATTGAACAATGATTTGGGAAGAAGAAGGACATCACATCTTTATTAATCAAGTGGAAGAAGTACAAAGTTCACCTTCTCCTGTTGTTAGGCACCTATCAAAACCTTGATCTGGTTCTATTGTTTCTCTTGTCCAAGGATATCAACCTCCAAACTCTGCAACAAAAAGAGATAGAATATACGAAAAAGGCAGGGGGGACGAGAGTCCCAATTCTAATAGCATAACAATGCAAAGGTTCCATTCCACTCCATAGACCTCTCTCCCTCTCTTATATACATTCTTGAAGAGTAGGGGTCGAATAGAGATCAGTTACAACTTCCATATCAGTTCCAAAACCACCCAAACCAACCCTAATTTGATAATTAATCATATTTTATACTTTTTTGGCCACTAAAAGTGAAAATCATGGGTTTGATGAAGCAGAATCGTGAATTCAAGGTATAATCATGGGTTACCTTAAGCAAAGTCATGAATGGTTCAAAAAATATCATTTTTGGGGTACTTCCAAGCATTCTCAGGCTTCAGTGTCTTCTAGAAATTTTATCCCTACTCAGATACCTTTCAAATGGTTTAGAGAATAAGTCAAACTGAGTTAAAATAGTATATATATGGATCCTCTAATCAAGGTGTTTTTTCAGTGACTTTCATGTAGTGTCATCATGGAAGTGTCAACATGTGACGAAAACATGGGAAAGTGATCACATACATAGATGTGTCATTTTAGGCTATAAGAGATGCCCCCTAATATATGAGGTTAGAGAAGATGATGATAGCCAAAATACATTATAAAAATGAAGCAACTAAGTCATGGAGTTGAAGTAACAGAGAATCTAAGATCGTAGGCTCAAACCGAGGCACCTGAAAGAGAGATAAATGTCAGACAAAACTCATCTCTGGGAAATACATGTCCATATAAAAATTATCTCCATAAATATACAGGTGGATCCAACATGTCTATAACTGATGTAACTATCATGGTCGCACAATATGAAAAAAGGTACCATATAAACTCTAGAGTCATGGCCACAAGTGAATAAGGTGGATCCATGCTCAATAATCGATCATAGCCAAAAAATACAAGGTGGATCTATGTCTCAGCAAATGTCATATGAGGTGTGGCACGATCTTACGCAACTTGAGAAATAAAAAAAGATGATGATACTAATGTCAACCCAAGGTATTCAATCCAAACCACCCAAAGAGCGAAGTCAAACAAGGAGGAAATTGTTTGATTACCATTCATTGACGAGGACCGTTAACAAATACGAGGGAAACCACCATTAATGAAAATGGTCCCCAAGGTACCTAATACATTCCAAACAAGGGTGAATATATGGTCTTGAAGTCGAACACTTGAATAATCTATCAAGTAGGAGACAATAAGGTATTCCCACTACCCAATAGCGAAGAAAATTTCCACTTATGACTGCAATCCCCAAGGTACTTTCATAAACTATAAAACTCATTATTAGAGCAAGACGTGTTGAATTCGATAGGAATATATCCATTGGAAGGAAGGAATTAAGGCATTATTCATCATCCAACATGAGGTAAGTCAAATACTGATTGGATCTAGAGCTGGAACAAATTTTTGTCACAAGGACCTTCGAAGACATGATGTAATGAAATGCTAATAGGGAACGACCGACACAAAGGTGAAGGCAACTACAAAATGACCGACCAAGGTTTATCCTTAAACAGTGAGCACGACACAATAGTCACTTAGGCCTCTTTGACACGAAAGGAACAACTATACAAATATGCAATGTAGGAGACATTGAAATATCCCCATATTATTGGAAAAGAAGCCAACTATAGGAGTAAGAAACTCTGAATCGGGATAAGGTTTAAATACTAGAACCCAACTGTTTATCATACTCAAAACTGGTGCTTTGTTAAATTATACACGACTTGCTGCCACGATGTAAAAGATATGTGAATGAAATTCCCTTTCCCTCTTTTGTTGTAAAGGTGTAACAATTCCAAGAAAGAAAACAGGTGAGACCCTCTTCATTGTTGATAATATCGAAGAAGAGACTAAAGAATGATTGATAAAGCACTTATTCATGGATTTTATGAGCCTATATTAGTGGATTCTCGACGATGTTTTCATCGTATTGAGAGTCTAAAAACTCCAAATAAGACTCTGGGGGGTTGTTTTTCATAAGGTTAGTCTCCTAATGTTACACCGTATCTGGTGTAATGGATAATCTGTATCCAGATTAAGTCAACCTATAACCAAGTATAGGGAGGAAGATGTTCCATCTTCAAATAATTAAATGTATAAATGTATATTAATTGAATGGATGATGAAATATTACAAAGTGAGTGTCATATATATATTAATCGTAAAGGCAATTTGGATACCATCCATGAAAGGATGCGTCATTTTAGAATAGTTTACTAATAACTATTTATTAATTATTAATTATTAATATCAATATATATTAATATTAATATTTAATATTGATATTTAATATATATATATATATAAAATTTTCTCTCGGTTCATGATGCTTTGTCCTCAAAGCATACTTAGATTATTGTTGTCATATTTTCATTCTCATTTTGTACTGAAACAATCTCATTACTTCCTTTATGTCTTTTTTAGAACTCGTATTAGGTATGTTCTTGGTATTTACACAATAGTTTGTCATCTTCCTTTCATTTGTAACTTGAATTTGCACTCCATTATGTTTATTATTGTTATCCCATTTTCCTTGTACATGAATACGAGGAATATTTTTGTGATTGGCCATATCAAGCCTTGTTTTAGAAATCGCTTGTCCTACGATACTTAGGATGTCATCACGTAATGTTTTAATTTTATTATCCTTATGAGTTACCTCTAGAATTGGCATTTCATGAGGATTCTCACACTCGAAGTCACCTGATAGTGTTACATTTAGGTTTCTCAAGGGTGGTAGAAGAGTTAAGGTGGAAGATGAATCTAGGATATTTGATTCCTTTGACTTGGATTCCTTTGCATATTGTTGGATGCATCTTTTTTCATTGTCTCGATCATCCTTATTGTCAACAATACTGGCTTGAATATCATTATGATCTTGGTTGAGCTCATCGTTATCAAATATATTATTGGTATTTTGGTCATCCCTACGATATTTAGTCTCCTTGTCTTGTTTATTATCCTGATCAATTTTGTTACTCTCATTTTTGTTCACATAGTGGTCCAACATATCTGAGTTACTAATATGGTTTGTATTAGACCCTAGTTTTTGTAACATTTCCATTATGGTATTCTGGTTCCATGTCATGATGCTCAAGTTTTGTGCCATGGTGCTTATGTTCTGTGTCATTGCACACATCTTGTCATCTAACTCTTTTTGTTTCTCGTGCATGATGTCTACTTTGTCATCAAGTTTTCTTCTTACTACTAGAACAACATCTTCTTTGATTTCTTTCTTAAGTGCCTTTGTTATTTTTCATTTCTTCTCTAAAATTTTCTTGGTTGGCAACGAGGGGCTTAATGTCCTTCTCCAATTTCTCAATATTTTCTTTTAATTCCGTCATAGCTTGGGTCTTTTTTATGAGAATGTGTGTATTTGGAAGTTTATTTTGACTTATGGAGGAATAAAAGACAACCAATGTCTTTGAAATAATTGATGAATTAATAATAATTATTATAATTATTTAATGTGTTGAAATAAAATAATAAATATAAAATATTATATTTAAATATTTTATTAAAAGGTGGATTAATAAGTTTAAAATTTTATATAGTAATATTAATATTATTATAATAATATTTATTTTATTAATATTGTTTTTGTTTGTAAGGCTAGGTGGAATGAGGGGGGGTGCAACCTGGGTTGAAGTTGGAAAGCAAAACCATGTGTTTCTTTTACTTTATCTTTATCTTTTTCCTTTCTTTTTTTTTCTTACTTTTTTTAATTTTATCTTTTCTTTTTAGCTTTTTTCTTTCTTTTCTTTTCTTTACCTTTTTTTTTACTTTTTCTTTTTTCTTTTCTTTTTTGGACAATGTCCTATATTTTAGGGAAACCCTAAAAACTAAATTTACACAAAGTGTAAATAATGGACAAGGGCTGTATAGCTCTGATACCAATGTTACACTGTATCTGGTGTACTGGATAATCCGTATCCAGATTAAGTCAACCTGTAACCAAGTCTAGGGAGGAAGATGTTTCGTATTAAAATAATTAAATGTATAAATGTATATTATTTGAATGGATGATGAAATATTACAAAGTGAGTGCCATATATATTAATCGTAAAGGCACTTTTGATACCATCCATGAAAGGATGCATCATTTTAGAATAGTTTACTAATAACTATTTATTAATTATTAACTATTAA
>LPNX011156016.1:128786-164747 GCA_001517045.1 Pseudotsuga menziesii
AGGTCCGAAAAGGGATAAACTATCATCGTACCGATGCTCCTTCAAAAGCAAGCATAAGTGCTTTAGTTTTCACGCATGTGAAGGAAACCAATATCACTCAGACAGTTCCCTTTATTTACAATAATGCTATAGTCAACAATAAACTCGATGCTTTTATACTAAGGTTTAATGAGCATGACAATGACATAAAGAATGCTCAGAATATTTTTCATGTTTTGGTGCAGAGCACAAAAAAGAGAAAACTAAGCTCGAAAAGGTTCCTTTTCTGTAAGTTTAGTCCTCCAGGCCCGTAAAAGAGATAGATCTATATCTAAAGATAATTTTCTAGATTCTGAAGAAAATAGAATATTCATTTTTCCTAAGTGATCCACATGGACGGAAAAATGGGTAAAGTTATACCAATGTGGATGTTCCTTCACATCCTTTAACGAGTTTGAAGAGACAAGTGAACTCAGTGATCTAGTCACATTTAAGGAGTCAGGCCAGGGATTGAAGATAACTCCATATATTTTTGTAAAGTTCTAATGAGACCGAAAATAGTCAACTCATGGCCTCCTTACTGTTTTAATGAGCTCAAAGGAAAGTAGAAAGAGTGCTCTAAATGCGAGGAGACAAGTCTTAGAGGCAAGCAAAACCTGTTCCAAGCACGAGGAACAGACCTAGTCATAGTGCAAGGAACATGAGCAAGATAAAAAAAAATCAGGGAACATCTCCTCAAGTTGAAGGGTATCAATTGGTACTAGAAAAAGGGTACAAAGATGAGCGATGGTGAGAGAAGAGATGAGGGTTTATACAACAAGATAAAAGCGTGGAAGCTGATATCAGGCTCAAAAGCACAAGCAGGGTACATGAAAATGTAGTTACAACTTGAACAACAAGGAAAGGGAAGTAAATAGTCGTGGATCCCACTACAAATCATGTCTCCAAGAAACAACAATATCACGTGTTACAAAGAGAAACTTCCTATGGCTTGGGCTAGACCACAACAGACTGAATAACAACAGAAATCAATCCATTTCAAAACACAAGAGAAAAAAATGCAGCTAACACTAAGGGATACTAAACATAACTCATTCTAGACAGTTGTAGTAGATCTCGATTCCCCATTGAGATTTTCCAACATGCTTGTACCTACAATTCACTCTCAAAAAAAACAAACAAGACAAGCATTGTATATGTAAAAATATTAGGCCTACTCTAGCATATATACATCCAACATGTATAAGCAATATAACTACATCAATGGATTAAAATATTCATATTCATACACATGTAATGGATGAGAAATGGACATTACTATTAATAATAAACATAGATAACGGTGACAAACTCTGTCAAAACCTCGTCGAAATGGAGAAACCGAGTCCTCCACTTGGGCCTCCACCACTTCAATCCTCCATCTCAATGGAAATCTTACAAGGAAATGGAAATACTGGGAAGAGCAGCAATGTGTGCTCAAAAGGAAAAAGGGATGTAGACTTAAGCATAAGAAAATGAGGCATGAATGAACTATAGTTTCCTTACTCTCCAATATTCTCCTCTTTCAATGCATACAAGAGGCTCAATATATAGCCCTCCAATAGAAAATGGAGGGTCGATTCGGACTGTTTCTAGGAATATGGAATTCCAAGAGTCAAGTTATTCGGTACTCATTGAGGAAAACTCCAAAAGTTTTTTGTTTTTATGTACATTTCTTGATGTACGTGGGATATAGTGGAGAAACTCGTGTGTACACGCGAATTTGACGTTAAAAGTCACATATAACAATAAACATGTGTTTTTTAGGGAATTTCTTGGATCATCAAAGTATTATTTGAGCAAGGGGTGTCCAAAGAGTTTGCAGAGGGACATGGAAGGACATAAAATTGTGATCTACCAAGTGTTGTAAAATACGATATAACAGATGCTCCCTAATGTGTGAGGTCGGAGGGTTAACACGATTGTTGAAATACATTATATCCATCCCAGAAGTGGAGTAATGAAGAACCAGCCACTCATTAGTACAATACAATGATAAATCTCAACATGTGACTGCAAATATGCATGTAGCAGTGCCAAATACATAAGAGTACAATGGCCATGAATAGGAATAATAGACATATGTCACATGTGGTCATCACCATCTACAATATATAGTGAACAAGATATCCATAATGGATGAAGATATCTAATAATATACTGGAATCTAGTCATGGGAGCTGGCATCTCATAAATATTGGCATGATCAAGGAGGTAGAATGTGTGGATTTTCAGCAAGCTCGGAGGTCTTCTATGCAAATCACTACGAGTACATGTCCCATCACGCGAATAAAGGTGTTGAGGTCAAACTTGATGGACCAACGTCTAATTATAGGTCATTGATGTAAACCGTTAACATACACGAGATATCTTAGTGATAATGATAATGGGAATCAAGGTACAAATTGCAATCCAAAAAGTGTGAATAGATGTGTTGAGGTTGAAAACTTGAAAGAATCCATCGATCAGGGGAGATTGATGTATTCCCAAAACTATCGATGGCGAGAGGAACTCCCACTGATGATTGCAAGTCTCAAGGAAGTCAATGGAATCTAGAATCCTATTCTAGAATAAATGATCTGAATTTGATGGAATGGAATCCGCTGGAAGGATGGAATTAAGGAATCCCCCATTAACCAACATAAGGTACTCAATAATGATGGATAATTTGGAATAATTCATACGAACAAGATGTGAATGAACCAGTAATTGTATCAGGAATGGATGACATGAAAAGACAATATAACTAAGGAATGGATGACTCGGGATAAAACCTCCTTTAAACAAGAGCATAAGGTAGATGGTGACTGAATAGGAAGCATAGACTCAAGATGAAAACTGGGACAAGTCTATGACATAGGAGGCATCGACATAGGGTCCATATGGATTCAAAATATAACTAGTCAGTGGAGAAAACTTAGAATAACGAGTACAACTCCAAAAGTCATACTAATTATCCAACCAATGGATTTGATATATAGTTCTTTGTTTTAAGGCGACATGACTAGACCGATACCAAAAGTAATATCATTTACCCTATGGATTTTTATGTTTTAAATTTTTTTTTGGACTTTTTTAGATTAGAAAGTTTGAAAAAGAATAAAATTTCTTATAGTACATAGCTAGGAGGAGACGAGTGTCATGGGAAAGAAACTAGTTTCAAGCAGTTGAAAATACCTATGCCCAATGCAAGAAAGCATGTGCAGGATAAGGACACTCAGGGGAGGGTCTCCTCCCAATAAAGGATGATAAAGCTACAAAGGATATAAAAAATGCTCTACTTGTCTAGAATTGAGACAAGATCAGGCTATATGGACTATAAATCTGAAGCGGGGAGCCAGCATAAAGCTCAATAAGGAAATAAAAACACATGAAATGCAATTACAACTTGATATAAAAAAGGTAGTCCTTGTGGGAGATGGCCAACATACAGTTCAAGAGGGATATGAGGCTCTTGCTCAAAGACATGGTGGGACTATAAGGGACTCCCAGACCTAGTTGAAGAATCATGGCATGGGTACCAAATTACAAATCCAAATATAACTAGGGAACCCATGAATAGAAAGGCTCTATCACTTACATAATACCACTTCTAGTAGCAGTGTGAAGGTTTTGTGACATTACGAAGTGGGTTTGTACCTATAGTTAAGGAGACATGGTCATAAGGTGATGCAAATGCAAGCAGAAATATGATCCTAACCTATATGCTAGTTCGAAGTTATAACTGTAATGTGTACAAACGGGTGAAGACTTCAGTAAAAGTGCACTCGAATCAAGTCCCTACACCACAATATTAGGAAAAAATAGTTCAAAAGAGTCAATAAGGATCAAAATTATAGGGTAATGGGTAAAAAATTCAATTGTTCTTTTATAAAATAGTAAAAAAGTCATTTTCACCATACCATTTGAAAAATTTACCACACATAGTGCTTTGGAGCTAGTTTGAGCCACGAAATTCAAATACTGATTCTGGGAGCTATGGGAAACGAAACCAAGAACCATCTGATCCAGGTAAATATTCATCCCACCCTCTTTCTTTTCAATGGTTTTATTTTAAATTTTAGTGGTTGAATTTTTATTTTGAAGCACACCTATTTTGGTATCTCGACCCATGCGAGCTATAGTTGATCGCGTTGCCTATAAGGTTGAGTATACGTGGGAAATTCCATGATTTCCATGTATACACATGAATATTAGGGAAAACGTCGCATATGAGGTTGTGCATACCAAATTTTAAGGAAAAATATCATCAAATCTCATGTTTTTGTGGCATGATGTTGCTGGAGTGGTGTGAACGTGAACACGAAGATGTGGATAGGGAAGTACAAGGTAACATGGTTGCCCAAAAATCCTTAAGGACAAGTGTCTTGTATAAGTTTTGGTGTCTTGGGGGCTTCAAGGCTCAACCAAGACTACTCCAGATGCTCATGGCTTACTGGGATCCAGATATAGAGAGCTTTCAGATCGATGGGATCCCCCTTAGCTTTGAGGTTGAGGACATATATGTTATCTCTATATTATCCCACCGAGGAGAGGTTGTCAATTTGAGAGCTCGTGGGGTTGGAGGTGGCCTCACCATTGATGAGTACATTTTTTTATACTACCCTCTAGACACTGAAAAGGTTGGAAATCAGGTCCCAGATAACTCTATTCAAAACCTTGGCCTCAAGGCCATACTACTAGTATTTTCCAGGATTGCTGGGTTAGCATCTCTACATCAGGCTTCCAGGTCTCTGATGTTTTACATAATCGATTGCATGAGGATAACTATATATGACTGGAATACTTCTTTTTTGGGAAACATGAAACAACAATTGACTGACTGCAATCTAGGAAGAACAATAAAATTTGGGTTTCCGAGCATTTTGAGTACCTTATTGTTCGATCAAGTACTAGGCCTAAGACCAAGAATGCATATTGCTCCACATGTTCCATAGGATCCAACTCAGATGCACTAGGTAGGTGTGATGTGATGGCTAGGAGGAGGATGTGTAGCTACACCCTACCCACCTAACTTCTTCCACTGGTGGTTTAAACAGATCATGGCCATAGATGACTACCCCTATGCATGGATATACTTCTATGGTGATGCAGATATGCCTATACCATAGGGATCCTCATATGGAGATATAGGTAAAAATCCCGAATTCATTTTATTTTTGATTTTTTTGTATTTTTTGACATAACAAAATCAAAAAACATGTTTTTGGGTGGTGTCACATACTGATACTGATCATGTACATCTAGATGTGGGTCCTAGATGAATTGCCTCGACATCATCAAAGGGGGAGGGGTGATGATATACTGGGTGCGGATGTGGAGTGTACGCTCCAGAGCATCCACACGAACTTCATCTATTTGATGCACAAGGTGCCTATGGTGCAAGTCAAGGACTTTCCTAAGGCGATGCAGAGGCAGGTAGTGGGAGTACCACGTGTGTGGGTTCAGTTGTTTAGATGGTTGACTAAGGCCGTCATTTTTTTCCATGATCAACTCCCTACTCCATAGGCTTAGAGGCCTTGATGTACATTTCGTATCAACTGTGTAGTTATTTTTGATGGCTAAAAGCCCCAATTTTGCACTATGACATTATGTATTATGAATCCACTTTTTGGACTATGATTTTGAAATGAAAAATATTATAGTGATCGATTTATTATATTTAAATGTGTGAATGTGATATGAATTCTTCATTATATGTGTATCAAATTCCAATCTAACACGTAATTTGCATAAGAATCAACAACATGATTGTATATCCTAGGAATGTGAATGTATGTAATGTGTTCAAATTGACATTCTAATAAATTTACTGACAAGAATATTCGTAATAAATTTGGATCTCTGACAAGGTACACACCATTTAACTGTAATACCACTAACTGTGATTCAATACGTACCTCAAGAGAAAAAATACCATGAGAGATGGAATCGCATAGTAACTCAATCACGACACTATATTCAACAATATTGTTCCATGATGGTCAGAGACATACACCTCCTAAAGAAATAACTTGACCCTCAAACACATAACTGACCCAAGCAGCTGAAGCCTAGTTTTGGGTGTGGCGGCTAGCACCGTTAGCATATCCTAAGTATACAAAAGACTGCCACGACATCTGTCATAATAAAGTGAAGAATGTAAATGAACCATATCACTACAAGGGGACCAAAACTAAACTATGCAACTGTACAATAATATACAAATTATCAGCCCTATATGAGAATCTAAGCATCTTATCTTTCGAGATAGAGCCCATTTCTAAGATTTTCCAAGGATGTCCCTTCATAATATTCTAACTCGTAAGCACCCTTCTCTAAGACTCGCTTAACCATGTAAGGCCCATGCAACATGGGGTTGAACTTACTTAACCCTAACGGTTCACTAGCTTCATCATATAACAGAACCAAGTCACCCTCACTAAATCTCTGGGGACAGACAGACTTATCATACTGAGCCTTAACGAGACGTTTGTTCACTTCAAGAGCCACTAAGGGATCTTGATGTTGCCCATTAAGTTGCTCTAAGTTGAACAGATGTTCCTCTAACTCAGAAGTATCTTGTAAGAGTCCTATGACTAGCTTCAATTAAGGTATTTCACATTCTTTCAGTAATATTGACTCCACCCCATGCACTAACTAATATGGAGAAAAGCCAGTGGTAGCCTTAACCGCGGTTCAGTGGCACACAAAGAAAGGTACAATATGATGTGCTAATTAGTATTTCTTTGTGTGATGGTTCTTTGTATAATGGACTTAAGAAATTTATTCACAGATTCAACCTATCCATTTGTTTGAGGATAATAATAAGAAGAATTCTCTTTCTTATACACCAACTTCAAAGATATCTCATCCATCATCTTGTTTTGAAAGTTCCTTCCAGGGTCGTGACAAGATCTCTTGAGATACCAAACCCAGTAATGATCTGATTGGAAACAAAATGTGCGGCTATCTCATGATCGAATTTGATCGTGGGCATAGCCTTTGCCCATTTCTTGAAGTAATCTACAACCACTATAATGTGATGATTCCCCCCAAATGAAGCTTGGTTTCAATCCATAAAATAAACCCCCCACTTGGTGAAGGGACCAACGGTGATAATCACATGTAATGGGGCAGGATGTGAGTGCATATTCCATGCAAACAACTAGAAAGGGTGGCAATGCTTGACCACATTAACAAAATACTTGAAGATCAACAATCAAAATAACCTACTCTCAAAACTTTTTGGGATGTGGCACACCCAGATAAATGACCACCACACACCCCTCTGTGGCAATCATTAAGCACATCCTCAGCCTCCTCATGAATCAAACATCAATGCAAAATGGAATCCACCCCATGATGATACAAAGTGTCACTGATAATGAGGTAGTTCTTAGCTATGTTTTGTAACTGTTGATGCTCATCTCATGGTAAGTGAGGAGGGACCTTCAAAGTTTGAAAATAAATGATAATATCCCCATACAATGGGTCCACAATCGAAATGAGGAAGATTTGCTTGTCAACAAAATAATATTCATGAAACTCAACTTCATCCAAACTAGGAAAATCCGACAAGAGCTCCGCAAAGATAGACGATTTCTTCTCTTTTTCCTAAACAAATTTGAGATCTAACTCTTGCAATATGAAAATTCACTTATTATATTCCCTCCCTATCATCCTTCTGGTTAGGATAAACTGAAATTGATTGATATGATCTATAACCAAAGCCTGGTGAAGGAATATGTAATGTCTCAACCGTTGAACTGCATGAACGGTAGTGAGGGTTGGCTTCTCAAGATGGATATAATGAACTTTGAAATCAATCAAGTTTCAGATAAGATAATAGATAATGTGATCTTGGATCTCACCATCCTCTTGAACCAAATCCATTCCAATCGTCTCCTCAGATGCAGCCTCGTCGTCAAGTGGACTAATCAGGGCCGATGCCTAGGATTTCTCCAATGCATCAAAATACTCCTCGGATATCTCATCCTAGATGATAGGATTTTCCTTCTTCAAAAGCGCATGAAACCCTTGGTCAAATTGGAAAAATTGACAAAAAACCTCCGCAGGAAATTAGCCATCCCTTGCAAACTATGAAGGTGTCTAATAGTGTGTCGAGGAGACAATCAAAGTATTTCCTAAACCTTAAGAGGGTTGACCCTAATCCCCTCCTTGGAAATGATAAATCCCAATAAGTGACCTAATTTCATGCAAAAGATACATTTTTGAGGATTCAACTTAATCTGATAAAGACAACATCTTTCAGAAACCAAGCACAAATGATTTGGGTGATCCACTCTCAAACGAGAGTGAGAAGCTAAATCATCCAAATAAACTTCAATAATTTTCTTAAGGTCATGAAAGGAAAAATTCATCGTCCGTTGAAACTTAGCTCCTACTTTTTAAGGATGAAGGGAATTTTTTGGTATGCAAAGTACCCCAAGGACAAATGAAATTTTTCTTATGTTGGTCCTTGGGTTTTATCTAAATCTAATTATACCCTAAAAGACCATCCATAAACAAAAATACCTCTCTTCCCACACACTTATCCAAAATATTATCGATGAATGTTGTGGGAAAGTTATCTTAAGGACAAGCTTTGTTCAGGTCTCTAAAGTTAGTACATACTCAGATGGTTCCTTTATTCTTATCAATATGAATGGGGTTGGATACCCATTCAGTCAAGTGAACTAGATAGATAAATCCAACCCTAAGTAAATTCTCTATCTATTCCTTAATGGCGGGCACCTTACAGGGATTTATTGCATGAAGGCGCTATCGAACAAGACTAACATCAAGGTAAGTCTTAATCTCATGCTCAACAATCAGAGGCTCTATTCCTGACATCTCATCATATGACCAAGAGAAAACACCTTGAAATTATTTGAGGATCTTAGTGTATGCTTTATTCTCTTTAAGGGAACAATCTACTCCTATATAAACATTTTCTATTCTGCTAGGGGTTCAAGATATGTTGATAGGGATAGTTGGTGACAAATTTTCCATGTTCCCTTAGGCATACATACCAAGAGTTCCTAGTGGGATCATAGGACTACCAATTTTCTCGCTAAGGATCGCCCTTCGATCATAACACTCCATTAGTTCAAGCTCGGGGAGAAAGTAACATTGATGGTGTAACTCCCCCCAAGGTTGTTCTGATCCATTCATGGCTTCAAGAATATCTTCATCCAAAGGAAAAATATCATCGAATAAATCATGAGAGTGTGATGACACAACTACCGAAGCAAGTAGTACAAAGAGGTCCTCCTCCTTCATATATGAAGAGGAAGGACTAGGATATACAATGAGATCAGGGATAACTTGATGAGAAATCACCAGTGTAGATAACAACATGTCCATATTAGTAGTTCTAGGATCTTCATCTGAAGTGCTCAGAGAAGGGAGAGTCCAAGGGTATTCCAAATGCAAAGTGAAAAATGGAACCGAACTCAATGACGATGATTCACTACCAAAAATGGAACCTATGGTAAGAATTGGTGCAGAAATATTTAAAGTTCCCATCAAATATAGATACATTCCTACACGAACATTCTCAATTACCAGCTGAGAATGGTTGATAATAGGGATAGTAGATCTCGACATTGCTTTCATACCAGAATTCTCGAATGATTTTTGCTTGACCGTGGCAATCCTATCTTCGAAAGGGAATCAAATAATATAGAAGAGGGACATCATGAATGATCTCATGTTGTAAATCTAGTTAAGTCTTAGTAAAAGGTTGTATTCAAGGGGCGCATCAACCACCTTGACCTCGATTGACATAGTATTTCCTCCCAATTAGAATTCGAGAGAAGGAAGTATACCATGAGGCCGAAAAGAGTGTCTGTAAAATGCGGCCAAAATGGTTCCATATTTTGACAAAGTGGCAGAACCTAGACCCTTCCAATAGGATAAATACATCATAGAAGCTACAACACCTTCATCAATTACTGTGCATTTAATGGTGTTGTTCATACACTCCATGTGGACTAGGAAAGCCACATGTTAAGGAAAGTGACGTTGGACTTCATGGGTTTCAAATTTAATCACTGTGGAAGGATGTGAATCAGCCATCCCAAGGGTGGCCAAAAATGATTTCCTCTCTAAAGGGAAATTCTGAAGGAATTCTATGGAGTACATCGCATAAGGAATTTGACCCAAATCCTCGACAATGGAATAGTGATGGGAGGCTCAAGAATTAGGATTGTGCCCCGAACGCTTTAGGACTCCCTTTGGAATACGAGGTGTAAATTCGGCATGTTGATATGCAGAGGGACCTCGGGAGGTGCAAGCTCTTTTCCAAAATTGGGTTTTGACGAACCATAATCTTTTTCTCACGTCACAACATCCTTGGTGGACATCATGTTGATGCATCGATGCCAATCTTCGGCGTTCGGCGGGTTTTGATGCCCACCCAAAGCACTTCCAGAGTCCATGGTCCTCAAATTCATATTTTGATGATGCGGTAAAGTATATTTTAACACAACTGGTCTCTGTGTAATGAATTTCGAGGATTCATCTATACAAGGGCACAAGTAAGTGAGGTGATATCCCCCCCAAAGTTTGCAAGGGAACTAAACCTTACGTTTAGACTTATTTTCCCCCCATCATCATTAGCGTTCTTGTCATTGTTAGGGTTTCCATTCCTATTCCCACCCCTATGATTGTTTATTCCCATTTTCTTGTTTCATTTAGGTTACTGGTTATGCTTGTGGTTCGACCATTGCACAGAGTATACATCCATCGATTGGGTGGGATGAGATGAACCCGTAGCTTGTCCTAACATAGGATGGTTAATAAAAAAATTATTCATTTGATTTGTAACCAATTCTATGGTTTTAGTACTCTTAGAGCCAACAACTCTGTCTCCATGTGGGAAAGGTTTGAAATTAGGCTCGAAATTTGACTGTGTTGTGTTTGAAATAATCTCATATAAGAGGCCAGACTAAGCGTAAATCAAGTCTAGTTGTTGAGGTCAGAAAATATCATGTTCCTCATTCATAACTCTAGATGTGGAAAAATCCTTTGCTATATATAAAAATAATGACTTGAGGAACCATTCCAAAAGGAACTCCAGTTGAATGTTGTCCTTAATAAACCACTTTCATCCACACCACTCGTGAATATGATCTAAAATATGTATGGCTTTATCTTACCAAAATGTCGACAAGATATCAGTACCATCATGGTTATGCATAGGAAGTTGAAATTGGTTTAGAAAGGATGTGGATAGGTCATTTAATTTCCTATATGTCGCCCCTAGACAACTCTATATACCATTTCATCGTAGGAACTGTGAGGGTACGCTGAAACAGTTGTAAACAAAAGGAATCATGGTTCAATGAATTCGAAGAGAACCATAGGTTAAAAGTGGTAACGTTCTCTCCAGGGTCGTCAACCTTATTACCTTCAAACTTACAAATGTCTGAAATAATATTAGTGGGAACAATCGACCATGTTGGATCATGATAAATTTGGTCATTGGTCAATTTTGACAAGTCCAATAAGTTCAGCATAACTAAGAAAGGGATGCTAGGTTGTGCCAATAAGACTAATGCATATAAGTCTATTTTTTGTAAATACCATGGCCTTGGATAGTGGGATAGTAGCCTCCTCCTGCTTGACCCATAAAAGGATACATGAGAATGTCATAATTTGGTATAACTTGAGACTGGGGTTCTACATAGCCATAATTGTAAGACTAACAGATGGGTTGAACCTCAGATACATAAGGAGGAATGTAACCTCCTGACGCAAAGGTACTGGTAAACAAGGGAACAACATGTCCAAAGGTAGCACTCCATCTCGAAGAACCATTTGAGCTATGGGGAAGGTGCGTCATGAGAAATGCATT
Organism: Pseudotsuga menziesii; assembly: GCA_001517045.1. Taxonomy (NCBI): domain Eukaryota; kingdom Viridiplantae; phylum Streptophyta; class Pinopsida; order Pinales; family Pinaceae; genus Pseudotsuga; species Pseudotsuga menziesii. Next base: position 140,647 of record LPNX011156016.1, read on the forward strand.
CAAAGGAATATGTGTGGTGGACGATGGAGCATAAGATAGAATGTAAGTTGTGCTTCCACTATTCACATGTCTAGGGCCTCTTCTGTGCAAAGGAATACTAGCATTAGGCCTGGGTAATGGATATGAAGATCCTCCCACAAAGGGAGTGGAAGGTGCAATATGACCATTACCAAACCTATACGCATGGTAAGGAATGGAAGTGCTTAAAATCATAGTACTAGGATCTATACCAAGATATACAACAGATGACAAAAAAGGTCCCGAAAAGTATAGCATGCCAATTATAAAAGGGCTAGTGCTATAGGGATCAGGATGAGTCTTACCTCTCAAACCTCAAGGATAATACCATCGGTTAATGTTTAAATAATCTGAAAAATGGGATCATGCATTATATGATGTACCAACCTCAAAAGGACTGGCTTCTTCTAGAGCCCCATATACACTCAATGGCATATCCCCATTTCGTAAGACAGAGAAGGAGGGGATTCTGGGAGCTCATATGTATGATTCATGATGAGAATTATGTGTGAATCAAAGTGAGGATGAGTCAGCCCATATTTTCTATCTCTCTTCTATAAAGGAGAAGGAGACATAGAAGGTGGAAGGCCTTCAAAACGTCAAGAATGGCCATATTCTAGTCCTAAATCCACGATGACTACACAAAAATAAAGAGAATCAAACTATTTACGAACCCTAGAGAAATCTAGTGCAAAAAGAGCATACTCCTAAGAGAATCTAAGCCAAAATGAAATAAATCCAAGGGGAGGATAAATGATCTCCTGGATGTAGCAGGTATGTCTTCCCTAGGACATACTTGATACTCCCATACACTACCAGACGAGGTGTGTAACCAATTAGAGTGGCCCTAAACTTCAACACATAGAGCAGCTGTGTTGTCCGAGCCCTACTTGGACAGGACACTCACATAAAAACCTCTACAAGTACCCCCTGCGATACCTAAGCAAGGAAAATAAGGTCGCCCCAATATAACCAATGCTAAGGAAGATAGTCATAGGAGGGATTTACCGTATGGGAAGGGTAACAAAGCCTGAAGCTCGAAAGCACCAAAGGCACCTAACAATCCCCAAGATATTAATAAGATCCTAGAAATATCTTCGACACTACACAGAGAGTGGCAAGGGGATATCCCCACCATAAACGTGTACACTTCCTCGTGCTTAACTCCTGTGTAAGAGTAGCCTCCTGAGAACACTAATTATACCAAGGATTTTACTCTCTCACCTGGAAAAACACCTAAAGTGTTTTGTTTAGTAGTCTTGGAGAAATTTACTCACAAAAACCTATTCCAAGACTCTAAAACCTAATATTGTTGATGAACCCTATCAAATAAAAATGTGTAATTCATTTTAAATTAAGCGTTCATTTTAGAGGATGTGATTACTCAAAGGAAATGAGCGTGCAGCCAATGATTTGATGAATCAGCAGTGAAAGTAAATATGCACACCTAACAAACAATTCCAAGTGCAATTTTTTCTTTAAATGTGAAAAAGGGGTATGCCACTACATGAGATGCATATTTTTCCTTTTAAATGATCAAGCAACCATTCCTATATGAAATCCTGACAACTAATCAACTAAGTAAACCTAGTGCAAGTACTATGCAAATGCAAAAATGCATGAACATGCCAAAAATAAAATATTTTTGTATTTTTGAAATAAATGATATGTAAATGCAACAAAAGAATCTACAACTCCCAGACCCTACAACAAATATCAAACAACAACTAAGCAAGACACTAAGATAAAAGAAATATAATTCACTAATACCAAAACAAAAATGAAACAAGATTACAAGAAAAAACTTTAACTAATAAACAAATAAAAAAGTTATCTGGTCAGAAACAGAGGTAGTAGACAGACACCAAAAGCACCCAAGAAGATTTGGAAACATTCAAAATTCACCCAACATCTCTAAAACATCCAAATCATACTCAAAAGAGAATCATATGCAACTGTTTTCATAAAACCTGCGTGTATACGCGGTTGTTCAGACAAAACCCACGTGTATATGCAACTGTAAAGAAAAAAAACCACGTATAGGAAGAGAAAGGGGGTAAAATGATAATCCAAGACCTAAATTACCTAAAAAGGACACCAATGGGAAAACATACTTGTGGAACCGTCATAGAAACACAAATAAAGAAGGAGCAATTCAAGCACATTGTGCACCCAATCCCCAAACAAAAACAAGGAACCTCCCCAACAGAGTCACCAATTTTGTTACGGAGAGAAACTTTTATGGCTTGGGGTAGACCACAATAGACTGAATGACACAAGAAATCAATCCATTTCAATATGGAAGAGAAAAAAATGCTGCTAACACTAATGGATACAGAACATACCTTCTTCCATATGGTTGTAGTAGATCCCCGTTGAGATTTTCAAAAATGCTTGTACATACAATTCACTCTCAACAGCAACAAACACAAAAAACATTGTATATGTAAAATATTTAGGCATACTCTAGCATATATACATCCAACATGTATAATAAATACAAATACATCCATGGATTAAAATATTCATAGTCATACACATGTAATGGATGAGAAATTGACATTTCTATTAATAATAAACAAAGATAATAGTGACAAACTCTATTGGAACCTCGTCAAAACTAAGAAACTGAGTCCTCCACCTAGGCCTCCACCACTTCAATCCTCCATCTCAATGGAAATCTTACAAGGCAATGTAAATATTGGGAAGAGAAACAATGTGTGATTAAAAGGACAAAGGGATGCAGACTCAAGCATAAGCAAATGAGGCAACAATGAACTATAGTTTCCTTGCTCTCCAATCTTCTCCTATTTCAATGCATATAAGAGAATCAATATATATCCCTCCAATAGACAATGAAGGGTCGATTTAGAGCATTTCTAGGGATATGGAAGTCCAAGAGTCAAGTTATTCAGGACTCATTGAGGAAAAATCCAAAAGTTTTTTTTTTTATGCACATTTCCTGATTTACGCAAGCTATAGTGGAGTAACTCGCATGTACATGAGAATTTTAGGTTAAAAGTCACATATAGCAATAAACAGGTGTTTTTTAGGGAATTTATTGGATCATCAAAGTATAATTTGAGCAAGGGGGGTACAAAGAGTCTACAAAGGGAGATGAAAGGCCATAAAAGTGTGATCTACCAAGTGTGGTAAAATCAGCTATAACATCATGATCATATTTAGAAGAAAAGTTTTGATGTAGGTCACTTTCGAAGAAATACATGCAACTTTTCTTTCTTACACAAAAGGTGTTTTCAAGAAAGAATCAATAGAAGAAGACTCTACAGTACCAAGTCCCAAGGATTTATGATCAATAAGATCAAACTCAGAAGAAAATAAAAAATAAACAAGGGAGATAGAGTCTACACGAACAAACTCAGTATCATAGGAGTGGAAAAATCTATATGAAAAATCAAACTCATCAGGATCATTGACTTGCTATTCAAAGGAAGAGTCAACAAATTCAACAAGACCAACATAATAAGGTTAATCAATTGAATGATCAGGATTACTAAGAAAATCAGGGATAGATTTAGTCACAACTAAACCAACATCCATAAGAAGGTCATATTGTATCAAAGACTATAGGAAGACTTCATTAGAAGGAAGTATACCATCCCAGATAGGACACATGTCTAGACATTCAAATGGATCAACAAGGTGGAGAGAAGGATCCACAGTTTGCATAGGATAGATCACCTGGTCAATTGTTGGGACCGAGTCCCAACAAGGTAAACATGAACACAAAGTATTCTTATCGGTAGCAACTGAATGTGAGGGACATGAGGTCATATAGCTCACCTCTGGCAAGGTAGTGTCTATCAAGAAACTGGGAATAAATAAAGGAAATACTTGATCTCTAGTTGGGTCAGGAGAGGAATCAAGAAAATCCAATTGATTGATAGTGACAATGTTTTCGTTATGAGTAAAGTACATCAGGTGAAAGAACATTGACACCACATATTGCATTGCATAAACATAATCATGCTCGAGGAGCATATTGAAGTCCAAGGGGTCATTTATCACCATGAAATCAACTAAGACAGTATTCCCACCAAAAGTAACAAATCTTTGAGTAAGAATTCCCAAATTTGTACTAGTTCTTCTATCAAAATCCAGTAACTGACTATCAGTCGACATAAGGCTGGGAGATCACATGAATCGCCAAGCACATGTAGATAAAGTACTAATTGAGGCCCCTTTATCAACAATACAATGAGAAATCATGTAATGTCCAAGTTTTACCTTTATTTGGAAAGGTGCATCAGAAGGAAGGTGTGGCTCAACTAAATTGTCTCAATCAAAGGAGGAAATTCAAGAGCTTGGTGGGTGTTGATATGAAACAAGGTCAGTTCCCATTTTCCATAAGGTTTTGATAGAAGTGAATAAAATATGACTTGAAGATGATTAACTCTCCAAAGGAAGAGTGGGATTGATTGAAAAATGCATCAACTCAACTGCTTGATGGAAATCACTCTATGAAGGGAGAGTGGGATTGACCGAATATTGAATTAGTTCGGTTACTTGATAAAGTTCACTCTTCGAAGGGAGAGTGGGATCAAAAAAATATGATATTGGTTCAACCACTTGACCAATCAAAGGTTGAATGGTTTTTTGAGAATTTTCAAGCTATTTAGGAATGGAATATCCTAGGAACCAAAATATTCGTACCTATGAAATGGTTGGGAAATGGTGAGTAAGGTGCTCTCCCTAACAAAGGATGCAAGGGAAATTCTCAACGATGTCAACATGACATTCATTGGTTGACTATTTCCCCCCAACATTATTAAACTTGCACAGTGATATAGGGACTAAACACAGTCTCATCAATAGATTCATGACAATAATTCATGAAAATGGTGAAAAAGGGCTACCAAATGAGTAGTCGCATTGTATATTCACACAAAGAATGAGAAATTACATTACAATGCCATGCTACAAGCATGAATGAGAAGCAATTCAAATTCCTAAGGAGGTCATTCGAATTGAATGAGTGAGTCTAGCTTAACTGAATGTAAGCCACAGTCAACACTCAAGTTAACCACTGATCAAAACCCTAATTGACTCAACTGATCCCTAACTGAAGTCAAAGTGCAATAAATGACTGAGTCTCAACTAAAAGAGATCAGACACATGTCACAACAAGCCAACCATCAAGTGGTAGTGCTTCAATGACTCCAATGAACCCCAATGAGGTTAACTGAAGTGTAATTGAACATCAAAAGTGGTTGGAGGCGCCCCAGTTGACTCCAGTTCATTAATCAATTTAATGAAGGGAGGTTCCTTCACTACCCTGTTTAACTAATTGTAACCATCATTTAGCAATTAGGTGCATTAATATCACTCAGATCAGCCCTGGAGTGCTACAGTTAGCCTCCCTGAATGTAGGAGAAGGATAAGTTAGCCTCCTTGACTGAAGGTAGGTGTGGATGTGATCTAGCTGATGACATGTAATGCTCCACTGATGTTAATTAAGCCAATAATACTTAGGATAGTGGTTTAACTATGCCAAATTGACCAAAATGAGTGTGTAAGGTGGTAAATGTCTCCAACACCCCCCCTTAAGCTATACTCAAAAGGACTTAGAAAACATAAATGCATAAAAATGCTAGGGCCCCAGGAACTAAGGCCATAGGTCACCCTGTACAATGCTGAAACTAAAACAATGCTAAAAAACAAAATAAGTGAGGAAAAGAGGGAAAAACCAGTGGGAACCCCCCCCCCCCCAAGCTGAACACTGAAAGTAGTCTGAATCACCCTGATGAACTCACCCCCAATAGTGAACGGAGGTAAGTGAACTTATTTTCTGAAAAGCTCTTGGTGAAGATGTCTGCAATATGCTCATCAGTTGGGCAGTATTGTAGAATGATGGTCCTGTCATGCACTAGGTCCCTGATATAGTGCATGTGGATCTCTACATGCTTGGTCCTATGCCTGGTAACTGGATATGTGGATATCTTAATAGCACTTTAATTTTCACAAAAGAGGACACTAGACAAAGTACTACCAAGATCAAACTCTGAAAGAATTCCTTGAAATCAAACTGCTTGGATGAAAGCATTCACCACTCCTCGCTACTCGGCCTCTGCTGAATATAGTGCTATGGAAGCCTGATTTTTGCTAGACCAGAAAATGGGGACACCACCAAACATGAATACATATACAAAATTATACTTCCGATCAATAGAATCACCTGCCCAATCAGAATCTGTGTATCTAACCATCTCTAGCTCGGAGTCTGCAACATAGTGAATGTCGTAGGTCCTGGTTCCCTGAATATACTAGAGGATCCTCTTGGCTGCCTTCCAATGAATATCATGAGGATTCTGCACGTATCTTGATACAAAATTCATGGCATAACAGATATTAGGCTGAGAATGTGTCAAGTACAACAATATACCAATCAACTGTCGATAGATAGTGCAGTCCATGGGAGGTGTGCTTTTTCCTTCTTCAAGGCGTATCCATGAAAGGAAAGGGAATGGTGCAGTCCTACATTCATCCATGTTAAACTTGAATAATAGGTATGAAATGTATTTGGACTGAGTGACCATAATCCATCATAATTTTTCTCAATTTCGAGCCCCAAATCACTCATTTCAAAGGCATTGTGGAGAGCGGTTTTGATGGCTGAAATGGAATCAACTGTGCTACCTGTGATCAGTAAGTAATCAATATATAAAACAATAATGATCAAATGACTATCATACTGCTGTAAATACACATTTTGATGTTATCTACACCTTTGGAAGTTTTGCGAGAGAAGGAAGGAATCCATCTTGGAATACCACTTTCTTGGGGCCTGTTTTAACCCGTACAGTGACTTCTTTAGCTTGCAAAACAACTATGGATCAGTGATGTATCCCTCAAGATGCTTCATGTATATATATTCATGAAGATATCCATGCATAAAGGAAGACTTAATGTCCATATGATGCACTTCCCAGTGCTTAGATGCTGAAATTTTCAAAACTAGGCAGATGGAGTCCATTTTTGCAACCGGTGCAAAGGTCTCATGGTAGTCCACTCCTTGGACCTGAGAGAAACCTTTTTCCACCAGCATTGCCTTATATTTTCAGGTGCTTCCATAAGCATAAATATTTTTCCAAAACGCCCACTTGCATTGAACCAATTTCCTTCCCGGAGGAAGAGAAACTAGCTCCGAAGTAGTGTTTTTCTGAAGAGAATTCATCTCTTCATCCATGGTAACTTTCCATCTCGGATCCTTCTGAGAATGTTAGTAGGATTTTGGGTCTGAAATAATCATAAAATAGTAATTTTTGGACAGCAAATTATCAGGATAGGAGAGTGCAATACTTGCTCTTTGGAAATCAGACCGTGTTCTCCTTGGATCATCCATATTTCCAATGTATCTCTTGCGGAGGAGAGTGTATGTCGGGCCCATGTGGGAAGATGATTTTGCACTTCAGGTTCTAACTCAGCATCTGATTATTTGTGCACACTGATATCAGAAATCAAATGATCCAAATCAGGTTCATTACCTCCAATTTCATCATCCAAATATTCAGTAGAATAGGAAGGAAATTCAGCAGTTTTCTCCTTCACTAGTTCCACCTCTTGAAGAGGCTCATCGAACTTGACACTTCTCTCGATGATGATATATTTTTTTTTATATCTAGAATATTGAAACCTTTTGATTCATTAGGATACCCAATAAACATACATTCTATGCTTTGTGGTTGTAAATCCCTTCTTTTATCAAGTAGAATCAGGGCCCATGCAATGGACCCAAACACCCGTAGGTTTGACACATCCGGATTGTGTTTGAAGTATGCTTCAAAAGGGGTCTTCCATTTCATGGATGAGTGTGAAAACCTGTTATGAATGTATTCTGAAGCATGCATGGCTTCATCCCACAAATTTGTAGCAAGCTTATTTGATTCCAACATACAGGTGGTCATCTCCTTGAGAGACCGATTCTTCCTTTCCGCTACACTGTTCTGCTGGGGAGTGTAGGGAATTGAATGTTGGACTTGAATACCAATTTGGGAGAATATGTGCAGAAACTAATTACTGACATACTCCCCACCATTATCAGATCTCAATATCTTGATCTTAAGCCTAGAGGCATTCTCGATCAAGGCCTTAAGTTCAGAAAAAGTTTCACATACTTCAGACTTCTTTTTGAGAAAGAATACCCATGTGTATCTTGAAAAATCATCAATAAAAGTCAGAAGATACCTTGATCCATTCATGGATGTGACAGGCATTAGACCAGTGATATCAGAATGTATCAGTCCCAATATGCATGTAGCTCGGTTTGCCTTCCCTCGATCGAACTTGTGCTCAGGGTGTTTTCCAATCACACAGCCCTTGCAATTTCCAGTGGTTGCCTTGATGACCAGGAGGCCTTCAACCATGGATTTTTTCTGTAATTGCTGCAAATATTTGAAATTTAGATGGCCAAACCTTTCATACTACAACCTAATCACCTCATTTCCATGAGTTAGCAGAGCGATGGGCTTTGCATCCGGCACAAAGTGGGAGAACTCATAGGCTCTTGCATGATGGTTTGCAAGACCTTTAGCAATGAGTTTCCTGGATGCAAGCTCCGTTATCTCAACATAATTTGGGATGAAAGAAACTCTCTTAGGCACTCTAGTATGTGTCATATGATAGACACTAAGGAGATTTGATTCCAGAGACAATACATACAAAACATTTGAAAAATAGCCATTCTCAAGATCAACTGTACCTTGTCCTTCTGAAATGATGGTGGAGTCATCTCCCATGTGGATGTGGATGGATTTTTCGGTCTCCAAGGATGAAAAGGAGTCTATTTTAGCCATCATGTGGTTTGAAGCTCTATAATCAATCAATAGTGCTTTGGACTTCGAAGTACTTGCCATGAGGGCATGACCTTTTTCATGCTGTGGTTCTCGATCATGCTGATCTCTCCTCCGAAAGATTTTCGAAAGATTGATGTTATTTATCTCAAGGATAGAGGTTGCTTCATCAAGATTCTTCTTCATGCAGGCATGTTCAAGGTGGAAGCCCTTCCCACAGTATGAACACTTGAATTTTTCCTTTCCATGGTGCCCTTTTCCTTTGTTCTTCCTTGAGCCAGAAGACTCATCATGTTGCTAGTTTTCAACTCTAGGATTAGGAGCATCAAATTTAGTTTTTGGTTTCTTCTGCTGCTTTCCTTTACCTTTCAGATATTTGGCCCCCTAGACATGGAGGGATTGATCACGGGAGGATCTGATGATCCCCATATAGAAAAGATTATCATGTTCACTTGTGAGGGACTCAATGAAGGCATTGAGTGTAGGCATCTTCCATCCAAGGGTTGTGAGCTTCCCCATACGGAATGTAGAAACAAAAACTAAATAATCAGCTCCAACTTTGGAGAGTATGGCGAGGATGAGCTAATCATCCACCTTCTCCACTTTGCATTTCTTCAAGAGTAAGATAGTGTGCTTGAACTTAGTGAAAAGGTCATTCAAAGTCTCGAAATTGGAGGGCTGGAGAGACATTAATTCATTTTCAAGCTGGTAAATTCTCAACTCATCTTGCTTTCCATATAGGGTTTCCAATTTGTCCCATATTTCCTTTGGAGTCTTCAATCCCGAAAGATGGAAAATAAGATCCTGAGAAATAGAGAGGCACAAGAATCCGAAGGCTTCATCCTTCTTGTCCAAGAATCTTGATTTGTCTATAGCAAAACCAGGCTCAGGTTCAGTGTCCATGGTGACTCTATAGAGTCCTCTGGAGTGCAACTGAATCTCCATGTCTCCTTTCCATGAGTGGAAATTGTATGGAGTCAAAAGATCTACTGAGGAGGCCATCTAGATCTGCTGGAGCTAATGCTTCACCTATAGAAAACCTGAAAATCACAACAAAAAGGGCAATGTAAGGTCGAACAGCTTGCCCATTTTAGGCTTTCATCACACCCAGCATAGTCAATCAAGCAAGCTTGATCAACTAGTTCTTTACTTGGGGTATTAAGTGGTAAGCCTTGGCTTCTAGTGCAGTGCTGGATTTTTGAGCTATTGCTCATTTTTCATGCAGAAATATGTCAAAAAGCTTGTTTTTGAGAGATTGAGCTTCGCCCCGCCATGAGCTCTGATACCATATTAAACTTGCATTGTGATCTAGGGACTAAACACAATCTCATCAATAGATTAATGACAATAATTCATGAAAATGGTGAAAAAGGGCTTCAGAATGAGTAGCCACATTGTATATTCACACAAAGAATGAGTAATTACATTACAATTTCATGCTACAAGCATGAATGAGAAGCAATTCGAATTCCTAAGGAGGTCATTTGTATTGAATGAGTGAGTCTAGCTTAACTGAATGTAAGCCACAATCAACACTCAAGTTAACCACTGATCAAATCCCTAATTAACTCAACTGAGCCCTAACTGAAGTTGGAGTGTAATAAATGACTGAGTATCAACTGAAAGAGATCAGACACATGTTGCAGCAAGCCAACCATCAAGTGGTAGCGTCTCAATGACTCCAATGAACCCCTATGAGGTTAATTGAAGTGTAACAGAACATCAGAAGTGGTTGGAGGTGCCCCTGTTGACTAGGGATGATTTTAAGGAACCATACTTATTTAAAAGTGTATAAATGTTGGCGAATATTCCCAATTCTTAAAACATCAACTATAAAATGTTTGGTGATATTTTTCAAAAAATATTTTAATTTCCAAGGATTTTATATCATTTATATAATAATTTGGCAATTTTTAGGGTGAAAAAAGTTTACCCCATCAAAATTGGGCGAAATGGGGCTTCGAAAAATGCAAAATGGAGAATCTTTTTTTTGGAGAAAACCCCCTAAAAATAGCCCATGGGCTAAAATTTTCCCCTAAAATCATCCCTGCTGTTGACTCTAGTTCATTAAATAATCAATTTAATGAAGGGAGGCACCTTCACTACCCTGTTTAACTTATTGTAACCATTAGCTAGCAATTAGGTGCATTAATATCACTCATATCACCCCTGGAGTGCTCTAGTTAGCCTCCCCAAATGTAGGAGAAGGATAAGTTATCCTCCTTGACTGAAGGTAGGCATGGATGTGATCTAGCTGATGACATTTAATTCTCCACTAATGTTAACTAAGATAATAATACTTATGATAGGGGTTTCACTACGCCAAATTGACCAAAATGAGTGTGTAAGGTGGTAAATGTCTCTAACAGGGATGACCTCCAGAGGTTGGGTGGTTAGGTCCAGCATGACTAGCAAAGGCTAGTTTTTTACCCCGAGTATGACCTCTAGAGGTTGGGTGGTTAGGATCAAATTGACTTGCAGATTTTGAAAGGGTTACCCCAACATGACCTACAGAGGATGATTGATTAGATCCAACATGACCTGCAGAGGATGAGTGATTAGATCCAACATGACTTGCAGAGGTTGGATGGGTTCCCCCAGCATTAATTCTAGATGCTGGGTGGTGAGGATCATCTTGACTTGCATAGGTTGAGTTCTGGGGTCCAACATGACCTGGAGAGGTTGGAGTGGTGCCCTCAACATGAAATGCAGAGGTTGAGTAGTTGGGTCTAACATGAATTGCAAAGGTTGGAAGGGTTCCACCAGCATGACCCGCAGAGGCTGAGTGGTGAAGATCAACTTGACTTACAGAGGTTGAGAGGGTTCCCCCTTACTTTCAAGTATTTTTCCTATTCTTCCTTATTTTACTCCTTTTATACTATCGGTTACTAGTATCAAAAATTTCACTACATGAGGTGGAAGGAGCAGGAGAGGTTGTTACAGGTGAAGGGGAGATAATTTTTTGATTCCCTTGATATAAGGTGCTTAATTTAGAAGCATCAGGAACATTTAGGACAGTCAGAGTGGAAAACAACCAAACCGGTATCCCAAGGGTGAATCCAGGAAGATTCAAAGTGGCCATCAAAGGGACACCAACATTACTATGAGTGGAAAAGTACAAGGAGCCCCTAGAATGGGGGTCTCTTGGTTAGTGTCCATAGGGGTATTATCCATAGTTTCTGGCTTAACCAACAAATGAGGTCAACTGGTAACCAACATTACAAAGAGCACACCACTAGCAGAAAAAATCCTAAGTATAAAACCAGACAAACAAAGGTACCTTCCAAAGAGTAAGTATGGGATTATTAGGGACCAGAACAAACTAATGAAGGTTGAAAAATAGTTACTTGGTGTCTCATGATGAGTTTTCTGGGTGTAAGCATTTGAATCACCAAACTGCTCTCCCAAATTGTCAACCAAGGTTACCTCCCAAGCATACCCTAGGTATAGTGGAAATAAACTTCCACCATATCCTGTGTAGATTCCTATAAGACAAGATACTAAGGATACCAAAACCACAAATAAAATTCAAAGGAACAGTCATCACTCCAACTGATGCACATGGGTAGGGTATCTAAGCTCAAAACCTAAACAATACCAAGCACTAGATGAGGCTAGAAAGTGGTACCGAATAAATACCCAAATATGCAATAGTTCTCGTGTATTCTCTACTGAGTATAGGAGAGGGTATCTCCATAGCTCAGTATCACATGACCTTGTGCTTGACTACTTTCTTATAGGATCTTTACAGTGTCTTACTTTGTGAAGTTGTATTCACTAAAAGATAGGCTACTATGTTTGAGTTTAAAGTTTTTGGCCGGTAAAATGTGTGTCATCCATAGAAAGAAACAATTACTAATAAATTTTAGATATTAAGCGTTCTTTTTAAAGGGTTGTAGATTACTCAAAAGGTGGTGGAGGTGAACCCAATGATTTTTGACTTAACAATAGAAAAATGATGACTAAGAAAAAGAGAAATTGAAATGCTAAGGAAAACCTACTTCTTTTTCAAACTAAAAATTGAAAGCCACAAAAGAAAAGCTTCTTTTTTTATTTTTTCAAGAACAATGATATACAATGCATTTAAGAGTAAACTCTAATCTACATGCATATAAAGAAATTATATGTTCTTTTTACCTTTTCTTTTATGAATGCAAAAGAAAAAGATCCTATCAACTAATGCATGCAAAGTAATGTAAGCAAAGCAAATAGACTATTGTTCTATACCCCACTAAAAAACCATAGGATGCTCTAAAGTCGAAAATAACATCACTAGGAAGGAATAATTGCAAAGGTAAACAAGCCAACCACTTTGGAATTAAGAGACTAAACAACAAGAATGAAACAAATAAGGGTCAAGAATCCCCAAGAATCAATCTAGACCTACAAACAGAGGTTGCTGAACATCTTGTCCAACAAGGTCAATCCAAAGAAGGAGGTGGGGGGGAAGGAGAAAAACAAGATAAAGGACTTGAAAAGGGATTAGAAAATAGATAAATAGCACTCAAAATAGATGACACTAACTCCCTAGATCCATGCACATGTAGAGGACCCTAAAAGACCCCTCAAACAACAAAACAAACCCCAAAATTTTTGAAAAAATCGCATATAGAGGAATTCGTGAGTTTCCTTAAGGAAGGTCACGAATGACACACAGGTGGCAAGAAGGTAGGGTCATAGGTGCACTCCAAAGTTGCAATTGTTCAATCCATAAGCTACGAATGGGTTGCAAACAACCCAGAAAATGTCAAAAAATGCCCTAGGAAGGAAGGGGAGGTGTTCTATCAGACTCAAAGGTTCATCCTAAGTTGTAAGAAGGATCTCAACCCTTAAAAAAAACTGGAAAGAAGTCAAAGAAACCCCAAATAGACAAGGTTTTCCTGAGTGGATTCGTCAGTTCTGTTGTAGAGGAAAGCGTTCCTATGGCTGGGGGTTAAGAGACCATCAACATACTATGGTTGAAAGACAGATATATGATGTTCAAAAAGAAAAAATAAGCAAGATTAAAATATAAGTAAGGTCCATACCTAATTAACTGAAGGTTGATCTAAGATTTCTCTATCACTTCCTCTTACTTCTCTTTCTCCAAGAGACATGGAAATTTTTTTTAACCTTCCTCAAACCAAATTCACTATATGAAACAAGATTATGCTCTGTAAAAACAAAACCCTCATCTGATAAGAATTGTCATATAATCATAACAAAGATTCAACACACATTGAAAAACGATTTGGGAAGAATAATGAAATCACATCTTTATAAATCAAGTGGAAGAAGTACATAGCTCACCTTCTCCTCTTGTTAGGCACCTCTTGAAACCTTGATCTGGTTCTACTATTTCTCTTCTCTAAGGATGTCAGCCTCCAAGCTCTACAACACAAGGAGATAAAATATAGGTCTAATGTCCCTAAAATCAGTAAATAAAAATATATATTAGGGTCAATATCACCGCTAATATCTAAGGGACATCTATTCTTTACTTCAGAATTGTAAAACTTAATAGCAAACAATACCTTGTTTATGTTATGTTTTTCTTCTCGTATGTTATTACCTAGTTTTCTAATTGTGATGATGTTTATTATCGTTCATTTATATACTGATGTACTTATATATTGATGTCTTTTATTTGGTTTAATGATGTTATGATATTGCTTATTTATGTTGGATAGTTATAAAACTACTTATTCTTTATTTAGTAAATGACGAGGCTAACTTACCTTTGCATCTAAAGGGGAGGAGTGGCTATATTTTACCTAATGACTCACTCAGAAATGTAAGGAAATCCTATGATTTGGGCTTACTTAATTCTTATGAACTAATTCATAATGTATCTATGGTTATTGCAGGTGTTCTGTTTCTAAGCCTATGTTGCATGTGCGTAAATGAAAATGGGAACAAGACCTAGCACCTAGAATATTTCTAAACCATAAACATTAAGGGGTTTATTTTTTTGGTATAAAAACTTAACCAAAATAAACAAGCTAATAAAATATAGAGGAGGTGATAAAAATATAATCTATAGTGGATGTTTACTTGTCACATTAAATGGGGCCATGTGATGGTTGCGTGTCTCCTCCACACTGGCATGGACTTAAAACCCAAGCTAGGGTTTCAAATACATTCTTTTGCATGGTGTATTCATTGGATAAGGGAGAGAGCTCCATGGTTGGGCTCTCACTAGCACAGGCATGGTCAAGACATTTAGAGGGTTATTCCAATTTATTAATAGGTATGCATTCAAATCTATGGTTTAAAACATTAAGCTATTAATTTTAGTAATTTGGTTGCAGCACACTTCTAATGCACATATGTTTTTTGTGAAAGGTTCGGTGAGCATGGAGCAGCTTACGACTATGGGAAGTGAAAGGGTCATCAATATACCACCTGGTAAGCCCATAAGCAAGGGCCTTTAACCATCTATTTGGTTATATGTGGTTTTTTAAAGGATTTGGGGGTTCTCTATCTATAGTTTCTAATGGATTCCCACTTGGGAAATTCCAGGGTTTGGGATAGAAACGAGGCCGAGGCTATTCATTGGTTTGGGGATTTTATGATTATGGCTCGTTCGAGCATTTGTAATGTGGTAACGACTGTGGTGAATTTCCTATTTAAATAAAACCTTTTGTTTGGATTATTATAGTGGTTTCATTGTTTTATGTTGATGACCTCTTCGTTTGTTTCATTTATGAAATTGTAGTTAAGGTTTAAATCCTAGGAATACTTTTAATGGTGAAAGAGATATCTTAATATGGGTGCTCTGTTAATTGGTTTTAAACTATGAATTTTTAATTTGGAGCTTTGTGTATTCAAGAGCGTATCTCTTGCCTTATATCAAAGGAACAACTGATAATATCTCAAAAATCTTGAAAAAAAGAGGCATCACCGTTGTCCCCCCCGAACTCTATCAGAAGGATTGTTGAATCTTCTAAAGATGTGTTGGATTGAAGACAACACAAACGAGTGTATGAGTTTCCTTGTTCATGTGGTAATATTTATATTAGAGAAATAGGTCATTCTTTGAAAACTCGTCTCAAGGAACATTCTATTCACATTATCTATGGATGAATAAACAAGTATAGATTAGCAAAGCATTCACGCAATACCTCTCATCAAGTCTACATTGAAAAAACTTCTCTTATTTCTAGGGAAGATAACTACAACAAGAGGAGGATAAGAGTGGCCTTGGAAATAGAAAAAAAGAGAGCATAATTTAAATAAAGACGATAATCTAAAGCTAATAAATATCTATAAACCTTTGATTAATAAAATTAAAAGGAATGAGCAAGGTTAGGTCAGTTCTGTTAGAATAATCAACCCATAGTTAGCTACCTTAGACATTAATTAATCCATTTTTTGTCTTATTTTCCTAGTTTCCATATTTCACCTTATGCAAGTTGTCCTCCACACATCCATAGTGGTCAAACTTGATAAATTTGATTCATGGAGCGCTTGGGAAACCTCTTGGAATCAAATCTGCTTTATTCCTGGCCTCCCTAGCGCATGTCTGCTTTTTCTGCTTTATTGCCTGCTTTTTTTGAGTTTTAAGGCAATTGGGAAAGTTTGACTAGGTGAAGTTAACTTGATTTTTTTCCTCATCATCCTCCACTCTTTTCTCATATTAAAAGCATGTATGAGTTGTCCTTCCACCATCTATTATATTTCCTAATTGATTTTGCCAATTTGTGAGCTCCTAGACAGTTTTGGAAACTGCTTTATGCACCTATGGGGGATTTGCTTAGATTTATTAAGCCTGATTTTGACCAAATTCGAATGGAATCCTTATGCATTCGAATATATCATGTAATTATTTATTTTGGCAGCCTATGAATTCATAGGGTTGGCCATTGTACACTTATTCAATATAGATTAGTGTTCTGCTCCATTATTCAGTCTCCTTTGTGAGTAATTTGCATGTGTAATTGGCAATTGTTGTGAGTGTAATTGTTCTAACACCTCGGTTAAATTTCCACATGGTATCAGAGCCTTTGTAGATTGATTTATATCCTTCCAATTTGTTTTGCAGGTTCAACATCATTGACTGGGAGCATTTTTCTAACTGAAGGGACAATTTCTGAGCTCTGGATCAATCTCAGAAGATCATCTTGACTCCATTTAACTTATTTGAATGGAAAGAAGAGATGGAGATACTGTTGAGATCAAAAGGCCTCTACAGAGTGACTATGGCAACATAAGCAGAGCCCAATGCAGCTGCAGAGAAGATTAAATTGCACAACAGGAGGGATGAGGCCTATGGTCTCCTGTGTCTGAGCATATCCAGAGACCTCCTTTTCCATATTGATGGAGTGACATCACCAAATGAAGTATGGGAGAATATTGTTGATATTTTTGGTAAGACAGATGAGATGAGGGGACATCAAATTGAAAATGAATTGATCTCCCTGAGTCCTAATAGCTTTGAATCCCTGCAACTCTATTTTTCCAAGTTCAAAGCACTTGTTTTGCAGCTAAAACAATGTGGGATCAAAAATAAGGATGATCAACTAGTTTTTGCCATACTCTTGAAGCTTGGACCTAACTATTCAGTGTTTTTTTAGACCTTCTATGCCAAAAAGTTGACAGCTCGAGCCTGGAAAATGCCTAGCCTTGCAGATTTCATGGAATCTCTCACACAAGAACAAGATAAATTGGTGATGATGGGCACCATCAAATCATCCAAAGACCAATATCTGGTTGCTGGAGATTTGAGGGTGGATTCAAAAAGCAAGAAGAAAGCTAAAAATACACCTGAGCAAAAGAGAGACAAGAACAAGTCTCCAGAGGAGCCTCAAGGTTCCAAGAAGAACCACCAGAAGAAGAAGAAAAAAGGAGAAATGTGCAAGTGCGCATACTGCAGTAAGGGAAATCATTCTGAAAGCTCCTGCATGAAGAAGAAAATAGACAAGCTGACCCAACTCCTGGATAATAATGGCATCTCCCTTCCAGACAACTCAAAGAAGAGGGAAGGAGGATCAAATTCAAAAGACAAAGAGAGAGTTCATGCATTGGTTGCTGGCACATCAAGCTCACCTAGTTTCATCATTGATTCTAGAGCTTCAAGACATATGGTTTTGACTAAGGAGGCATTCACCTCACTTGACATGTCGAAAGGTCCATTAATAGTACTGGGAGATGAGTCTCTCACTGAAATTTTGGGCAAAGGGAGGATTGATCTTGACCATGGTAAGTTCATCAATGTATTGTATGTTCCAGGTCTTGCCTCTAACCTCTTATCAGTGTATCAGATGACCCACACAGGGTCTCCAAAGAAGGTCATATTCTCCCCTAATGAAGTTGATATCATAGAGATCTCAAGTGGTAAAGTCATTGCAAAAGGAGTTGCAAATCACACTTCGAAGGTATACATGTTCTCACACTTCCTACCCTACTCAAACCCCTCTGCTCTTCTGATTCATGCTAATGAGGAAAGCAAGATTTGGCATGAAATATTTGGACACCTAAATTACAAGTATATTTATAATCTTAGTGAAAAAGAAATGGTCATAGGGTTACGAAAGATTAAGTTTTCCAAAGGAGTCTGTCAAGGTTGCATCCTAGGAAAACACCCAGAGCATAAATTTGAGAAAGCTAGTCATGAGAGAACCTCTGCACCTCTTGAGTTGATCCACAGTGATGTTGCTGGACCATTTCATCATATGTCAATGATTCAAGCCAAATATACATTGACATTCATAGATGACTTTTCCAGGTATTGCTGGGTTTACTTCTTGAAACACAAGTATGAAGTTTTTGGCCTCTTCAAAGTCTTTAAGGCTTTGGTTGAAAACCAGTCTGGGAGGAAACTCAAGGTCCTCAGATATGACAATGGTGGTGAGTATTTCAAGTCTGATTTCATTCAATATTATGCATATGCAGGTATTCAGATGCAGCATTCTATCCCTTACACACCACAGCAAAATGGTGTTGCTGAGAGGAAGAACAGATCACTGAAAGAGATGGCAACTTGCATGATGGAGGCTAAGACTTTGCCACCAAAGTTTTGGGATGAATCTATAAACTATGCAGCCTATATCCAGAATAGGGTGCCTCATAAAAATCTTTATGGCATGACTCCTTTTGAAGCATGGAGTGGGCACAAGCTAGATGTGACCCATTTCAGGATTTTTGGCTCAAGGGCTTGGGCTAGAATTCCAACAGAAAAGAGGAAGGCTTTGCAGCCCCAAAGCCAAGAGTGTATATTTGTTGGGTACTCTGAAGATTCAAAAGGGTAAAAGCTGATAAATTTGAGCACTAACAAAGCCTTCATTGAAAGGTGTGTTCAGTTTCAAGAAGAGCCCCTAGCAGCAGTGGAAGTTGGAGAATCCTCTTCACCACTAGAACATCTGAATGTAAGTGAAGAGATAATTGAACATGCTGATTCTGATATGTATGATAATTATGATTTAATTGCATATCCTAACAGTCCTACAATACCAAAATGGGAAGCCAAGACCATTCATGCAGCTGGAGAACTAGCTGGAAATCCTAATGATCATAGGAGGACTAGATCTCAGTTTGAGAGTGATCTGTGCATGAAAGATCCTATGTTTGCAGAGAAATGCTATCTGATGGTTGAATAAGACCCACAGACATATGAAGATGCAGAAAATGATCCAATATGGAAAACAGCCATGGAAGAAGAGTTCAACTCACTCCAGAAGGGCAACACTTGGGAGCTGGTTGATTTTCCCCCAGGGAGGAAGCTAGTTCAGTGTAAGTGGGTGTACAAAACCAAATTTTATGCTGATGGTTCACCTCTAAAATACAAGGCCATATTGGTATCCAAGGGCTACTCACAGGTACATGGAATAGAATACAATGAGACCTTTGCACCAGTGGAAAAGATGGACTCCATCAGGCTAGCCTTAGCCATTGCAGCTTCAAAGCAGTGGGAGGTACACCACATGGATGTGAAGTGTGCTTTATTGAATGGATATCTCACTAAAGATATTTACATGTAGAAGCCTGAAGGATTTTCTACTAACCCATATCTTGTGTGTAGGCTAAAGAAGTCATTGTATGGGCTTAAGCAAGCCCCCAGGGCTTGGTATGCCAAGATTGATAGCTTTCTGCTATCACTGAATTTTGTTCGATGCAAGTCAGATCCAAATGTATATTTGAAGCTGATTCATGGTTCATTAATGATAATTGTTTTATATTTTGATGACCTTATCATTACAGGAAGCTCAAAGGATGAAATTGCCTCCTTGAAGGATGCAATGAACCATGCCTTGTCAATGACATATTTGGGCTTATTGAGCCAATTGTTGGGGCTTGAGATTGCTCAAACCAAAGAAGGAATAAAAGTACATCATTCCAAGTATGCCTTGTATTTGATGAACAAATCCAATATTAAGGATTTCAATCCAAGCAAGACTCCTTTCCTTTCAGGAGTTAAGCTTGAAGAAGTTGATTCTTCACCTATGGCAAACAATACACTGTATAGGCAATTGATTGGATGTTTGTTGTATCTTACACATACTAGACATGATATTTCTTATTCAGTAAGTGTGGCTTCAAGATACATGGATCATCCTGATGAGATCATTAGAGAGCAGCCAAAAGGATCCTTAACTTTGTTCAGGGAACATGGACTCATGGGATCTTCTACAAAGCTAAATCTGATCTTGATTTGATTGGGTTTACTGACAGTGATTGGGAAGGTGACAGCATAGATCAAAATTCAACATCAAGATATGTGTTCATGCTTACAGAAGGGCTAATCAGCTGGTCAAGAAATAAACAGAGTGCCATTGCACTCTCATCTACAGAAGTAGAGTATAGAGGAGTTGTAAATGCAACAACTCAATGTTTATGGTTGCAGGGGTTACTTGGAGAGTGTGGCTTCGAATCAGAATACTCAACTAATATCTAATATGATAATTATATTACCATTCGAATCTGTAATGATCTAGTTCAGAAGTAGAGAACCAAACACATTGAGATCCATATGCACTACATCAGATAGCTTGTGCATGATGGCACCATTCACCTACTCTTCTGTTCATCTTCAGAACAAGTAGCAGATATCTTCACCAAAGTTTTTGTGAGAATAAATTCAACAATCTCAAATCACTACTGGGGATTGCTGATCATGCTGTGAAGCATGAGTGATGACAAGATTTCCAAATTTTGTTTTACTCTCCATGTTTAAGGGAGGATTTTTCCCACTGGTTTTTTTCCTCTTTCCTTGGTTAAATGGACATGCAGTATGTAAAGGGTGAATAAGCCTTGTTGCTAGGACCTATAATTTTCTGATATTTTACTCATAATTCAGGATTAAGGGGGGGTGTTAGAATAATCAACCCATAGTTAGCTACCTTAGACATTAATTAATCCAATTTTTGTCTTATTTGCCTAGTTTCCATATTCCACCTTATGCAAGTTGTCCTCCACACATCCATAGTGGTCAAACTTGATAAATTTGAATCATGGAGTGCTTGGGAAACCTCTTGGAATCAAATCTACTTTATTCTTGGCCTCCCTAGTGCATGTCTGCTTTTTCTGATTTTTAAGGCAATTGGGAAAGTTTGACTAGGTGAAGTTAACTTGTTTTTTGTCCTCATCATTCTCCACTCTTTTCTCCTATGAAAATAATGTATGAGTTGTCCTTTCACCATCTATTATCTTTCCTAATTGATTTTTCCAATTTGTGAGCTCCTAGACAGTTTTGGAAACTACTTTATGCACCTATGGGGGATTTGCTTAGATTTAGTAAGCCTACTTTTGACCAAATTCGAATGGAATCCTTATGCATTCAAATATCTCATGTAATTATTTATTGTGGCAGCCTATGACTTCACAGGGTTTTCCATTGTACACTTGTTCAATACAGATTAGTGTTCTGCTCCATTATTCAATCTCCTTTGTGAGTAATTTGCATGTGTAATTGGCAATTGTTGTGAGTGTAATTGTTCTAACACCTGGGTTCAATTTCCACAAGTTCCAATTTATTACTTTTCCTTGACCATCTATTTATTGATTTGAAGCCCTTTATCCTTCATTTCTTTCTCATGTTTTGAGTTTCACCCTGAAGATGGACTCAATTATTTGGTATTCTGAAACGCCGGGTTTCAAAAAATAACATGTGTCTCCTTCTTAAAAAATTGTAGTTTTATTATTTAAATTTAGTTTGGGAAAATCGTTGCTGAGAGCACTGCATTTATGTTAATGTGAAGGGTTCTGAGATACTAGTTCCATTGCTAGCAATGGAACTATGGTAATGCTCCTGGTAATTATTACTTGGATGTGGATTACTTTTGGGCTTATGCCCACGCTGTATATTCTATGAAATGTTAATGTGGTTGGGTAGACTCTTATCTGTTGATTTATATTTGTTTTTTTGAAATGTTTATTTCGCTTAAGTATAAAAGGGGCCAAGCCTTAGCTCCGTTCTTTATTTAAATTTAGATGTTGTTTAAAAAAAATAGTTATAATGCCATTGTTGGAAGTACAACCCTATAGTTTCGATGATGGTTTATTATCATGGTAACCTAGCCTATGTATCTGGAATGGTTGATACAATTATAGATTTTTAACATAAGTCGGCTTCCGGCCAACGCTTATGAGATTTGATGTTGGATTATGGTTATTGTAGTTATTTCATTTGAATGACTTATATGATCCCAGACAATGTTTATGGGATTTTGATGGTTAATTTAGGTATGGCGTGAATGTATTCCAACCAAATATTAAGAGGTTTCAATAGTGGGTAGAAGGGTGTTGCTATACCCTAGCAGTGTGTAAATAATAGTTTAATATTTTAAGGTTTTACTTTAATTTATTTCTTTTAGGAAGCGAGAGCAGGCTCCCGATCAATGCTTAATAGAAAATTAGGGATGGTGATTTATTATGATTTGAATTATTTACTGTGTCTTGGTAATTATTATATAAACACTGTTAAAATTCTATTATTCCAGCGTTTAAGAGATTGGCATATCCTTTTATAGGATGGATGGCAATTTACCGATTGTGGAAATTGATAGTTAATTGATATCGTGATACCTTGTTTTATTTAGCTAGATGATTGTACAATTTATTTAATTGTTTTAATGTTTTAAACAATGAATACTACACATACTTTATGTGGTTTAAGAATCTTGTTTCTGGAAATGTTTGATAATGTGTATTTGGACACCAAGGGATTCAATCCTTGGTTCATGATTCTATGTTATCATTAGTCTGTAAAATGTTTGTTTAATGGATAGTTTATTTGCTGATAGTTATCAATTTAGTATTAGTTTTAATCCCTTCTGGGTGTTCTATAATATTATTCTTTTTAGTTTTTATTTGAGTTTATTGAGTGAGACATTTATACAGGTGTTGTGTTTATACTCTATTTTTAACAATTAGATAGGTATGTTATATTGTTGTTGGGATGTAGGGTTTCTATGTGTGGATTTAATACTGTTTTCTATGTTTTGGGAAATGTTTGATCATTTATATTTATCACGACTAAATGTTAAATCTAGTATAAACCCTAACATATTATAAAAGCTTTTAAAACTAATTTAACATAAATGTGATAATAAATTTATTCTAGAATATTTATAAGAATTTAAACTGAGATTTTATCTTAACTAATAAAACATCCTACAACATTTATTCATAATGATGATGGGTGAATTACAAATCCCAATACAAAAACTAATGGTTGTAATCTCAACCTATAAGAAAAATAAAAAACAGAGATAAGAGATTAAATTTAGGAAATATGTTACCTACAATTATGCAACTTGAAATGGATTAAGAACCCTACACACTTCAACACCCAAAATTAATAAAGCACTTTTTATTTCTGACCTTATGAATGATAACCATATGACCTTGGAACTTCCATGTTCCTCCTAACCATGACTCGGAACCATTCCTGGTTCTAAATTGGATCCCCCCGAACTGGCTCCAACATGCAAGAAATCTAGAACTCCTAAGGGTGAGGCAGCTATTGTTTAGAAATCAGGCTCTGTATAAGAATGTTTGTTTTTTGAAAATTCTCTCCAATCGCATCAAGGAATAATAATAAGATCACCTAAGCCTTCTATTGGCTTTGTTCTTATAGGTAATCTTTTGACAAAGAGGCAGTTGTTTTAACTTCAATTAAATCAAGATTTTACTGTTTTCTTGAAAATAATATATAGTTTTATTTCTATGTAATATATATTTATTTTGTTAACTAGGAACTTTTACTAGATCCCACTTGAGATTTATAATATAATTTTTATTTAAATATTTAGTTTATGATATAATATATACATAGACTTTCACTTATTATTTTAG